>CM064965.1:10972375-11054602 GCA_032847665.1 Solanum chilense
TACACATAAATATATATATATATATATATATATATATATATATATATATATATATATATATATATATATATATATATATATATATATATATATATATATATTTTTATTTTACACGTTTTTAATATTTTATTTTTCTTTTTTAAAATCGTTTTCAAGATCAAAATATGTATGACTGAGGAGTTTAGTTGAAGAGATCGAAACATAGTTCTATCTCTATGTTTGAGACCAAGGCCCTATGAGTAAGTATATCTATGAATATTCTATGTATAATTTCTAAATAATATTATTTGATAGTTTTTTTAAAAATATTTTTGTACAGATGTGTGCTATATGTATAGCTCTTCCGAAGCCATGACATCTCTAAATACAAGAGAGATGTTTGAACTACCAATTAAACTCTCTACTCATCAACTTGTGGATCATGTTCCAATTGTTTACAAATATGATTTAAAAGGTAACAATAGAGATTAGGTCGAGTTTTATTTCTGTACTCACATGGACTAATATTAAAAGGTACTTTTGTTTGGAGAAATAAATAATATAAATTAATTCTATGTAAAACGTGTTTAATATCTTATTATCATACGTGAACGAGAGAATTTCAAGTTAATACAAATAATTAGACATGGTCCAACATTTATGTAATTGAGAAATTTTAGACTTGAAACAACTATTTTAGATAGAAAACAAATTTGATTGATGAGTTATATTTTCTGTTTTTTTGTTCAAACTGACTACTTTAGATTAAAAAGAAATTAATACATGCATTATTCTAGTAAACTACTCTACTTAATTATTTCATCTTCTATATCTTGCATAAAATAATATATAAATCACTTTATAAGTATAATATGTATTAGTTATATGTGTTTTTAAATTTTAATAATGTTACATTTTATATACCCATCAAATATGGTATAAATTATGTATAAATCATACTTAAATAGTCGGAGCATTAATTAATAGTTATCTACATACTAGACCATCTTGTTCTTATAAATTTCTGAAACTGCAAAAAGACACAACATCAACACTTTAAATTGATCGTGTTTTTTATTTATTATTATAGAGATATAATTACTACGTGATCAGTTTTATTTACTCTTATCATGTAGCCATTATCACGTTGATAAAAGTAGAGCTTATAACTTTAGTTGTTATCTCTAAATCTTATGTTGTAAATTTAGAAAACCAAAGTTACAATAATTTTTTTGACTAGTAGCATTTTTCAAATGGGGTGGAGGGGGGAGGGGGGCATTTGATATATATATATATCATGAATCTTAAATATTTTATTTTATAATTTAATAAAATAGTCGGAACGAAATATAAGAGTGAAATTAAAATCTTTAGTAAAATAATGTATTTGGAAGAAAACAAAAGATAGTAAAATAAATACAATTAAAATCTTTATATTGACTGTTAGAATTGAATCAGGAGATTACCTCTTTAAACGACAATTCGCAAAGAAATAGCCTCCAAACTAAAAAGAAATATTTAAAAGAAATGACAACATTGTACCAAATTTTGTCGATGTTTTGATGATGAATTTGATTTGTCTCTGACTAACAATATGCCAAACAGATTTATTTATGTATCTTCGTCAACAATCTACATCCATATTGCATCATCTTTATGGTATTGTTTTCTATTTCCACTTGATATATTACAATGACTTGCATCATTTTTATGTTGATGTTACAATGACATAATTACATATATTTCATTTGTCCCTTTTTACTTGAAAAATAGTTGATCCAAAATGTTAGTCATTTTAAAAAAATCAAAATATAATAAATTGTTTGTTTCAACCTTTACTTTTAGTCATAAATATGGGGAGATAACATTTATCATATATTCATTTTTATAGTTATTAACAAGACGTATCATATATTCATTTTTACACAATTAAATAATATTAGTGCAAAATCAGTCTCTTTTTAATATGTAACTTCTCATGACGTTATCAGCAATGACAATCTATGCTCCCTTCTTTTCTTTTTCATTTGTATAGAGAGTGTATATAGATATGAGTTACACTCAATTATAATTGTAGGATATGAAATTTAAAATGAAATCAAATAATATTTAATCAAAAATTTCGCTGGTGAAAAGTGGAGGAATCAGGGATATGCTAAAGTTAAAAGAAACTTGATTTATAAGTTGACTTACCCTATTAGTGTCGATGAAAGTCCATCTGATTATAAAGATATGAAGAAGACTGAAGATGTTTCTGATACCAGTGAAACCAAAGACAGTTGAATTTAAAAAAGTAATGGCTAAGAGTGAACCTTTTTTTCTTTTTATTTCATATTCGTATCTACTTAGTAAGAAAAATAATGATATTGTTCACTTTAATTAGTGTATGTTTAAGTAATGTTTAGAACGTTTGAACTTGTTCAATGATTTGAAGGTACAATTTATGATTATGACCTTAATGTTGATTTGGTTGTTGTTGCCCTTGATGATTGTCTCTGAGTTGTGTCTTTTTCTGTTAAGTTGAAAGTTTACTTCTAATTAAATTCTAACTTTTTTTATGTAGTTATTGTGATTGTATGCTAATAGTATATTTAATATCAGATATTTAATATTCAGTGATTTATGCAGAGTAAAGTGTTATTCTTTTTATAAAGTGATTTAGTATTCAATATGTGGTTGACTTATTCAAGTATTTAGGTTGAAGAACATTTTTCTTGGTTATATGAGTAAAACAAGTTTTTTGTATTACTATAATATTATTTTTCAGCTCAATACTCTATTTTAAAATAAACTTTGTTTGTGTATGGCAAAATATGAAGGTTAATTTGAAGTCGTCGCATCTCTTTTTCATTATTATGTGGTTAAAATCTTTAGAGTATTTCTTTTTATGTAATAAAATTTGACCAAAGAGATTTAATATATATACATATAAGGACATTCTTGTCAATTTCTTTAATCAAATTAAAATAGTCTACTTCTATGTTGTTTCACCTGTATGTTAAATTATGAAAAATGTTTGTGAATTTTTTTATCTACTATTTGTTTCACCTCTCGATTAAATTATAAAAATATATCTTCGATCCAATTCCGAATAAAGTAGAAATATGTAAATTTTATATAGTATTTTCTTTATCTTTTAAAATAAATATTTAGCATATACTTATTTGATTATTCCAGGTTTTTTTTATTATAGAAGAAAAAATTTGTGATTGAAAACTATGAATAACTGAACGCCGATAATGAAAAAAAATTAATGACACACTCAAGTATCAGCCCATGGTTGGTGCACTTCGATTCTTTCACAACTTTAAAAAGTTAAAGGGACATGTATATATATTCTTTATAGTCACTTGAATTTGTAATAGTCAAACATTTATGTCATTGAACAATTTTAAACATGAAACGACTTTTTTAGAGGGAACAAATTTGATTGCATGAGTTGTATTTTCTGTTTTTAGTCCCAAACTGATTACTTTAGATGGAAAAGAAATTATATTTTTTTAGACTCAAATCAAATACGTTAGCTAAGAATAGCTTAAAAGGGAGATATCTATATATTTTTTAATCATCTTAAATATAAAAGTATCTTAGTTGCAAAAAAGTTTTTATCATTTTTTGTAAATAACGTAAATCGGTCAAAATATTTTTATCGTAAATATAAATATTGTATGACAAATTCATTTTTTTTATTTTAAACATATATATATATATATATATATATATATATATATATATATATATATATATATATATACGCGCGCATGTTTTTAGTATTTCGTTTCCTTTTTTTAACCATTTTTTGAGACAATAATGTGCCTAACGAGGAGTTAGTTAAGAGATTGAATAATTTAATGATTTTCAATAAAAACATTATTTGATGATTTGTTTCAAAAATATTTTGATACAGACGTGTGCTATACATATAGCTCTAACGAAGCTACGACAACTCTGTATGCAAGAGACATCAGAACCACCCATTGAACTCTCTACACAATTACTTGTAGATCATGTTCCGATTGTTTACAGATATGAAGAAAAAGGTAAGAACAGATACAATGTCAGGTGTTATGTCGATTCTCACATGGAGTGCTTGTAGTATGTCATGTATATTGTTGTGTGTCTAAAGTGTGAATATCCAAAAAGATCATCTAGATGGAAAAAAATATCATCGACCCAATTTCGAATAAGATAGAAATATATATATATATATTTTATATAGTGTTTGCTTTTCTTTTTAAAAGAAATGTATAGCATATACTTACTTGATTATTTTAATATTTAGATAGTAGAAGGAGAAATATGTGATGTAAAACTATGAATAAATGGATACCGATGAAGAAAAAATTAACAGATCACTGAAACCAGCTTGAGAAATAAGTAATTTCGTACCCCTTTTCAGTCTACTTGGCACTAGTTTGAAAAAAAAAGTCAACCAGCATGTTAGGATCGAAAATCAGCAGGTGTAAATGCGGAATCTAGCAAAGCAAACCTCGAAAGACCACGAGTAAGAAGAAAACGAGAAATATACCAAAAGACACAAAGATTTAACGTGGTTCGGTCAATCGACCTACGTCCACAAAGGAGATGAGCAATCCACTATAAATATGAGAGTACAAAATACAGAGGGAAACAACCTCAACAATTCACTCGGAATACATGAGAGGTTCACAAATTCTCCCCCTAACCAAAACTCTCAAAGCCCTTAAAACTACATTGTGAATGCTGATTAAGTTAGAAGGAGCATGCCTCTATTTATAGAGTCCTAAACCTTTTCCAACAAGAAAAGGATTAGTCAATTCAAAATCTTTTCCTAAAAGGAAAACCTATTTATGGTAAGAAATTTAGGGCAAACAAAACCCAACAAATCTCTCCCTTGGCCTGAATTTCTGACAAAATAAATTTGTCCACCTTCTTTACTTAATATTCAACAACTTGCTTCTCCTCCCCGTAATCTCCTTTGCAAAATTTATGTCTCAACACAGAGAACCTCTCTGAAATAATTTCTCCAACAAAATCTTCATTATTTCAAAAAGGTTGCGGCTAGAACTACACCCGCCAAGATGAACACCTCTTTTTAACCTGGTTCAATAATCGATCATCGAACCACTGAACCTGACTTCATCATTGAATCTGGCTCTGATACCACTTGTTAGGATCGAAAATCAGCAGGTGTAAATGCGGAATCTAGCAAAGCAAACCTCGAAAGACCACGAGTAAGAAGACAACGAGAAATATACCAAAAGACACAAAGATTTAACGTGGTTCGGTCAATCGACCTACGTCCACAAAGGAGATGAGCAATCCACTATAAATATGAGAGTACAAAATACAGAGGGAAACAACCTCAACCAATTCACTCGGAATACATGAGAGGTTCACAAATTCTCCTCCTAACCAAAACTCTCAAAGCCCTTAAAACTACATTGTGAATGCTGATTAAGTTAGAAGGAACATGTCTCTATTTATAGAGTCCTAAACCTTTTCCAACAAGAAAAGGATTAGTCAATTCAAAATCTTTTCCTAAAAGAAAAACCTATTTATGGTAAGAAATTTAGGGCAAACAAAACCCAACAAATCTCCCCCTTGGCCTGAATTTCTGACAAAATAAATTTGTCCACCTTCTTTAGTTAATATTCAACAACTTGCTTCTCCTCCCCGTAATCTCCTTTGCAAAACTTATGTCTCAACACAGAGAATCTCTCTGAAATAATTTCTCCAACAAAATCTTCATTACTTTCAAAAAGGTTGCGGCTAGAACTACACCCGCCAAGATGAACACCTCTTTTTAACCTGGTTCAATAATCGATCATCGAACCACTGAACCTGACTTCATCATTGAATCTGGCTCTGATACCACTTGTTAGGATCGAAAATCAGCAGGTGTAAATGCGGAATCTAGCAAAGCAAACCTCGAAAAACCACGAGTAAGAAGACAACGAGAAATATACCAAAAGACACAAAGATTTAACGTGGTTCAGTCAATCGACCTACGTCCACAAAGGAGATGAGCAATCCACTATAAATATGAGAGTACAAAATACAGAGGGAAACAACCTCAACCAATTCACTCGAAATACATGAGAGGTTCACAAATTCTCCCTCTAACCAAAACTCTCAAAGCCCTTAAAACTACATTGTGAATGCTGATTAAGTTAGAAGGAACATGCCTCTATTTATAGAGTCCTAAACCTATTTATGGTAAGAAATTTAGGGCAAACAAAACCCAACAAATATAGATGCTCCAGAGAGTTCTCTCAGACGATCTAGTAGAGAGAGAATTCCTTCATCTCGTTATTCTCCCAATGAGTATGTACTCTTGACTGACGGGGGAGAACCTGAGAGTCTTGACGAGGCCATGGAAAGTGAAGAAAAAGAAAGGTGGTTTGATGCTATGGAAGATGAGATTAAATCCTTGCATGATAATCATACCTTTGATTTGGAAGTTACCTAAAGACAGAAAAGCTTTGAAAAACAGGTGGATTTTTCGGGTGAAACATGAAGATGGTAATCCAGTTCCACGGTACAAAGCTAGATTAGTTGTCAAGGGATTTAATCAGAAAAGGGGAGTTGATTTTGATGAGATATTCTCTCCAGTTGTGAAGATGTCATCCATTCGTGTGCTTCTAGGCTTGGCTGCAAGTCTAGATTTAGAGGTTGAGCAAATGGATGTTAAAACTGCTTTCCTCCATGGTGACTTAGATGAAGAAATTTATATGGAGCAACCGGAAGGTTTTGAAGTCAAGGTAAAGAGAATTATGTTTGCAAATTGAAGAAGAGCTTGTATGGTTTGAAACAAGCTCCCAGGCAGTGTACAGGAAGTTTGGTTCTTTTATGAGTCAGCAGGGCTTCAAGAAGACTTCTTCAGACCATTGTGTTTTTGTGCAGAAGTTCTCTGATGGTGACTTTATTATTGTGTTGCTTTATGTTGATGACATGCTTGTTGTTGGTCATAATACTTGCAGGATTCAGAAGTTGAAGCAAGAGCTGAGTAAGTCTTTTGCTATGAAAGACTTAGGACCAGCAAGGCAGATTCTTGGCATGCAGATTGTCCGTGATAAAAAGGCCAAGAAATTGGTATTATCACAAGAGAAGTACATTCAGAAAGTACTTCGCAGGTTCAGCATGGACAAAGCTAAGGTTGTCAGTACACCTTTAGCTATGCACTTCAAATTGAGCACGAAACAATGTCCTTCTAGTGATGATGAGAAAGAAGATATGAAGAAAGTTCCTTATGCTTCAGCTGTTGGTAATTTGATGTATGCGATGGTTTGTACAAGACCGGATATTGCTCACGCTGTTGGAGTTGTTAGCCGTTTTCTTTCTAATCCGGGAAGAGAACATTGGAATGTTGTGAAGTGGGTTATGAGATATCTCTATGGCACTTCTAGTCTGAGTTTGTGTTTTCTATTCTTTGTGGTTATACTGATTCAGACATGGCTGGTGATATTGATACTCGCAAGTCTACTTTAGGGTACTTGGTTACTTTTGCAGGGGGAGCTGTGTCTTGGCAATCTAGGTTGCAAAAATGTGTTGCTCTATCTACTACAGAAGCTGAGCTTATTGCTGTCGTTGAAGCTTGTAAAGAATTGCTTTGGATGAAGAGATTTTTGGGGGAACTTGGTTGTGCTCAAGAGAGGTATGTGCTTTATTGTGACAGTCAAAGTGCTATACATCTTGGCAAGAATTCTACGTTCCATGGTCGGTCTAAACACATTGATTTGAGATACCATTGGATTCGAGATGTGTTGGATTCTAAGTTGCTTGAGCTTGAAAAGATTCATACAAATGACAATGGTTCCGATATGATGACTAAAGCTTTGCCAAGAGGGAAGTTTGAAGATTGTTGCATGGTCGCCGGGATGGCGGTCTCCTCCACATAGTCGTGAGGGGGAGAATTGTTGGGTTATGGGTCTTTTTTCCTTCCTATGTGGATAAAATAAAAGCCCAATTTGGACCAACCCATTTTTGTCCATAGGTCCATTCTTATGATCCAAATATAAGCCTATTTAGGTCTTATTTTCAGACATACAAGAGAGTTTTTTAGCAGCCAAAAAAAAAAAGAGAGAGAAAGAGAGCAGTTTTTCGCAGTCCAAATTCAGCCTTCATAGCCAACTTCAAATTGCAATCCGTGCTTCGTTTCTTGTCCGATTGAGATGATTTTTGGATAGCATATTATCTTCATCTCAATCTTTTATTAGGAACTGACAGAGTTGGATTTGGTGGCCTGCAGCTTCAGTTTTGCTGTCGTGAACAGTAGCTGCAAAATTGGTGATTTTGCTCCTTTAATTCTCTAGATTTGGTGCAATCTTATTTTGTTGTTGCTCGTTGTTTGGCACTTATTTTGTGGCCAATTTTGGAGAACAATATTGTAACTCTTGGTGATTATAGTGGAGCTTTTGGTCCCGTGGTTTTTTACTCTTCACATCGAAGGGTTTTCCACGTAAATCTTAGTGTCTTGTGTGATTGGTTTATTATTGTCTTGTTATATTTGTTTGGTTGAATTACATTCTGCCTTACTATCATATTGCTTGAGGTTGTTTGTTTTCTCTTGGTTCAAATCGAGAAGGGAAAGTATAGACTTGGGTATTCTTCCGCTGTTATCCTGTCAGGCATTCTTTGTTAGTGCCTTGTCTTTCCCAACAAAGTGGTATCAGAGCCAGATTCAATGACGGATTAGTGGTTCGATAATCGATGATTGAACCAGGTTAGAAAGAGGTGTTCATCTTGGCGGGTGTAGTTCTAGCCGCAACTTTTTTGACAGTAATGAAGATTTTGTTGGAGAAATTATTTCAGAGAGGTTTTCTGTGTTGAGACATAAATTTTGCAAAGGAGATTATGTAGAGGAGAAGCAAGTTGTTGAATATTAAGTCAAGAAGGTGGACAAATTTATTTTGTCAGAAATTCAGGCCAAGGGGGAGATTTGTTGGGTTTTATTTGCCCTAAATTTCTTACCATAAATAGGTTTTCCTTGTAGGAAAAGGTTTTGGATTGACTAATCCTTTTCTTGTAGGAAAAAGTTTAGGACTCTATAAATAGTGGCATGTTCCTTCTAACTTAATTAGCATTCACAATGTAGTTTTAAGGGTGTTGAGAGTTTTGGTTAGAGGGAGAACTTGTGGGTCACAAGCTTAATACGTTATCACTTGTGTGAACCTCCCATGTATTTCGAGTGAATTGGTGAGGTTGTTTCTCCCTGTATTTTGTACTCTCATATTTATAGTGGATTGCTCATCTCCTTTGTGGACGTAGGTCGATTGACCGAACCACGTTAAATCTTTGTGTCTTTTGGTATATTTCTCGTTGTCTTCTTACTCGTGGTCTTTCGAGGTTTGCTTTGCTAGCTTCCGCGTTACACCTGCTTAATTTCGGTCCTAACAAGTGGTATCAGAGCCAGATTCAATGATGAAGTCAGGTTCAGTGGTTCGATGATCGATTATTGAACCAGGTTAAAAAGAGTTGTTCATCTTGGCGGGTGTAGTTCTAGCCGCAACCTTTTTGATAGTAATGAAGATTTTGTTGGAGAAATGTTTCAGAGAGGTTCTGTGTGTTGAGACATAAATTTTGCAAAGGAGATTACGGGGAGGAGAAGCAGGTTGTTGAATATTAAGTAAAGAAGGTGGACAAATTTATTTTGTCTAAAATTCAGGCCAAGGGGGAGATTTGTTGGGTTTTGTTTGCCCTAAATTTCTTACCATAAATAGGTTTTCCTTTTAGGAAAATATTTTGAATTGACTAATCCTTTTCTTGTTGGAAAAGGTTTAGGACTCTATAAATAGAGGCATGTTCCTTCTAACTTAATCAGCATTCACAATGTAGTTTTAAGGGCTTTGAGAGTTTTGGTTAGAGGGAGAATTTGTGAACCTCTCATGTATTCCGAGTGAATTGGTTGAGGTTGTTTCCCTCTGTATTTTGTACTCTCATGTTTATAGTGGATTGCTCATCTCCTTTGTGGACGTAGGTCGATTGACCGAACCACGTTAAATCTTTGTGTCTTTTGGTATATTTCTCGTTGTCTTCTTACTCGTGGTCTTTCGAGGTTTGCTTTGCTAGCTTTCGCGTTACACCTGCTTAATTTCGGTCCTAACAAGTGGTATCAGAGCCAGATTCAATGATGAAGTCAGGTTCAGTGGTTCGATGATCGATTATTGAACCAGGTTAAAAAGAGCTGTTCATCTTGGCGGGTGTAGTTCTAGCTGCAACCTTTTTGATAGTAATGAAGATTTTGTTGGAGAAATTGTTTCAGAGAAGTTCTCTGTGTTGAGACATAAATTTTGCAAAGGAGATTACGGGGAGGAGAAGCAAGTTGTTGAATATTAAGTAAAGAAGGCGGACAAATTTATTTTGTCTGAAATTCAGGCCAAGGGGGAGATTTGTTGGGTTTTGTTTGCCCTAAATTTCTTGCCATAAATAGGTTTTCCTTTTAGGAAAATATTTTGAATTGACTAATCCTTTTCTTGTTGGAAAAGGTTTAGGACTCTATAAATAGAGGCATGTTCCTTCTAACTTAATCAGCATTCACAATGTAGTTTTAAGGGCTTTGAGAGTTTTGGTTAGAGGGAGAATTTGTGAACCTCTCATGTATTCCGAGTGAATTGGTTGAGGTTGTTTCCCTCTGTATTTTGTACTCTCATGTTTATAGTGGATTGCTCATCTCCTTTGTGGACGTAGGTCGATTGACCGAACCACGTTAAATCTTTGTGTCTTTTGGTATATTTCTCGTTGTCTTCTTACTCGTGGTCTTTCGAGGTTTGCTTTGCTAGCTTCCGCGTTACACCTGCTTAATTTCGGTCCTAACACAGCATTGGGTCCACAAGATAGTGCCACGTAGGCCAAAAAGGGGTAGAAAATTATTAATAAAATAAGTTCAGGGGTTAATAGGACCTTAGTATAGTATAAGTGTGCCTCTCAGATTTCGAGCATATGTTGAGTGGGTACTTGTGCATTATCTCTTTTTTTTAGTTTATTAGTTGTTTTTTCTGTTTGAATGCATACAATAATTTGTTTCCCTTTAAGTTAATGTAACTAATCGATCATGAACTATATGTTGAATTCAACAATATATGAATACAAAAGTGAGATGAAGATACAAAGGTATAAATATAAAGTGAGATTGAATATAAAATTGTGAATACAAAAAGAAATACTTTTTTCATTTGAAATACAAAGTGACTTTGAAAGGTACTAATCGATCATGAAGTATATGTTAAATACAAAAGTGAGATGAAAATACAAAGTTATAAATACAAAGTGAGATTGAATATAAAGTTGTGAATACTTGTAAGGTAAAATAGGCACATAAAATACAAAGCTTGGTGCTATACAATTAGGTGAAATACAAAACAAAAGAGAAATACAAAATTGTTCACATATAAACTGAGATTAAAATATAAAATGAATATCCAATAAAATATAAAATTGTTAGCATACAGTTAGGAAGAATACAAATTAAGAAGTAAATACAAACATGTCGGTATACTAATTATGATTGAAATACAATGTAAAAATAAAAAAGGTAAAACTTTTTGATATATAGATAGAATGAACACACAAATAAATTGTTCATTCAGGCATTGTTGATTGAGAAATTTTAGACATACAGATGTTTTTCCGGTATCCAAAATTCTAAAAGCAAATACAATATATTAAAAATCAAACAAAATAAACATATTAATGGATTTGTAGATTCTAATAAAACTGAAATATTAAACAAAATCAAAAAATCAAAAAAAATTATTTAATCGACTAAAAATCTGAGATGAATAAATATTAGAAAAATATGTAAACAAACTTGCATAAAAATTAAAAAAAAATAGCGAAAAATCTGTAATATGTACAATGCAAAATATGAACCATAAATGGTGATATTGAAATCCGTAAATCAAAATAAATCTAAACAAAATAATGAAATTAGCTTGACAATCGAGAAATCAACTTTAATAAATAAAGAGATTTCGTTTAACGATAAAGAAAATTTCTTGAATTAAAATATATATTTGGATGAACAATTTGTGAACATCTTCAAGAAAGAGAATATGAAAACGTGAAAAAAGAGTTAGGAAATAAAAGGTTGGAGTAGAAACGTAGGTGAAGAATAAAGGTTATTGGGTATTAGATTAATCATTTGACTAAATATGTTAGGTATTATGACTTAATTGCTAATTTTTTTCTTGATGGATTAGACACATCATTGCTTCCCTTTTTTTTTTAAAAAAAAAAAAAGATTACATTGTCCAACCAGAAAGAATGGTATCTCCAATTATAGCCGAAAGAAGAATAAAAGGCTAATTTATGTTAATAACAATAGGATTTTGTTTTCCCTCGAAGAAGATCTTATTTATTTTTATTAAGATTAAGATTTTTAAATGTGAATAAGCATCTGAATGTTAAGATATGCAATAAGATCCAAGGCCTTATTTGATTGCACTAAATGGAGGTATGAATTTTAATCATTCAGATTTAGCCCATTAAATATGTTTAGTTTTTAGGTCTAAATTTGAATAATTCAGATTCAACCCATTTAGTTCATTTATTTATTTTTTAAAAGGTCTCTTAATGGGTCTGAAGAGGTCTGAATGAATCAGATATGTAGGATACTCTTAACAACATTTAGACTCATTTGATAAGTTATCAAACAATAAATCATCGTTTCTCTGCTTTGGGCGCCTTTTTATCTCATAACTAAAAAATTTCTTTCTCTTTTCTCAATCAAACACCATATTTTCCCTCTTGAACTGGTAGGTTTTCGTAAATCCTTTCAAGTGTTTTTTTTTTATATATTTTAATAATTTTCTTATATTGACGTAGAACACATGTCGCAATTTATTTTTGGTGTATTGTTGTTTATCAAGATTTTTGAATGAAAAAATAGTACTCCTAGTCATTATTATTAAAACTTTAGAAATTTTCTTTAAATGAAAGTGGTATATTTTGTTGAAATGAAAATTTTATTGATATAATGTTCAATTTCACTTGCACATTCAGATATTGAAAACAAACATCATTAATTATTGTATAAATTATAGGAATCACATAGCGTAGGATACAAATTACATTTTATCCCTATTAGTTTTCATTTTACAGAAATTCCTTGAAATAACAGCGATCCAAATACATAAGTGGTAACTGGATACATAATTTCTGATACATTCGAATCTGGTGCTATTGCGCTTAAAAAGGAAAAAATAACGTAAATTTTATTTTAATTAATTTTAATCCCAAAAATCACGCCTAACAGGTTGTAAACAATCCATCCAATACCTAACAGATTCACAAATTTGAAATTTCAAATTCGCAGCTTCTCCATCGAGGAATCAGTAGTGCCGAAAAAGTTCTAAACTCAAATAACTCAAAAAATTATTATAAAAGATGAATATATCGATTGTGTTCAGGTTGGATGAGCGAGGTGATTTATGAAGGTTACAAATGGAATTGTCGTTGAACTATCTATTTCATTTATGAATGAAGCGGTTAGATTATAGTAGTAGGATGTGCTAAGAGGATTCAAAATTTAGCGAAGATAGTGAAAGTTGCAACGTTCTATGCTATGTCTGTAAGAGCTTTCGCTTTTTAGAAAATTATGGACCATGTTTGGATCGTTCTTCATCAATATGAGAAGTAAGAGAGAATGGAGAAGGAGGCAGAAATCAGAAGAATCTAGTAGCATTCAATTCAACAATTTGTTTTTGTTGTATTTTTGAATGTTTTTAGACTTCTGCTTCTATCTTTAATTTACATAAAAATAATGTAATGATGGTCATAAATGTCTTCAATGTACTTCAGTTTAGATATGTGTCTCAATACTCTATTTAAAAATCTGAAGCGACAATTTTAGCGGAGTTGAATATCAATGGGATTAGAAAAAGACATTGAAATTCGATTCATTGTGAAAGAAAACTCATGTCCCTTGATAATTAAGAATGATAAGGGTGCGAAATTGTATTTGAAAGTGAAAAAACTGAGTCTGGTTTGTCATGTATGCACTATGTCTTGATACAATAGATAAGCTTGGTGGAGAGATACATAACTTTGATTGTACATCCGGAGAAATCATATGCGTCAAAGGTACGGAAAGGGATACATAATTAAGCTCTTTCTCTAATTGAATCGAGAATCTGTGATTCATATTTTATTTTTGATTAGATGTTACACATTACATAATTGATTAAAAAGAATACAAATGTTAAGACAAGTCAGTTGTATAAGGATAAAACATCAATCATAAACATAGTGGCGAAATATAAAATAAAGCATAGTTTCAATTTCAAATGTAACTACAACTAAAATTAGGGGTTTTAATATACAAACATATTACATATCAATTAGAATCAATAGACTATCTGAATATTTTACTGAAAGTAATGTATCTTCACTGCTTATATGTCAATTTACTTCGACATAAACAAACTAAAATGTCATATTAAACACAACATATAAAAAAAAGGTTTGAAAACACATAGTTTGAGCAGTAAAGATCGAGAAATTACAGCCGCTTTTTTTCTTCCCTTTTTCTATTTTTTTTTCTATATTTGATTTTGGAGAAGAAGGATCTTCCTTGTTCGAGTTGTTATTACTCTGATTTTTCATTGTTAATGTGTCATGCAAAAATTTGAATTTGTTGTCACCTCATTTTTCATCTTCAGAATCATATATACGATTAGTATTAGAAAATTTTAGTTGAGTAACACCAATACAAATGAAGGAGCTTGATCCATGTATATCACAAAAAAAATAAAATTAAATAAAATTGAAGTAGACAACAATGACAACTAAAAATCTTGCCTATTTAGATGTTTGAAATTGTTTTGATTTGAGAGAGAATATCGGCTGAAATCAAATTGATTTGAAAATTGTACATGCTAAGAATGTGGAGTGAATTTAAGGAGAGAAAAGATGAGTGAAAAGGGGAGTGGGTAAATGTGGATTTTGACTGATGGTTTTATGTATCCGGAAGTTACAAGATTTGGGAAAAATGAGATATTTATGAAATATTTTTAAAGAGGTAGGGAAAAAGTGGAGAATAAGGTAAGTAAAGATGTATAAAAATAATTTTCCCATAACTATTGAGTATTCAGATTTAGAGACAAATTTTTAATATTCAGATGTGTATTCAGATCAAAACACCTAGATTTTAATGCAAATGCTAATATTTAGATATGTATTCAGATTTAGACCTCTTAATCTTAATGGAAACAAAATGAGACCTAAATGTCTAGATTTGAATACAAATATGAATATTAAGTTCTGGTCTCTAATCTAAACGCTAAATGATTAAGATTGTTTGTTTTTCAATATCTAAATGTGCATATGAAATGTATATCAGGATAAAAATTATTATAACATGATTTTTTAAAGAATTTTACAAATAGACATCTTTTAATAATAAAAATTATTCAACAGCAATGATTTTAATAAAAGACCCAAGTATATACATATTTCAACAACAATATATCTAGTGTAATTTCACAAGTAAATTTGATGATTGGATAGTGTCAACAAAATTAGTGGCCTAAAACAAAATACATTTAGCGTAATCTTACTAGTGAGTTTGATCGTACAAGCAGGTTTGATGATCAATACACTCAATATAATTAGTACCCTAAAACAAAATTTTAATAAGAGACCTCAAGTATATACATAATTGTTATTTTAATCATGGTGAGTATTTTTTCACTCAAAAATTTTGGTATAAGGTCCTTCATACAATTTGATATCGTAAAAACAATTTTGATCATAATTAAAATATTTTTTCAGACCTTTAACCTAATAAAAACAAAAGAAATATTCGAACAAATGACAATTTTATAAAAAAAAAATTAACTATTCAAAGATTTATGAAGTGAAATATAGAAAAAAAAATCAAAAGAAATGAATTTGAGAAAAAACTCAAATACCATTAAACTTTGATCAAAGGTTCATCTATGTCATTCTATAAAAGTTTAGCTCATTTATGTTATTTTCGTTTGAGGAAAGATTCATTCATGTCATACTTGTTAACTGAAATGACATAAACGAACCAAATTTTTAAATGAATGCCTAGATGAACTTTTTTCTCAATGTTCTATGACATGTTTGTGTTGAGATATACACTATTAACCATATTATTGGATATAGTATTTATTACAAAATAATTATTCATTTAGTTTTCATAAATGTTTTAATATATCATATATTTGTTTAGGGAAAGGGGTCTGAAAAATATTTCAACTTTGACCGAAATTGTCGTTACGTTACCTAACTTTATTGAGGACTTTTTACCCCTCTGCACTTTTTAAAGTGTATTCTAAATGTATATATGTGTCCACGTGTACACATTACTATTTAAATTGATGCAATATTTATGATGTCCACGTGGGCACATATATACCTTTAAAATATATACACTACTCCCTCTATCCCAATTTATGTGATTTACTTTCTTTTTTAGTCAGTCCCAGAAAGAATGACACATTTCTATATTCAGTAACAATTATAAAATGTCTATTTTACCCTTGATGAAATGATTTACAACCACAAAAATTTCTATAATTTATTTTGGAGCACATGTTTTAAAAGTCTTCCTTTCTTCCTTAAACTTCGTGCCGAGTCAAAGTACCTCACATAAAATGGAACGGGGGGGAGTATTGTCGCCCAGGGCATAAGGGGCATGATGACTTGACGTCATCCTGACCTTCCTCCGGCTTATCGCCGGCAGTCTGTTCAGGGTTCCCCCCACTATCTGTAGAAAGATCTCAGGTGCGAATCCACAAGGAAGCATAAAAGTAAGCAAGCAAAGTCTCAACCCGAAATCAATAGCCCGCAAGAAATAGAAAGGAGAAAGCCCATCTCTTTCCAGTAGTATGTAGCTTTACTTCAATAGGATGAGCAGTTTGATAGTGACTTCTTTCGTTTGGTAGGGCGACGAAAGGCTACTTCAATGACGGAAACACCCGGAAACTCGAGAGGGTCGCAGTGGATAGCTAGGACTACTAAAATGGAGATTGTGTACAACAACAATCCTATATTTGATGTCGATTCATCCACACTTCCATTCCAGTTTTTCAACAATTTGAACAGTTTTCCTTTTTAAAAAATGATTAATTAATGACATGGTCGAATCATAATTGACCATGTATATAAGAAGATTTTGCAAAATGAAAACTATTTTTAATTAAAAAATAATGACATGAATGAAGCATTTCTCAAATAGAAATTTTCTTTATTGTCAATCCCTTAAAATTCGATGACATATTTAAGCCTTTTCAATTAAATAATAGGTAATCACTATGACAAAGTTCCATAGCATAAATTTTGGAGAAAAGATATAAAGTTATCATTGAATTTGTCTCGAATTTTCAAAAAAACACCTTAACTTTGTGGGTGTCCTCCCCATTAAACAATTTAATAGTGTTATAAGTATCTCATTTCTTACCCAACCCCAATTGCAAGAAAAGAGGTGCAATCACGCACCAATAGTTGTTTGACACGTATTAAGTTCTTTTAATTTTTAATTTTTAGTTTGATTTTCATTTTCATTGTATTATTTTTATTTTTCTTAACTTTACTTTTATTTTCTCCCTCTTTTCTTTAAATCTCCATTACTCAAATCTTTTGTTCTTTGTTGTGAATCCTCCAAAAGTAGCAGCCATAGCCATCTTCAATGTAGCCTTCATGATGCTTCCATGTTACAACACTATTTTAGTCATTAAAACATCACTAAATAAAATCAATGCAACTCTCAAGTTACTAAAGCAAGGTAATGAGACCAAAAAAAGATGGAGTTTCATAGTTTTCTCTAATCAATGGAATTCTTTTTTTAAAAAAAATAAAAGAAGAAAAAGAAACAAAGAAAAGCAAGAGACAAGAAAAAAAAAGTGATAAAATTGGATGAAGTAAATGGATCTTCTAAGTTGAAGAAGATGAAGAAAAGGTAACTGGATTTTTGAATTTGGGTGAAAAAGAAAATGGGGAAGATGATGTAAATTAATTAAATAATTAATATTAAAGAAATATAATGACACCTTACACTTTATAACTGGTTATGGCAGTAAAAAGATTGGATCACGCGCCCCATTTGCGTGATAACAACACAGGCGAGAAAATGACTCATTTACAAAGATATTAAATAGTTTCATGGGGTGATCGGACACTTTCAAAATTAAGATGTCTTTATATAAATACCGAACAATTTTAGGTGTGACTTTATGTCTTTTCTCAAAGTTTTGCTTGTTCTTGTGAGTTATCGTGGAGACAAAATTGAGTTAATTTGTTCTATCAATGTAGAATGTAGAATACGAGCACATTTTGGAAAACAAACAACAAAAACAATGAGACAAGACAGACTATCGTGAGCGGCACGTTGAATCAACTCTTAAATAGTGATCTTTATTGCTGTCTGATTGTCTCCACTATTAAAAAATAATCTACGGTAAACCCTAATTAGGGTTTCTAAATAAAATATATATGCATCATCAGTAGACTTAATTTGTATATTTTATAAGATTTTTGAATTTTTTTATAATTTTAAACATGACAATATTTGTGTGATTATTGGAACTCATAAAATGAAAAATCTATATTTAAATGCTTTTTTCTCTAAATGGACATAAATGAGAGTACTATTACATAAATTAAAACTATGCATAACATACAATAACAATTACTTTTTTAATATGTTTAGTTTTATAAAATGAAACCGAACATATAAAATGAAATATGAAATAGAATGTAATATTTTTTTAATTATTATTTCTTAATTTGATAATTATATTAAAGTACGACTAAAATTAAAGGTGTTTTTGGAAAACCATAAAGTAGAGGAGACGACCTGAGGTTGGACCTTGTTTTATGCCTCAACAATCTCCTCATGACTAGGCCGTATCTTTATTTTCTAATGCTAAATTAACCTGTTTTACATTAGAATTTTTACTGAAGTATTTAAAATATAAAAAAATTAAATATATGAAAAAATTAAAAGATATCTCATAGATATGTATTTAATTATAAATATATAATATTGCCTCTGTTTCAAAAAAAATGATCTATTATTTTTTTAGTCTGTTTCAAAAAGAATAATCCCTTTCTTTTTGTGATAACATTTTAAAATTAGCTTTCCACATGACATATTTAAGATCACAAGATTAAAGGGCAATTTTATATATTTAACACAACTTTAATTTAGAACCACGAGATACTAAAATCTTCTTTATACTCTTAAACTCCATGCCAAGTCAAATTAAATTATTTTTTATGAAACAGAGAAAATAATATAATTTTTCGAAAATTCAGATAACCTCATGCTCCCACTTAATTGGCTCCCCCTTGACTGCTGGCATGCTATAACAGAAAATAATGTTATCTTCAATTGTAAGGAAAAAAAGTTGATGATAAAAGCAAGGGGTGCTTCATTATCATAAATCATTTCGTGCATACCCTACTATTTTGAGAATCTAAAGAGACTTTGTTTTCAAAATAAAAACAAACCCCAAAAAGAGAAAAAGAAAGAACAAAGGTATTGTTGTCAGTAGATAGGGACAAATCTATTATTATATTTACAGATTCATACGAATTCAATATTTTTATTTAAATTTTATTTTTATATTAAAAATTCACTAAACAATTGATAATATATAACTAGATTTATAATCAAATATCGATGTGCATTTCCAACAGTTCGTCTGGTGAAGTGGGAGTGTCTCATGTGTAATGATGAGTCACGACTTTAGCTTTATTTCAAGAAACTATTATGGTCTACTACCTTTTGATTTTTTATTTTAATTAGAGTTTTGCATCAAAGTTTGATTAATCTAGATTCAAGTTGTGTAGAAATTTATTTGAGAAAAACACTTTCTATCAAGATTTATCTTAAATGATCAAATTTGAGAACTCCAATTAAAGAAAAGGTGATTATATTCTAGTACTAAACAATCACTATATATATCTTTAATTGATATATGATATTTATATTTTAGTTTAACTACATTTATATTTGTTCGTTTAATTAAAAAAAATGATGTTTTCAATTAAAAAAATTAATTACCCAAAAAATTGAAAACGAAGCATTTGATTAAAATAAAAGAATCTCGATAATATATGCAATGGTAAATAAGTTAAACAACAAAAACTTATTTTCAAAAATTTAAAAGTGAGAGGTTTTGATTAAAAATAAAGAAATCAATAATTTCATTGAAACGGTTTATAAGTTAAATTATCTTTTGAAGACCTTCATATATAATTAAAGATAAAAAAAATCAAGTATATATGTTTATATATAATGTTGTGGTTCTTGTGGACAACATCTGGCGTTAATCAATTAAAAGAATCTGATATGCACGTACACATTACAGCTGCATGCAAGAAACAATTTTGTACACTTATAATTTTGTTAAAGAAGTGACTTTAGTAAAGATGTATAATAGTATCCTTTTAATTAAATTGATAAATTATCTTATATTAATATTACAATTAGTAGGAGGATATTGAAATATGATAACTTATTGGCATGACCTCAAATTTAGAATCATGAGGACAACTAGTAAAGATTGGATCAGTCATTATTTAAGGACAATTAGTTTCTTAAGCTGAATAGTTAGATCCGTTTTCACTTTATTATATACTTGTGAATAGATCTTCAGGCACAGAGTTTGTACGGTTAATCTTTTGGCTAAGGCGGTTTGGTTGGTAGTGTTACCTAATAATGGTTGTTCTATGGATGTTTTATGGGAAGGGGAATTTTATAGGCGAATTTTGAATGATCAAAGAATATTAGGTTTTGCTAGGTGATGTGTATATATGTTTTCCAATTTATATATGGATGTATGTCTACAACTGTTAATATCACTTGTGCACTTCATATTGGAAAAAAAACATAAGAAGGATACGTGATGATATTATGTAGATAATTTCATGCAATAAATCAGTCTACTGACTTTATTTATGATTTCAAGTGTTATTGTTCATTGTGATTGTGCATGTTGTTTGTGATTGTTGATTGGCGCAGGTACCATGTTGGTATATAAATACTAACGATTAGCTTGAATACTACGTCTAATATGATTATTGATACTTGGTTGGCTTGAATACCATACTGATACACTAACAGTTTGTATGTGTGGTTCTATGAGTGAGCCAAATTACCTTTTTTATAATGTGATGAGTACATGTTTGATCCTTGATTAATGATCCGAATTAATTTAAGGGTGAAGTTGGACTTAGATATAGATTTGTGCGTTATCATGTGATGCATTTTTCATGTGTATGTTAATTCTAGGTGAAGATTGAGAGTTTGGGCTATTTTATATTGTGATTATAAATGAAATGATATCTATTTTTCTTAGTATAATGCATGGGTCTGGTGTATAGTTCAAATGTTGAGATTGGTTATGATTGTTCAGTGTTTAGAAAAAAATTGATAAGAGAATTTGAGTCAAGGTAATTTAGTAAAAGTCTTGCATGTGGTTTAATTTATTAAAATAGGTCAAAGGTTGGCATGAGAACTTGAGAGAGATTAGTAGGTTGATTATTAGAGTTAGTAGTGGCCTTGATTTTGGAAAATCTCCTTGTGATAAAAGGGTTGGGTTATAATCTGATATGAGGATGACATAATAGATAGGATGGGAAGCCTTAGAATGGTATAAAAGATAGACTTCTAAAGTTTTAGAGTGACAAGAGCATCCAATGTTTAATGGTACAGAGGTAAGAAGTTGGAATGAATAAAGGGTGGCATAAAAGGTAAGCTTGGGAAGCATTATACATGAGATGAAAAAAGGGTGTGGAGAGAGACTTGGGGTGATGCAACTTTTATATTGCATGTTTCCTTCTGAATGTCTACTTTAGATTATGTAGTGGATTCAGATTGATCGATGATACTTATACTAGTACATGTTGTTTGTACTGTCACTATTTTTACTACGCTTTGAATTTAAGTTTAGTGATATTTCTTAGATAAAGACGATGGTGATTTCTGGCAGCTTCTACTCTTCTTCCTTATAGTGGGAGCCAGTGGCGGAGCTAGCCATTTTATAAAGAGAGTGTATAATTTTAAAAATTACTCCTTAATGTGAATTTTAACTAATAAAAATATTTTAAAAACACTTGGACCAAGAATCAAACCCTCAACCTTCGGCTTCATACTTCCAACACTCATTTTACCATTGAGTCAGCTCCTATAGTTACTCAAGTGTGTACAAACCTAAATATATATTTAAAATATCATAAATTTATCTCGTAGATACGGTATAACTTTCCGACAAAGGGTGTTCACTTGTGCACCCTTCGTTAGCTGCCGCTCGGCCCCTGGTAGGAGCTGATCATAATTCCTTTAGTCATTGTATCTCCTGTTGCTCTTGTACTTGTTTCAACTCCGATTGCTCTTGTACCTGTTTCAACTAGTTTCTTGGAAAATATTAGTTGGTATCTTATATATATATATATATATTCTTAAAAATTTAGAAAAGATAAACGTAAAAAAGAAATAGTCAAACTCCTAATTGGTTGATAACTTCAACACTGAGTGGATATATAGATATATCCTCCCTTGACTGATGTTAATAGGAAACGTAGATAAGAAGATTAATGAAACGTTAAATTAATTAAAAAAAATTAATGTAGGTTGAGATTTTAGCGTCACGGGATATGTTTAATTAATAGCCATAATTGCAACGTTGGAAATTAAGTATCACAACTCTTTGATTAACTTATTCAACCCTTTTTGTCCATTTCAATTACATCATTTTTAGTTTAAAGTTTAAACTATTGAGCATTTGTGACTTGTGAGCATGATTGAAACAACTTAATACCGAATACTATATAAATATATATATTTGGAAAACTTAATTTAAATATTTTAATATAGTAAGACTTTTTTACATTACTTCTATGCGGTTTCAATTTGTTATAATAATATGTAATTTCCCGTATTTTTAAGTAATTAATTGCACTTACAATAAATGATTATTGGTGATTATTCTTTTGGTGAGATGATAGTGTATATATATATATATATATATATATATATATATATATATATATATATATATATATATTATAAAAGAAAAAAAATACATCCTGCTCAAAGTACATAAAAATCAATATTTCTTTTTCTTTATTTCCGACCCTTATTGTTTTTTGTTTTTAATTTTTATTTGAGGTTGATACTTATTTTAAGATTTCACTAATTTAAATTTTTGCTTCGTAAGGACCATAGATCACAAAATTCTTTTACTATCTTCCTTTTTATTTTTTACTTGATGATGAATATTCATATCGAAATAAATTAAATTTGACCTTATATCGGAAAGTGTCATATTGAAGATAAAATACCCTTTAACAAAATGAATTTTATATTCAATAGGACTTAATCTCGAAATTTATAACCAAGAAAAAGATGCTTATTAATCCATCATCATAATTATCTTCGTTAGTCAAATCATTAATTATCATCATCTTGATAATGTCAATTCAACAACTAAAATGAAGTTAATGATTATTGTAAAACGAAGACCGCAAATTATTCATGGTGGGTTACGTAGTCAATTTCTATATTATTTAAAGAAGATTAAAAAAAAAACTAATCCTTTTTTTATGGTGACTAAATAGAAATATTCCATCGTAAGCAAAATATATGTTTTTTTCATTTGAGAACTATGATATAAAATGTATTAATTATGTCATGATAATTCTTGTTTAACTTCTAATTGATCTGATAATATAGAAAATTTCCTATACTATCAGGTTTCTACAAGATAACTACATATAAATGTAACTATTCATGATAAGTGAAATTAACCCCTTAAAAAAAATATATATACCTGGTAAAATAAAAAATATTTATAATATAATGTATATAAGTTAAATCTTAATATTTATTTTTTACAGGAAAAGCCTCTTCAATTTAATTTTTTTTTTACATTTAACTAATTAGCTTATATGATGTTTACATGCCGTATATTCTAAGACAAGTAGAGCTTAAGTTAATTACTAAAAATCAATTATCATCAAAATGCCTAAAGAAAAATTAAATCTTGCTTATGTAATTTAGGATTAATTAATGTGAAACCAAGGCTCAAAACTAAGCAAGAGTCTCTGTAAGGTCATAAATAAGGTAATTAAATCCAATTTTAGGTCAGAAATAGGCTCTTTAATTTAGATACAAATTATCCAACCACTTTTAGGTTATAGATAAGGTAATATTCTTCATTTTCCCCTTCTTGCCCAGACAAAGTAACTTTTGTTACAATTATAAAATCTACAAATTTTCTTTTTTCGATTAACACATAACAAAGTGTACAATTATTTGAAGTTATTTTATTTTTCTATAACTAATTTTTCTACCTCACCTGGATTTTATCAACGAAAATTCGGTAATTTTTAATTAAAATAATATAATATTTATAATTTTTTTGATTGTGAACCTAAATATTATCCTATATTAATTTAAAATTGTTATTCATATTTATCAATTTTGAATTTCTCACAAAATAAGGGTAAAATTAGCTTACATTCCTACTTTCTTTTATCATAAAACATGTATTCTATCCTCATCATTAAAATAACACAGAATATGAGATGAGTGATGACATTAGAATATTGAATAAAAAATAGTAATGAAATCATATAAAATAAATATTACAAATTGATCCATTTAATGAAAATGATCATAATTTAAAAGTACTAAATCGTGCTAAAATAAGTCTAATAAGTATTAATCACATGATTAAACATTAAAGAAAAATTAAAATTAGATTATGTAATTTAAATGTCAAAACCAATTAAAGCTAAAGAACAAATATTTAACATTATTGTCATTTTTAGTGTTCAATTAATTTATTTTGTTAGCATTAGTATTGATTTAATTTCGAAGTGAGCATAATTAGAGTTACTAATATCTATAGACTATAAATTTTATTTGATAATTCAAAATTCTAAGTCTCAAAAACTTAAAAAGAATATATTAAAGATAAAAATTATGAAAACATGTAAGTGATATTTAAAAAGTACATCAAAATAAATACTTAAATTCCAAATATAGTCATTTTTTTTAAAAAAATATTAAATTAAGTCAAGTCAAATCATTAATTGAATTTTTTTTCTTTTTAGATTTAACTCAAATTTTAATTAAATTTTATGTGTCCCACTCATCACACCACAAAATATTAACAAAAAATTTGTTTATGCTCTAACTTTCTCGTATCACAAAGTTAGGGTAAAATGCATTTACAATCTAACCTCTTCATACTATAAAATAAGAATAAATTCCATGAGACCCTCTAACTTCATCATACCATAAATAAGAATAAAAAAATAGTTTACACTTTGTTTTTTTCATACCTCCCTACATTCTAACTTCATTATATCATAAATAACTATAGAATTTGTTCACTCTTTCTCATTCCATAAAATAAGTATAAAATTTGTTTATAATTTAATCTTTTCATACCATAAAATAATAATAAAATCTGTCTGTATTTTAATTTTATTTTATCATATAACAAAATAAAAATTAAAAAATCTGTTCACACTTAACCTCTTCATACCTAATAATATTAAAAATAATAAAAAATCCCATAAATTTACAAACTTCCTAACTTTATCAAACCACCAAATAAAAATAAAATCTATTTATACGATCATATCATAAAATTAGGACAAAATCTGTTTGTATTCTAATATTTTCATACCATAAAAATTTAGAATAAAATCTATTCACACTTTAACCTTATCATTAATTCACAACATAATTATAAAATTATATATTTTTTTATAAAATTATACTAAATATATATGATCTGCCGAATCTCATTGTTAAACAAAGAAAAATAGAAAAAAAAGAAAAAAAGGATGGTGCTTGTGTGAGTTGGACAGCGGCAAAATCGAGAAATATTAGTACTAGTATAACATATTTAACTGAAATGGCTCCATGTAGATTACGGCATTAATACAAGTAAAGAAGACAAACTCCATACTTCCAAAAACACTATAATTTTCATTCAAATAAAGCTTCCAATGAAGGGGTCTTTGTATATTTGAGGATTCTGTGGAAAGAATCTTTTGATTTATTGTTCAATCTATAATAATGGCTGAAGAAATTTGTTTCTTTACAAAGGTATGGTTCTTTTTTTCTCTTTATTTTTGAGTATATTGTGTATGAGATCCAGCTTAAAAGTACTTCTTGCTGAGTTTTACAATCTTGTTGAAGCTGAACTATCTTCCCCTTTACTAATTGGTTTCTGGGTTTTTGCAAGAATGTGAATTTATGGTGGACTGGTGATTTTAGTGAGAATTTTTCACTGTATTTTGTATTTTGTGATCTGGGTTTTGATTATTTTTTTTGTTTTTGTTTTGGGTTTCCATTTTCTTGGTTTCGCATTAAACAGAGTGGAAGAAAAAAATTTGATTTTTTTGGCTGTTTGTTCGTGGGGTTGTTGTGATATGCAATTTTTTCAGCTAAAATACTTGTTGGAGTATTGTTTATGTTTTCAAAGAAATGATAAGCTCATGTTTGGCTGTACATTTTAAAGTTTGGAACTTAAAGATTTGTGTGTGTGAAGTTGTGATTTTCGAAATTTGAGGTTGTGGATATGTAATTTACTTGGAAAAAATTTGAAATGTTGTGAATGGAAGTCCCAAAAACTCGAAGTTGAAAATATTTGAAGATAAGAGTTCGAAATTTTGTGGCTAAACAAATATTTGAAGATAAAATTTCAAGAACTACTCCGAAAATTTATGGCCAAACAGTAGCTAAGCAAGATGTATTGCTGGTGAGAACATTTTTATGTTTTCTTTTTAATGGTTGTTGACTTCCTGGAGGTAAATTTTATGGAATCAACTCAGATTGACATGTTATAGTCTCATGCTCAATGGATACCTTCTATGAAAAAGAACATGTGGTTGTTCGAAAACAGATTGCTTTGTCCCTCAAGCCTTTTAAGTTTAATTGCTCAGCAGGCCGTGATTAGAGATTATGTTGCTCGGACACTCAAAAGTGTTGCCACACCGTGTTGGATCCTCCAAAATGCACAGGATCCCGGACTACATATATGAAGAGTCCGATAAACATAGATTAGAGGTGTATTTAGGTTGCACTTTTGTTTTCCACCTAGTTCATTGATAGTCTTCTTTTATTTGAATGTCAGGATGCTCTCATCATAAAACCTCCCAAGAAATCTCCAGCATTGTTAAGGATGATAGTTATAGTGTTTGCAATGGTCTGTGGTGTTTATATCTGTTCAACCTGTCTTAAACAGACTAACAATGAGACAACAAGAAAACTCTTGAATATCGAAGTTATAGAAAGGCCTTGTCATGAATATGATACCGACCGATCTCAGATTCCATACTTGCATTATCCTAAACCGAAAACCTTTAGCAGGTAGGTATTTGAGTTATTCAGATTTGCTTATTAATCTTTAGTCTTTCTGCAAATTTGTCTTTTTAGTCATTTTATCTCCTTTGTCTATCTATTGTAGGGCTGAATGTTCCTGTAATCCTGTACGTCTGTTTGCCGTTCTGTCAGCACAGAGGTCTGGAAGTGGATGGTTCGAGACACTATTAAATAGTCATATTAATATAACCTCCAATGGTGAAATTTTCTCTGTCAAAGAGCGGAGAGAAAATGCTTCCTCAATCCTGAGGACTTTGGACATGGTTTATAATTTGGATTTGTTCACCAGTGCTTCCAAGAATCACTGTTCAGCTGCGGTTGGCTTCAAATGGATGCTTAATCAGGTAAAATCATTTTGTTAATTCACATGCTTTCCGTGCCATGTCTTAAGCATAAAGTTTGGCTAAGTTGTAGCCAGGGATATAAAATTGCCGAGGAAGGGTAGACATCTTTTATCAATAGTTGATCACACTTGAAGAAAGTGGTTCATTTTTTATGCTTCTTTCATAGTCTTGAGATTTTCAGACAACTTCAATTCAAACACCAATAGAGTCCTTGAGATACGGAGATCTTTTGCCTTTTGAAACACTTTAGTTGTCACAGTGGACGGGCGTTACCTTAACAGAGCTTTTTTGAGAAATGGAGTGTAACGCTCAACCCCGTTTGGATAGTGCTAAGGACTCTTAGTATTATTGTAAGAAACTCCGTATAATGTTTGAAAATTGGCTAAGCAATATACCCTTTGTAAAGCGCTAGAATTTATTTTTGGGAGATTCCAATTCCTTGTATTGATTTGGAGAGGATTTGATCTAAATCGGTATCTTTTTATAAATTGTTTTAAAGTTTTCATCTGGAATACTGATTGTGCCACAAGAAAACTGTTGGCTGAGTTAGATTTGGTCAGGTTGAGCCATTAGGATTAAAAAATTATTATCTCACCATATAAGATTTATTTTGTACTTGAAAACCTTTAGCTTTCTATACTGCATTGCATATACTTCCCCCGTTTCAATTTGTTTGTCTAATTTCAAAATTTAAGAAAGTAAAGAAGGTAGTTTTAAACTAAAGATATGTAGAATGTATCAAAATGTCTTTTAATCTTGTGGTCTTAAACCTGCCACTTGAAAAGTTGAAACTGAAGAGTACGAGTACGTTTCCAAAAAAGGAAAAATGACATTATTTTTGAAATGGTCTAAAAAAGAAAGTAAGATGAACAAATTGAACTAGAGGGAGTAATAAAATCATGGTAGTGATCCATTCAGGATAAGTATTGTTGATCATGCATCAAGTGAATGGTATTTTGAGATTACGTCTCATCATATTAGTTGGTGTGTTTGTCAGTACTCATCTGTGTGCGGCATAACAGAAAAATGCATGCTTTGTATACCAGCTCTCGTAAATATGCTAAACTTTGTTATTTACAGCCTTTATTGCGTAGAGTATGATCTAGCAGGATATTCAATATACGATGTCTTCTGTGTAATTGCTTATTTCGGAAAAATTGACCGACCAATCTTGACAAACACAGGGGTTGATACAATATCACAAGGAAATTGTTGAGTACTTCAACAATAAAGGTGTCTCCGTAATATTTCTTTTTAGAAGGAATCTGCTGCGCCGTATGGTTTCAGTGCTTGCAAATTCCTATGATCGTTATGCTAGACTCTTGAATGGAACACACAAGTCTCATGTGCACTCAATTGAGGAGGTAATTCCTTCAATCCATTTCTCCCTATTGTGTCATAAGACTGTACAATCTGATCATTTTGCGGCTTTTTCTAGGCTTCTACTCTTGCGAAGTATAAACCAGAAATCGATACAACATTATTAATCACAGATTTGAAGAGAATGGAGGCGTCAACCAAAGAGGCATTGGAGTACTTCAACAGTACTCGGAACATATTTTTGTATTATGAAGATCTTATCAGAGACCACACTGTAAGAATATACATTTCTGAAACTCTTAAGTCTATAACCATTTTGTCATGAATCACTGCATGTAATTTAAAGCCAAGAAGTGTAGATAATTTCTCATATGACCTGATATATCTAGTCAAGTTTCTTGTTCAGAAACATATGCACTCTGTTAAATTTTCCCTGAGCAAAGAAATCTGCTTCTACTGGCTCGAAACATTTTGATTTACCCTCCTTTATACTTCGCTTCCATCCATACCCTTGCCATTAGTAAGTCGTCTCATATTTGTCATTGACTTTTGACTGTGTTCCAGTGTGGACTTGGGGATGAAGGTCCAAATTTACCGCATTGTCTTTTATATGGTTTGAAATTACCCTCTGCTATAATTCTTGTTGGAGCTCCCTTCAAGTCGAGCAGTTGCTATTCAATTTGCTAACGGTAAAGATATGACTGTCAATAAAGTATAACAAAGGATAAAATTAAGACATTTCATGTAGTAGAGGATAGCTTTTGCCCCTTTTTCCTTCTTTACCTGACCAACTGGCTGGGCACTAAATGAGTGAAGGGCTAATTCATTCATTCGTTTCCCTTGTTATCCGTAAATATACTTGTTCTTTTGTGTTGCTCATTATTTTCTGGATTATTTGCAGAAATTGGGAGACGTTGTAGAGTTTTTAAGATTGCCACAAATGAATTTAACGAGCCGCCAAGTTAAGATACACAGCGGACCACTGCAGGAACATATCAAGAACTGGGATGATGTGAATAAGACATTAAAAGGAACAGCGTACGAGAGTTTCCTCCAATCTGACTATTAAATTTTTCGCCTTTGTTTTTTGATGAAGGCAGAGATGTAGATATAAAGAGAAATCTAGTTTAGCTCCAGTGTTCCTTTTCTTTTCATATTGCAAGTGTAAGTATCAAATAGTTGTGTCTTTTTTTATTATCCAATCTTTCAATGTTGCTGGCTTGAGGTTTCTAATCTCTTCTGTAAGTTAATTATGAAAAGACTAAATGTGCCAATTAGTGCATGTGATGAAAGTTTATTTACTTCTTTAACTTATTCATTACTTAGTATAGTATTTTGATCATTTTTTTCCATTCGATATCTACGATGGAGTCCAATTAAATTTGGATTTGCGCAGGTAAATCCAACATTAGAGGCAAAGCACTTTCTAACAAAGATAACTACATATTCAATGAGACTCTCTTGGAAAGAAAAAGATAATCAAAAGGAAAAAGAATGAGATAAAAAGTATTCAGGGAGACTCTGTTGGAGAGAAAAACATAATTAAAAGGAAAAATGAATGAGATAAAAAGTAACTGTAAACTTCTTTGAATCTAATTAAAGTAATAATTAGCAAGAAGACTTGCCTATAAATAGGCTTACCAAAAAATTGAAAATACTAAAATTTATGTCACTAATTACTAATTAGTTGTTATTCTGTCATAATATTTAAATTTGCTAAGATAAAGGAGACTAGCTAATAATCTCCTGAATACTTGGTCAAGTTTCTTTTGAATCACTTTTCAAATACTTCCATTTGATTTAAGACCGCAAACTCCAAGTTGACCTCTGAAGAACTCGTGCTTTGCTTGCGGAATTGATTTCGTGAAGATGTTTGCTGCTTGCTCATTTGTATAACAAGACTTCAAAGTTCTTTCTTCAGTAGAAACAAGATTTCAAATAAAGTGATCGCAAATATCTATGTGCTTTGTTCTACTATAAAATGTTGGCTTCTTCGACATTGCAATAACAAATCTATTGTCACAAAAAATCTCAGTTGCACCAGCTGAAATCTGATAAAACTAACAACATCTCTCCTTAATCAAACTGCTTGACAAGCTGTAGAAGTTGTTGCAATATATGTAGCCTCTGAAGTTGATAAGACCACCATTTCCCGCTTTTTTAAACTCCATGAAACTGCTTCAGGTTCAAGATTAAACAAGAAACCAAATCTTCTCTTTCTATCATCAACGTTGTTTGCATAGTCACTATCAACAACATCAATTAATGTGAAATTTGTCACCTTATAATATTAAATTTCATGATCTGTTATTCATGCGATATATCTTAATACTCTCTTTGCAGCTCTAAGGTGAAGATTACTTGAATTGTGCATAAGTCTCGATATGACGCCAACAGAGAAAAAAATGTATGGTCTTGTATGAGACAGGTAGTTCAAACCACCATCCAAACTTCTAAAATGAGTTGCATTTGTCATTTTAGAACCATCATCACAACACAACTTCTCATTAATATTCATCAGCGTGGCAACAACATTACAATTTACCATATTGATCTTTTTCAAATGTTTTGTTGCATATTTTTCTTTGCGAAAGAAATATACCATCAACTCTCTCTTTTACCTCAAAATCAAGAAAATAATGCAGTAAACCAATATCAGACATCTCAAAATTTTTCATAATGCAGTATTTAAATTTAGTGACAATACTCACTCTAATCCATATATATATATATATCATCGACAAAAATACATACAACTAGAAAATCATTCTTGCATTTTTTTTTATATTAGGAGTAGACTCATTGATGCTCTTTTGAAAGCCACTCTCCTGAAAATAAGAATCAATTTTGAAGTATCACGTCCGTAACGCTTGTATGCCATTAAGTTCCTTTTATTACTTGTAAATATTATCTTCTTTGCCATTAACCACAAAACCTTCGTGTTGTGAGACATAAACTTGTTAACTTCCTTAGAGTCAGTTGATTTTGATGATAGACATTTAACATTTTACTCACAAACCTCGCATGCATTGAAATAAAAGAAAGTAGTCTATGCAGACAACACCAAGATGGAAAAGAATATGTGATTGATTACGAAGAAGGAAACCATCAATCTAAAAAATTAGGATCAACATACAGATAACCCAAATCCATCATATAGCTCACCTTGATTGACACACGAAATCAATCTATCTATATAAGGAAAAGACGAAAATTAAGTCAAAGATCCAAGATATAATGACCAGACATGAAAAACAATCAAGCCATCTAAGTTAAGCAAGACGGAGCAACAAATCACGCCAAGGACTCAAGATCTGCTGATCAGACAAGAATCAAGCCAGCAAAATCGAGAAGGATAGAGAAGCGATTTACCAAACACATATCTGATGTGGACATGGATCAACAAATTTCCTCAATCAAGGAATATCTCAACTATCCTTGATTTAGATAAAAATCCCTTGGGTTATTCCTTAACAAGACCAGTCCTCAAATACTGTACAATCCTCACGTAGCCTTAATTCTGAAGTACGCACTTCCCTTGAACTCGTACAATGGTCTTCTATCATCTTTCATAAAAGCATTGTATACTTAAGAGCATATAACTGAAAAAGAAAAGAAAAAGAAAAATTTGAGTGTAGGTTATACAGGTAGAGGTTTTGTCAATTAGAAGTTTTGATTTGCATATCAGACGTGAACTCTGCAAGAATCGTCTGTCACTCACTAAGTTCCATACTACTCTAAAGGAAACCCTTGAAACCCAAGGGGAATGGACTAGGCACCACATTGGTGATCTGGACCGGTATAAAATTTTCGATGTCATTTACTTACTGTGATTGTATTGCTATATCTTTGTTTTACTTACACGTAGGTAAGTCGATTGACCATTACTGGAAGTCGATTAAAAGTAGTTTTTACTTCACCCCTCTTGATTATCAATTGGTATCAGAGAAGGTCTCACCATCTCAGTCCAAAATGACACATTATCAGATCCCTGGAGCTTTACTTCAAGATGGACACTCTTCACACCGTCCACCATACTTCAATTGACAACATTACTCTTACTGAAAAAATAGATTCAGAATTTTTGTCTACTCAACTGATCATCAAGCAAGTATAGTGATCAATAAGGGCCCAAAGCCTATTCCTGGACTAACTGAAAAGGATGACACTGAAAAACCGTTCGATCCTGAATCATTTGACATCATTAAAGAACAACAAGAGATAATATATACTAATGCTAGAGCTATAAATTTGCTATATTGTGCAGTGAGTGGAGTAGAATACGACAAAATATCAACATGTGAGAATGCAAAAGAAATGTGGGATAAACTAGATGTGACGTATGAAGAAACCACAAAAGTAAAGAAAGCTGGGATCAGTTCTCTCGTTAATGAGTATGAGCGTTCAAAATGATCGAAGATGAAAACATTGAATCTATGAACTCAAAACTCTTGGAATGGTATATTCAAATGCATTACAATTCATGAAATCATTAGAAGTCTTACCAAGGTTTGGAAAACTAAAGCTTCCATCCTTTAAGATAGAGATTTACAAAAAATTACATATGATGAATTTTGAGGCAACTTAATGGCCTATGAACAGAATCATATTAACATGCACAATTATGGTGACAAAAAGAAAACTGTGACGTTTACAGTTGAGACATCTAACATTGGAAAGGAAGTCAACAAAAATCAAGATGAAGAAATGACACTCATAAATCGTGGAGTTAGACAAATGCTTAGAGAAAGAAGACAGAGACCTCAATAGGACTTCAAGAATAATGATTTCAAAAGAAATGACGATCGCTGTTACTACTACAGAATAAAATTATCCAAAACGGAGGAGAAGAAACAATCGAAGAAATGAAGATCCAAAAAGTCTCAAAGCATGGGAACAAAGAGAAACAATCGACAATGATGAAATGACAAATTTATGTTTCATGGGTCTAGGTAAAATGAGTGAGGTAAGACCCTTTAGCTGTCCAAACTATAATGATTTCCAAAATTCCTTGGACATTGTTATCGATAAATTATAAAAGATATTGATGAGTATAATAAAATTGCTCGAGAAAAGAATGACAAATAGATTCTTCTCAAAGCAAGTCAGATTGAAGTCGACTTACGAATCAAAAAATTTAAAGAAGTAAAAATGCAACTGAACAATGCAAGAAAATCTCCAAGTCACAGTTCTGTGCGATCTAACAAAACTGCATACTACAGATCTCCAAATCATAGCTCAAACAGATTGAATAGATCTATCTCCAACTCTCATTTTTTTGGAAACTCCTATTAAAATTATTTGCTATACTTGTGGTAATCTTGGTCATAAATTTTTTAACTGTAGAAAGTATTCCTCAGGAAAATGGATCTGGAGACCAAAAGCTACTAATCATCAAGGACCCAAAAACACTTGGGGTACGTAAAAGAAGTTAATGTTTGTTAATTTGCAGGATCAATTTAAGAAAATCTATAGGAAAAGAAAGTGGGTACTTGGCAGTGGATGCTCCATACATATGCGCGAAAAGAAAGAAAACTTAAAAACTATAAAAATAATTGATGAAGGATGTGTTAGATTGGGAGACAACGCTAAAGGAGAAGTAACCAGAGTTGAAAATATTGCTGTCAGTTCATCATGCGTTTTAATTGAAGTATATCTTGTTGACGGACTCTAACACATATGATGTTGGATTTCAAGTTATGTTCAATACAACTAGCTGCATCATCAAACATCCTGAAAAGTAGTTAACACTTATCGGTGATCGAGTAAACAATATATATCTTAAATAATGTCGATTTTACCTATCTTACTTGTCTTACTTCAATCTTCAGTGATCCCTGACTATGACATCAAATACTTGAACATGCAAGTCTACATGCGCTTGAGAAACTCTCTAGACTTGAACTAGTTATTGGCTTGCCAAAACTAAAGTTTGAGAAACACCATATTTGTGATTATGCATGTCAATGAGTAAGAAGACTCGTTCATCCTTCAAAGGAAAAGATATTGTAAGCACTTTTAAACCCCTTCAGCTTCTTCATATGGATCTTTTTGGTTCTACTCGAACTACCAACATTAAAGGTAAAAGATATGCTTTCGTAATTGTTGATGACTTCTCAAGGTTTACATGGGTAATATTTCTAACTCATAAGAATGAAGCTTTTTCTAACGTTGAAGTTTTCTGTAGAAAAGTTCAAAAAGAGGCAAAGTATTTCATTATAACCATCCATAGTGATCATGGTCACAAATTTGAAATAACTCATTCAAAGAATTATGTGCTCAAAATGAATTTACTCGAAACGTTTCCGCACCCAGATCTTCTCAAAAAAATGGAGTAAAATAAAGAAAGAATCATTCACGACAAGACACAACAAGAACAATGTTTCTCGATCGAAGTCTTCCTGATCATTTTTGGGCATATAAGTACTGATTGTCATATACTTAACAAATGCCTAATCAGACGTATACTAAAGAAGACTCCCAATGAACTATGGAGAGGCAAGAAACCAAACATAAGTTATTTCCAAAAAACCGGATGCAAATATTTTATCCACAATAATGGTAAGATCAATCTCGGTAAGTTATATCCAAGAAGCGACGAACGTACTTTTTATAGGATATGCCCCTATTAGCAGAGTTTTTCGTGTTTCTATAAAAGAACTTTAAGTGTTGAAGAATCTATACATGTGGTATTCGATGAAACTAACTAAAGAGTAAAGTAAGTTGAAACCGGTGACGATGAAATTACCTCTCTAAATCCAGCTGAGGATACACAAATCGTCAACATTAAACTGAATATTGAAGAGTCAACTATTGCAGAAGTAGAGTTGACTACCCCAATAGACAAAACTACCATTCCAAGGGAATGGAGACACAATGCTAGCTACCTTGAAAATTTCATCCTTGGAAAACCTGATGACAAAATTCAGACCCGATCGTCACTCAAATTTCATCTATAACTTTCATATCTTAAATGGAACCAAAGAGAATAAATGAAGCTATGTAGGACAAGTCATGGGTAAAAATAATGAGAGAAAACCTCGATTAATTTGAAAGAAATCAAGTGTGGATTCTTATTGAAATACCTAAAAATTGCTTAGTAACTGAAACCAAATTGGTGTTTTGGAATAAGCTAGATAAACGTGGAAAATTTATTCGTAACAAAGAAAGATTAGTTGCTCAAGGCCACTTACAACAGGAAGGTATTGATTACGATGAAACTTATGCACCTGTGGGCAGCTAGTCTATTCGTATTTTGCTCGCATATCCATCCTTTAAATGATTTAAACTTTTTCAAATGGATGTAAAAATGCATTTTAAATGGGTTTATAAAGGAAGAAGAGTTTGTCACTCCCCCCCCCCCCCCCCCCCCCCCCCCCGCCGTTTTGAAAATCCTTATTGTCCTGATTTTATTTATAAACTCTCCAAACCTCTTTAGAGTCTCAAACTAGTTCCAAAAGCTTGGTATGAAAGATTGAGCACCTTCTTACTTCAAAATAATTTCCTAAGGGGGAAAATTGACACAACTCTTTTTATTCAAAGATCTGGTTTGTATATTATTATAGTTCAAATTTATATTGATGATATTATTTTTGAAGATCTAATCCCTCCTTGTGTGAGAATTTTGCAAATCTAATGAAAGACAAATTTGAAATGACTGTAATAAGAGAACTCACATTCTTCCTTCGACTTCAAATCAAACAGTCAACTAATGGAACCTTCATTAATCAAACTAAGTACACATAGAGTTGATCGAAAAATTCATACTTGAAAAAGGGAAAGCTTTTGGGACCCCATGAGTCCTACGACATGCCTTGAAATAGCTGCACTAGGGAAATATATGGATGAAAATTAATATAGATGAATGGTTGGATCGCTATTGTATCTCACTTCAAGTTGACCAGACATCATGTACATCATATGCAAATGTGAAATATTTCAAGCTATTCCAAAGGAATCACATCTCACTGATGTAAAACGAATCATTAGCTACCTGATTGACACCACAAAATTAGGACTACGGTACCCTCACTTATCTAATTTGAATTAATTGGGTATTCAGATACTGAATTTGCGGGTGACAAGAATGATCGCAAAATTACAAGTGGAACATGCCAAATTTTGGGACAATCCCTAGTATCATGAATAGCAAAAAACAAACCTAGCTTGCCTTATCCACTACTGAATCAAAATATTTTGAAGTTGGAAGTTGTGGTACTCAACTAATTTGGATGATGCATCAATTACTTGACTATGATCTCTCTTATGAATTAATTCTGATTTTTTATGATAATACTAGTGCAATTAGCCTATCGAAATATATATTGTGCATCATTCTAGGGCTAGGCATATTGATATCAGACATCATTTTATTTGATATCATTTTGAAAATGGGGATTTTTCATTAGAATTCTTAGATTCTGAAAATAGTTGGTTGATATTTCCACAAAGCCTTTACTTGAAGAGAGATTCTAGTTCCTTAGAAAATTTCTCGGTATTACTTATTTTAATTAATTTTGTTCCTTATGCATTTAATGTTTTTTTTTTTTTTGAAATTTTAGCCTTTTACTGCCTCTTCCGCTTCCTGTACATCCGTCCTTTCTTTTCCTTTCAATCTTCTTCTGTTCCTTTTATACTTCTCCCCTTTCTTTTCAAAAACCCTTATTCTTCTATTTCTTCTCCCTCTTGTAAACTCTATTTAGTTTTCTTGTTTTCGTCTTCCTTATTCAATCTCATATGACTAGAACTCGTTCCATGGCTTCTCAAAAACCCTCCGTTCCCTTTGAGTTCTGTCGAAATCAACAATCTTGTACGTCTCTTTTGACTCTTCCATAGGACTAAAGGTTGCTGGTTCTATATCTTCAAAGAAGAGGGACCCTACATCAATATAAAAGGTTTCAAATAAACCTTGCACCATTGCATCAGGATCTCTCTCTCCCACAGACATGCACAAGTTTTGGGGAATCGAACAGAAGCACATGTATGAGAATTTCAAATATCGACCCATCGTCCCTAGTCGTGTGGTTAATCTTAGTCCACTAATAGACTCTTATTGCCCGGTAAGCTCCTATCTTAAAGTTAAGAAATTATCATTATTTTTACTTTTTGTGGTCTTGAAGTTTTTGAAGAGGTTGTTTGACTCTTCTATACGAGTCTTCGCATATCTCCTGAAAGTGGTGAACTAGAAAGATTGGTCTAGGGTAATCGTGTTATCATTAATGAACTAGTTTTTGAGGATGTGTTAGGTACAAAGTTTTTGTGTGATTCCGTATATGAACAGAATACCCAATGATTTTGAAGTCTCTCTAAAAGGTGCTAAGAAAGCTGTGGCGGAACAGGAATCTGATACCTTTGACTTTGGGCCTTTGTCACTATGTTTTGAAAAAATATATTGGCGTATATCATTGCTAACACCCTCATTCCTAAAAAGATTCCCTGAGTAATATCTATACTCGGGATGTGTTTATTCTCTACTGTTTATTGAGGAAATACCGCATAAATTGGATGGTATAGTTCAAGGAATACATGTGGGGAAGATCCAAAAATATGAATGCCTCTGCCAGCTTACCGTATGGACTGCTTATTTCACGGGTTCTGGTGGATCGTCTTATTGATCTCTCAATGTTTACTCCTATTTTTGTTAATTGTACTTATAATTCCAATACTTTTTAAGAACGGAGTATGTGCAGGTAAAAAATAAGTGGGTCAAAAAGGAATATGTTAAGACAAGGGTTGAGAACCCCAAGCCTAGAAAAATTCAGCCGTCATTCTAATACAGGAAAATGATGAGCTTAAGACTCGGCTTCTAGCAGTAGAATGCTTGGAGACTCTTCACGATATTGTGGAAAAAGTCTTTCGTCTGTAGAAAGATTCAAGTACTGACGTGGGTAAGCTGTGCATTGTTATGACAGGAATTTAAATAGGAAGGCATCTCCATTGTCAACCGATTGATTAAAAAAGTTGACTTACATATGAGTGGAGCCAGCTCATATAACAATGATCTTGCAGTTACTGTTTAGACCACTTACTCCAGTCTCTCTCGCAATGTGGAACGTTCGGACGACTCTTTTTGTGGAAATGTTATCAACACCCTCCAGTACTTTTTGGGTCATTGTTATCCTCTCCTCTTCAAATTTTTGCTTTTCTTGATGTTTTTGGACTAACGTTTAATATGGGTCTATCCTTTCTTACTTTGTAGGCCGTCTAATGAGGTCACTCTAACCTCTACACTTCTTTGATATTATCTGCTTTTATTTTATTATATCTCTGTGTGGTTTTGTGTTCTTTTTTATTATGCCAAAGGGGGAGATTGTTTCCCATCATTTTCTCTTTAAGACAGGGGTAGTTACACTATTATCTGATCTCAGAGGCAAGGGGAGTTAAAGAACCAACAAACAGTTTCTAACAGGGAAGTACTTTTGACTTATTATACTTCATACTAAAATTGCGATCAAGTTGTTATCATAAAAAAATCGGAGATTGTTAACTCCTTAGAGTCAGTTGGTTTTGATAATATACGTTTAACATTTTACTCACAAACCTCACATGCATTGAAATAAAAAAGGAAGTAATCTATGTAGACAACACAAGGATGGAAAAGAATATGTGATTGAATTAAGAAGAAGAAAAACATCAATCTAAGGAATTAGGATCAACATACAGATGGACCAAATCCAACATATAGCTCACCTTGATTAACTGACAAAATTAATCTATCTATAAAAGGAAAAGATGCAAATTAAGTCAAAGATCCAAAATATGTTGGTCAAACATGAAAACAATCAAGCTAGCTAAGTCAAGCAATATAGAGTAGTAAATCATGCTAAGAACTCAAAATCTGCTGATTAGACAAGAATCAAGCTAGCGAAATCAAGAAGGGTGCAGAAGCAATTTACCATGCACATATATGATATGGACATGGATCAGTAAATCGCCTCAATTAAGGAATTTCTCAACTATCCTTGATTGAGATAAAAATCCTTTGGATTATTCCTTAACAAGACCAGTCCTCAAATACTATATAATCCTCACCTGGCCCTAGTTGTGAAGTACACACTTTACTTGAATTTGTACGATATCTTCTATTATCTTTCATAAAAGCATTGTATACTTGAGAGCATACAACTGAAAAACAAAAGAAAAAGAAGGATTTGAGAGTAGGTTAAACGGTTGTGTCAATTAGAAGTTCTAATTAGCATGAGAATTATACAAGAATCATTTGTAACTTACCAAGTTCAATACTGTTCTAGAGGAAACTCTTGAAACAGAAGGGGGACTGAATTAGGCACCATAAAAATTCTTTTTGTCATTTACTTGCTGTTATTTTATTGCTATATCTTCATTTTACTAACATGCAGGTAAGTCGACTGGCCATTACTGGAAGTCGACTAAAGGTATTTTTTAATTCACCCCCTCTTGATTATGAAAACTTCCTCTTCAAAATCATTATGTAAAGAGACAAATTTAGCATCAAATTAGTACACTGGCCATTTGAAATTAATAGCCAAGACTAATAAATTTGTCACATTTTCAAAGCGGTCAACAAGAGAAAAAGTTTTGCCAAAATCAATACCTTATTGTTGGGAATAACTTTCTGCGGCGAACTTATGTTTTTGAATATTGCCATTACTATACTTGACTCTAAACACTCATTTTATCCCAAAGGCTTTTTTTCCTTCTCGAATATTTACCAAGTTTTGCGTTTGATTCTTTTGAGTAGCCATCAACTACTCTTCCACAGCCTTGCACCATTTATCCTATTTTTCAACATCTTCAAAGAAAGTACGATCTGAAACAAGTAAAACAAAATTAGATGTACTGTTAGGATGTCTATAATTTTATTTCCTATCTCTTGCTGATCTTCTTAATGGAGTTGGCGCAAAAGCTTTTTCCAAATATTTGAGAAGTTTCTCGTGCATTTGATGAGGTAGTTAATAAACCATCCAAAAAAGGATCTGCTCTATACTCTTGATTAACAATGTCGTTAAAACGCAATGATTGAATGTTTAAACTTTCATTTGCTGAATCAAAGTTTCATCTTTATTGACCGTAAGTTTGCCTCTCACTGAATTATATAACTTATAAGCCTTGAATTGTGTGCTATATTTAAAAAATACATTTTTTCATATTCTTCATCAAGCTTACGTCAACTTGTGAATTTATCAAGGCATAAGTTAATCATGTAAATGGGTTACCTTGGGCTTATTACCTCTCCCAAATTCAAATAGTGTTAGATTAAACACGCCTTAGTGGGAGTATCATTCAGTAGATAGACAGCAGTGACTACAACTTTATCCAAAAACACTTTAGTACACCTCTACCTTCCATCATGCTTCTGCCATTCTCGACAATCGTGGTTCTTTCGCTCTGCTACACCATTTTGATCTTTCGTATAAGGTGTTGTGAGTTCTCTGTGTTTTCCATTTTTGTTGCAAAAGAAACTTATTTCTTTTGACATACACTCACCACCTCTATATGTCCGAATAGTTTTGAGTCTAGATCCACTTTGCCTCTCAACAAGAGATTTAAATTTCTTGAAATTGTCAAAAAATTCAAATTTAAATTTTAAGAAATATAAACTCATATGACTATAATCATCAGCAAAAAGACAAAAAGTTTTGACTTCCCCTTTACCTAAAATGCCTATTTTCACTTTTTTCATGTGACATTAGAAGCCTATCACTACTAAAAAAAAGAGGAAAAAAAGGACGGACAAAAAGCGATAGACGACGTCACTCAAAATAATTACGACTTTTGAGACGTCGTCCGTCGCTTTATAGTATATCTCAGAAGCGCTTAAATCAAATGTGAAAATAGAGAAATGAGAGTTTCCATTATATTGAAAGAGTAAAAAGTAACCGATCACAATTGAATAAATTGATTTCATCCACGGTTGAGCCATTTGGTTCCATTTAAGTTTTGCAATAATTTAAATTGGAAGTTTGCTCCGGTGGAACCTTAAGGACCAAAAATTCAAGCATCTGCTAGACTGTTTGCTTGGCTAAAGAAAATTTGGGATGATGCTTAACGTCCAGATTGGATGGTACCACATGTTTATGATAAACTTGGTTTGTATTGAAACACACAAACAATTTTAAGACAATATTAGACCAAGCAAAAAAAGGCTAGAGACAGTCTCAAGGGTGGCTCGTTGCACACCGAAGGTGCAAACTCGGTTGGAGCAATTACAAGAGAGATGGTAAGTTCTAATTCAAACTTTTAAATAAATAATTAGTTGATTTATATATATATCATTATAAATTTCTTTTTTTTATTTATAGGAAAAAGAATTGGAACGCTCGTGGATAAGGATGGCAACGAAATTGGGAGGTGTCGGTTCCGCAATTGTTCAGTTACTAGTCTGGTCTGGTTTTGGTTAATCCCGATAAGAACCAGTAGGTAGGGGGTACGAGATAGGTAACAGATTAGAAAAAAAGAATTACCGGTTAGTCCCGATCCGGTAAATACCGGTTTCGGTTCTGGTCCCGTTTGTTTTTTGTAAAATTATAATTGTGAATTATCCATCGAGAGCCGTTGGGTAACGGGTTGTGGACCCCACCAATGACTCTTTCACCCACTTTGCTCCACCTTACAGCCCCTACACCCCCGCCCCTAACTTTTCTTAATACCCTTAACTTATAAAAACTAATTTTTCATTCTTTTTCTTACCTATAATTACCACAAAATTTTCATTCTTTTCATTCACAAAAAAATCATCCTCTATTCTCTCAACTCTATACTCTCTAATCTCTTATTCTTTTTGAAATTATGAATTTGGTTTTTAAAAATTGGATATGGAGCTTCAAAATTCAACTTTCAACTTTCAATTTTCGACTTTCGGTCATACACATCTACTTTTTAAAGTAGAAGTTCGGTACATCCGTTCCAACTTCCAACTTCCAACTTCCATCTCATTTTTTTCATTTAGTTATTTATATATTTGCATTAATTATTTATTTATTTTGTGAGTATATATTTATTTGCATTACATTTTCGTATTATATATAATTTACTCACTTTACATATTTGAATATGAATTCTGGTAAAAATGTTGTTGAAAATGGTAAAAAAGCATAGTTGAGATTGTTAATAATATGATAACCTTTAGATCCACCAATAATAAAAAAATCGATAGTTCTTCTAAATCTAAAACTAAAAAATCTTGTGTAGTAAAAATGAATACGAATGATTATACACATGTTAATGATACTGTTTTTTGTATTGCTAGTAATTGTGAATTAGATCCTTATCATGAACATATACAAAGAAGGTTTGATAATTTTGATGAGGAATTGCCTGAAGATGATAATGTTAATGATTATATTGATATGCCTTATTTTGATGATGATGATGAAATTGAGTCACCTCTGATAGTATTCTCTGTCCCTCCCAGTTTCTCTCCTAGTCCCGCTAACTTTCGTTGTCCTGCTCCCGTTCCCCCCTACATCCTAGGCCTGAGGTAGAACCTGCTAAAAAATCAGTTGTGTGACAATTTATGACACAAAATAAAGATAAAACACAAGCTATTTGTAATGAATGTAAACATAGATTGAATCATAAAATTGTAGGAAAACAAGGTGGGACGGGATATTTGAGTAATCATTTAATATCATGTTGTAAAAATAAATTTTTGCATGCTAAAGCGGTAGCGGAAGTTAAAAATAATGGTACCCCCTTCTTGAGTAGGAGTAGGCGACTCTAATATGGTTCAAACACAATTAAATCCTTCTAATATTTCTGGCTTTAGTTTACCACGATCGTGTAGTAGAGAAAAAGATCTTGAAGAATTAGGTAAAATGATTGTTGTTATGGGTTTGCCATTTAGTTTTGCTGGAATTTTTGGATTTATTCATTATATTCAAATTGTGTATAGTCCACATTTTGAAGGTTTTGCTAGAAATATAATTAAAAAGGTTGTATTTGATTATCAAGCTCAACATTTTCAATATCTTCATTATTTATTTTATTATAATAAATATAGCTAGTACTTCTGATATGGGCCGTAGTGTAAACGGTAATGATTATTTGAATGTTACTACAAATTGGATTGATGAAAATCTATTAACAAAATGATTGAAAAATTTCAAAAATACTTTATTCATATTCCTCAAATTTATTTAACTGCTTGTTTGTTAAACCCTCATTACAAAGATGTAGGTGCATCTAGGACAGTTAAAAATATATATTTTAATTTGGATATTAATAGTGAAAATGATGGAATACCTAGTTGTCAAGATGTTAAAGATAGTATTAAAATTGAAGTTGGAAAATTATATGACTTATATAATTCTAATATAAAATGTATCAAGTAATCAAGAACCTCAAAGTTCTAGGAGTAGACTTAATGAAGATGATATTGATAGTTATTTGGATTTTTATCTTAAACTTTCTCGTAATAATAGAAATGATTTTGATGCACATCGTAATTAAAATACAGAACCTACTGATGATGTTCTAAAATAGTAGAGCAATCGGGCCAAAGGATTTACAGAATTTCATCGGTGGTTCGAGATGTCTTAACTATTCAAGCATCTTCTGTAGCTTCGGAAAGCATTTTTAGTGCAACAAGGTTCAAATTGGAAAGCATAGGCATTCATTAGCAACAAATAGCTTGGAGATATTGGTATTATTTAGAGATTGGATTAATGCCGAGTGAAGAAATTAAGGTCAGGAACCACTACCGACCAAATTTGAAAATGACGATGAAATAATGCAAGATTATAGTGACGACAGCATTGAAGCAATGAAGGATTTATCTATTCAACCAATTCCCGATCATGTTACTAGAGAAATGTTAAATGATTTAAGAAAATATCTCTATGGTAACATGAACTATTGAATTTAAATGTGTAATTGTCTAATAGTATGAGTATGATAATTTGAGGTTTCATTAAAACAGAATTCTTCCTAGAAGGTGGCTATGTAGATTAGATCTTTTAATACTCTATTAATATTTTTGTAGATCAAGTCATACTATTCAATTAATATTAAAATAAAAGTATAGATTATTGTGAAATTTAAACTTTTATAGTTTTTAAAGTTTGAAATTTAAACTTTTATAAACTCAAAGTTTAAATTTTAAATTTCCAAACTTCAATAAAAATTTAAACTTTTATATTTTTAAACTTTAAAGTTTGAAAGTTTGTAAAACTTAAAGGTTAAAGTTTGAAAGTTTGTAAAATTCAAACTTTCAAACAGTAAATATATAATTTTAAATTTAAATTCAAAATCTCAAACTATGAATATAAAATTTTAAATTTAATTTTAAACTTTCAAATTATAACTATAAAATTTTATATTTCAAACTTTGAAAGTTTGAAAAGTATAAATTTTTAACTTTAAAAGTTTGAAAAGTATAAACTTTTAATTTTAAAATAATAAAAGTTTTAATAATTAATTTTTTCAAATAATTTTTTGAAAAAAACTAACCGTGCATCCCACTAAACCGATCTGGTCCAGTCCGCTACTGGTTCACTAGCGTACCGGGACGGGTACTTCTTCAAGTATTCGGAACTATCAGTATCAGTCCGTCCTAGTTTCGGCTTTTGGTTCCCAGTTTTGTACCAGTTGTCAGTCCCATTTTGGTATCGTCGCCAGCCTTACTTGTGCATTCACTACTTCGGCCCACGTGACACCTACGACAACAATTCTGATGATGAGGATAATTGAGTAGGAGCTACTCGCTAGCTAGTTTACATCTCTAGACATTTATGAATTTTTGGTAAAGTTGAAACAAATTTTAAAGTTAGTATTTAAAGAATATAAGTCTTTATATTTTTATTTATCTTTCGAATGTTATTTTAATTTTGTTGTTTTATGTTGTGTGTATTGTTTATATAAATGTGTTTGTTGCGTATATATAATTGTGTGTTTATTGGGTTGAATTGTATTTGTATTGCAGGTGGTTGACAGTTTCTGTTGCCAAAAAAATTGCAGACAAAGCGACAGACAACGTGGTTTTGTCTGTCGCTTTTCTGGGTTTTTATATTTTAAAACCCCAGAAAAGCGACAGATAGTGTGGTTTAGTCCTTCACTTTTTTTTTGACTTTATGAAAAAAAATTTCCAGAAAAGCGATGGATAGTGTCCTTTTGTCAGTCGCTTTTCTGGGATTTGCAAAAAATATATTTTCACAAAAGCGACGGATTGCGTCGCATTGTAAAAATTTTAAAAACAAAAAATTAAAGCATATAGACGAAGTTTGTCGCTTTTGATAAAAAAATTCAAAAAAAATAATCAATTTGCGACGCTGTCCATTGCTTTTTGAAAAGAGTTGAGCCAAAAAGCGATGCACAAAATTGCGTCGCTTTTAGCCAACTACTTCGCTTTTTTATGTCTCTTTTTGACAGTATTTCAGTAGTGTCTTTTCATAAGTTTGCAAAGAACTCATTAGTTCATCAAAAGTATAATCAAATAAGACATGAGATTCGTCAATCACATCAACAATATGTTCAAATTTTGAAGTAAGACTCCTTAAAATAATTTCTACAAGAGTTTCTTCAAATATATTTTCACCATAATACTTTATTTGATTTACAAATAAGATTGGACAACGGACCGAAACGGGATCACCTGATCGAAACTAACCCGTACCGGATCAAAACGGAACTCATTGATTGGTACCAGGATGAATCGGACTGAATTACCGGGATGGATACTCGGTTTCGTTCCATCCCACTATATACCAAAATGGAAGCGGAACGAACTAGAATGGAACGAGATGAGATAAATGGGATGACACATCTAGTGATTTCAAAAAATAATTTTCTGGAATTACAAAAATATGATTTTTTATTATTCTAAGTTTAAATAATTGTTTTTAAATTTATAATGTAATTTTTTACTTAAGTTTATTTTAAAGATATTTTTTCAAAAATAATTTACTTATTAAGTTTGCAAGTTGAGTCTAATTAAGTTTTCAGGATTTAAATCTTTTGAAGTTTATAAGTTATTACTTATTATTTATTAATATTTATAATTTATAAGCTATATTTATAACTTGTGTCTTGTTATATAAATAAATTAAATTTATAATTTTAAAAAAGTTAAATAAAAATAAGGATAAAACAATTACACAAATTAAAAAAATATCAATTCAATTTATTTAAATTTGTATTACAAATTACAATTTCAATTTACAACTATTAGTAGAGTGCATAGTTTAGGCAACCACCTTCTAGGAAGGATTCTGTTTCAACTAAGTCTCAAATGTAATACTATAGTTGTATAGTCCCGTAAATCAACTTTCTAACTCAGCTATAGATTGTCGTAATCAACTTCTAGTCTTGGTAAAGCTCGTTGAGGATCTTGAAGTTCGAGCTATCGTCACTACCACATCCAATGGCTGAATTTATGAAAAGTTCAAATTGACTATCTAACTTTGGAAGTCCTTGATTTCTCCGCTCAACATTTATCCAATCTCTAAACAACACTGATATCTCCAAGCTGTCTTCTGCTAAGGAATATCTAAATGGTCTCCAATTTGAAATCTTGTCGCGCTGAAAGCTGTCTCCGAAGCTACTGATAATCCTTGAATTGCAAGCACATCCTTCACCATCCTACTAAGTTTTGGAAATTGAGTTCCACGAGTCCTCCACCGGTTCAATATTGTGGTATACTTTCATAGTTCGTAATATCATTGAAACCCGGTTCAAATATATTTAACAAATTCACATTTATTAGAAGAATCAAGACAAAGTTTATGTTTCATTCGTCCATGAGCACCTACTTGAGGCATAGACGTTTGTGGATTTTCAACATTATCTAAGGAAGAATATTTATCATACATTTCTTTAGCAGGTAATTTTATACTATTTTGACATGTTACCAAATCTGGTTCTTCTTCTGGTTTAATATCTAATTTTGATGAATGCATTCAACTAAAACTTTTGCACCATATTCTTTATATTCTAGGTTGAAAAGAGTTGCATTAAAATAAATTTGAGGGATAGGAAAAAGATATTTCTTAAAATTTGTAATCATAACTTCAATGCAGTGGTAAATAAATTATTTGTTTTATATTCAGAAAAGATAGATGAAATCTCACATATGTGTATTAAAATTACAAAAATAGTAAGATAATATATTCGAGAAATTTTTTTGTAGCATCATAAAATGATTTCAAAATTATTCTAAGTTCACTTATTTCATTCAAATCACTATCATTAAGTTTAAATTCAAGATAAGCATTATGATTATTAAATATTGGTTGTCTATATGCATGAGCAACTTCAATCATATCATAAAAGAAATTCCATCTAGTTTTTACATTAAATCAGAACTTATCTTAACGGAAGTTTAAATACATTATAAAGCTCTTAAATTGATTGATTTTACTACTACTATTCATATGAAAAATATAAAAGCAAGCATTATCAATTTTATCAAAACTATTTTCAAATGATTTCACACCGTCACTAACAGCCAAATTTAATATATGCGGAACACATCTAACATGAAAAACATATTTACTAATAGGACAAAGTCTAGGTTCTAGCATATTAATAGCATTTAAATTAGCAGAAACATTATCTAATGTAATACTAAATTACTTTATTATAATGACCAAAAAAATCTAAAATTTTTGACACAATAGTAGCAATATACATTTTGATTTTTTTCTTTTGACAAATTTTATAACCAATAAATTTTTTTTTGTAAATTCCAATTATAACAAATAAAATTCACAGTAGCCATTAAATAATCAAAACCATAAAGACTACAACCCATATCAGTAGTAAAAACAACTCTACAATTTATTAGTTCAAAATATGCACATAAATATTGACAATGTTTTTTTTAAAAAAAAATTCAAAAATATCTCTTTTTACCACGCTTCTTGATAAACCTTAGTACTAGAATTATATGTCTCATGAATATATGCAATAAAATTTGGATGTTCTCCAAAACTAAAAGGCAAACCACAAAGAACAACCATTTTAGCAAAATTTTCACGATTACGATCCTTGTTATAGGTTCGATGTGTAAGAGGACCACTTGGGTTCGAAGTATTCAATCCACCTTGAACCATATTTGATCCTCTAGCCGATGCTTCAATGCTAGAATTTTCACCAACTTCAAGAGAAGACATATATGCAAACTACTCTTTACTATGCTTGTTAATCAATTTTTTTTAATCCTTCTGTTGAACCTCCACTCCTACCAGATGTATATTTAAAATGTTGTTTACAAATATTACATATACTAAAAGTTTTTTCTTTAACAAAATAAAAAAAACTTCCACACATGTGATTTTAAAGAACGTTTTACCTTGGTCTTACCCCTAGTTGGAATAATATGGGGACGAGTAGTTCCAATCGGAGGTGGAACTTCAGTACCTATAATATTGAGGTCGGGACTAGTCGGTATATCATCTAAATCTACTTCTTAATATAAATTTAATTCTTCATCAATTTCTACTTCTTCATTTTCTTGATTAATATCATAATCTTTCATAAAGTTCATGGGAAATTATAGGAGTATCTGAATTAATATATATAAGACCGGGACGAGAAAAACTAGTTTCATTCACATGCGTAAAATCATCTGTATTCATTATAACAAGAGGAAATTTAGATTTAGAAGAAGTTGCACCTTTATTTATTTTTTTAACTAAATCTTTTACTTATTCTACTAGACCTTATTTACCTCCACTTTATTTAGAGGACTCCTTGATATAAAATTATAAATTAAAAAATACGAAACTTAACAAGAACAAATAATATAATTAAAAAAACTTACAAGGTATAAATAATAAGTACAAAAAATAAATTTAAGATTAGAGAGTGGAACGAAGTTACTAAACGTTTGTGTAAGAAAAAACTATTATAACCAAAATTAAAAAATTGATGTCGAAACTTGAAATTTGTAGAAGATTCCTCCTCCAAAATACACCAAAATCCAAATCACAAGATGATATTATGAATGAAATTTAGAACTTGAATATAAAAAGTCTGAAATTTTGAGAAAGATAATCGTTAAAACTTAGAAACTTGGATGAAAATATATATTCTCAAACTTGTGTATATATAGTTTTTAGAAATTGTTTGTGAATTGTGATTATATGTTGGAAATTTGGAATTAAAGAATATAGTCATTTGATTGTTTGATCGTTTATCAAAACTGGCCGTTGGCCAACCAATTCTCCAAGACCCCGACGTTATATGTTTGCCTTTATGGGGAGTTGACACCCAATTTTGGCCTAGCATTTTCAAAATTCATGACTTTTAAATTTTATTTATTCAATAGTTCAAGGTACACTATAATTTTAAATAAATAAGTTTATCAATATCTATCCTTATTTGTCAAACTTTAGGATTTTTTCTCAGTTAATTTAAATTATATTATTTTTTGTCACATTCGATTAAATAAATTAAAATATTTTTTTCATTTTTGATTAGATCATTATTTTTGTTAGATTCATGTCATTAGTCACGTTTATTATATTTTTTATATATTCATTTTATTTGTTGCATTTGTTGATATTTATTTTATATTTATTGCACAGTCTAGAAAATTATTTAAAAAATACGAGTGAGTTTTGCAGATGCAGATTAACCAATAAGTTTGAGTCACAATTTCGAGCCCATAAATTGAGGCAAACGACTAACAATTCACTATTTAAGAAACAATCAGGTCAATAGCTACGGTGGTGAATAATATTGAGGGAGTAATTTTTTTCCAGATTTTTAGTGTTAGAAGAAATTCTTTGATTCTTTATAATTTTCTGGCAAAAGTTCTATCAAAATCCGGCAAACCACACCTTAAATCTCCCGCGACACCTAGCTGGTTAGTAGCTCACACAAACCCACCACCACCATCGCTCCTTTGTTATTCAACACAAGAAATCAAAACCCTTTCATTTTTTCCCATTTTCCCAACCACAGCGCCTGAAACAGCGCCCCCCCCCCAACCAACTTAATTCACCCCTAAACGATTTCATTATTTTTTTATTCTCTGCCCAAAAAACCAGATACTCAAATAGCAACTGACCAGAGAAAACCAACCCAAAAAACCCTTCAACTCCTTAGTTACAACTAAGTCTGGCAGCGAAACCGGTAAATCACGGTTCCCGGTCCGGTACCAGTTAGTCCCGATATAGACCGGTTCGTTTCGGTTTTGGGACAGGTAACGGGACGGAAACAGGGATTTACCTGTCCCTCCCGGTTCCGAAAATTACAGGTCCATTACCGGTCCGGTCCGGTCAATTTTTTTTTAAATCTATCCATTTAGAGCCGTTGGGTAAGGGCTAATGGGCCCCCAAACAGCTATTTGACCCAAATTTCAGCCAATTACACTCCTACCCCACCCCAAACTTTTTTAATACCCTAAAGTTTTAAAAATTATACTTTAGCCCAATTTTTACTTATAAATATCCCTAATTCTCTAATATATAATATCTTAAATTCCGGTGTTGCCTTATTTGGTCTTTGAAAATTGGATTTGGAGCTTCAACATTCAACTTTCAACTTTCAACTTTCCACGTTTGCCTTTCGGCGGTTATGAACATCTACTTTTTTAAATAGACGTTCGGTACATTCGTTCCAACTTTTATTTTATATTTCATTTTTATTTAAATAATTATTTATTTATTTTGTGATATATTATTTGCATTCCATTTTTCGTATTATATATAATCTCACGTTTTATATTTTAATATGGATTTTGGTAAAAATATTATTCAAAAAGGAAAGGAGATAAAAAGTGCATTAGAGCGTGTAAAAAATATGTGTAACTTTACATCCTCCGATAATGCAAAAACCGGTAATTCTTCTAAATCAAAACTAAAAAATCTACTATATTAAGAATAATTACGGATGATTATACACATGTTGATGATATGGTTTTTAATATTGATAGTATTTCAGGATTAGATCCTTATCATGAACATTTACAACGTCGCTTTGATAATTTTGATGAGGATTTGCCTAGTGATAATGATAATGATAATGATATTGGTAATTATACTGATACGTCTACTTTTGATGATGATGATGATGAAACTGAGCCACCTACGACAACTAATACTCTCAATCCCGCTCCCTTTTGTTGTCCTGCCCCTGTTCCCCCCGTACATCCTAGGCCTAAGGTAGAACGTGCTAAAAATCGATTGTTTGGCAATTTATGACACAAAACGAAGATAAAACACAAACTATTTGTAATAAATGTAAACATAAATTAAATCATAAAACTGTTGGTAAATCTGGCGGAACGGGACATTTGAGTAGTCATTTAATGTCTTGTTGCAAAAATGATTTTTTGCATGCTAAAGCGGTAGCGGAAGCTAAAAAAAAGGGTACCCTCCTTCCTAAAAATGTAGGAGTAGGAGGCTCTAACATGGTACAAACACAATTAAATTCGTCTAATATTTCTAGCTATAGTTTACCACTTTCATATCGTAGAGAAAAAGATCTTGAAGAACTACTAAAATGATATGTGTTATGGGTTTGCCATTTAGTTTTGCTGAAAATCCCGATTTTCTACATTATATCAAAATTGTGTATAATCCAAATTTTAAAGGTTTTGCTAGAAATACAATAAAAAGGGCTGTATTTTATTATCATGCATCACATTTTAAATATTTTCGTTGTTTATTTTATTATAATACTTGTAAAATAGCTATTACTTCTGATATGGGTCGTAGTGTAAACGGTAATGATTATTTGATTGTTACTGCACATTGGATGATGAAAATTGGTATATGCAAAAAATAATTTTAGGTAATAAATGTTGCCAAATGCAAAAAAACGGTAGTTATATTGCTCAAACTATTTTAGATATTTTACAAAGTTAAGGAATATGTGATAAAATAAGTAGTATAACCTTTAGATAATGTTTCAAGTAATAATGCTGCTGTTGAATATTTAAAACCTACACTTTGTCCTTTCTATGGTGATAATTATCACATTAGGTGTACTGCACATATATATAATTTGATGGTTAGAGATGGTGTAGATATGTATGATAACGGATGTACGAAAGTTGAAAATGCATGTCATTTTATATTTAAATGTCAAGTTAAGTCTAGGCGTAAAGATTTTCAAAATCGTTGTCTTGAAAATAATCTTTCACCTAGAAAAAAAAAATTCAAAAACAGTGACTACTAGATGGAATACTTTATATGAAATGCTTGTAAGACGCTTATGAATATAGATTACCCTTACAAATGGTTTGGAATACTCATAATTCTAATATGAGATATAGACTAGATGATAGTAATTGGCGTGATATAAATGAATTCATAGATTTACTAAAAGTTTTTTACTTAACTACAAAAAGAATATTTGTACTTTATAGTCAATCAATCTGTACCGTTTTGCCTGATATTTGCATAATTTCTTCTAAATTATATAAATTTAAAAATAAACCAAGATTTCAACAAACCACTGAAAAAATGATTCTAAAATTTAAAAAATATTATATTCCTATCCCTCAAATTTATTTAACTGCACATTTGTTAAACCCTAAGTACAAAGAGTAGGTGCATCAAAAATGATTGAAAAAATGTATTTTAACTAAGATATTAATGATGTATTAGAAGAAATTCCTAGTTGTCAACAAGTTAAAGATAGCATAAAAATTAAAACTAGAAAATCGTATGATTTATTTAATGCTAATATAAATTTATCAAGTGAAAATGAACCTCAAAGCTCTAGGAGTAGATTTGATGAAGATAATATTGATGCTTAATTACAGGATTATCTTTAACTTTCTCACGATAATAAAAATGATTTTGATGCCTATCAATACAGAACCTACTGAAGATATTCTAGCATGGTGGAGAAATCGCGGCGAAGGATTTCCAAAATTACAACCGATGACTCGAGATATATTAGCAATGCAAGCGTCGTCAGTAGCTTCGGAAGGCATCTTTAGTGCAACAAGGTTTCAACTTGGAGAAATATGCATTCATTAGCAGCCGACAGCTGGAGATATCGGTATTATTTCGAGATTGGATTAATGTCGAGAGAAGAAATTTGGGTCGTGAACCACTACCGACCAAATTTCAAGATGACGTTGATGAAGTAATGTAGGATTATAGTGATGACGGGATTGAAGCAATGAAAGATCTTTCTATTCAATCAATTCCCGAACATGTTACTAAAGAAGTGTTGAATGATTTACGAAGGGATTTACATGGTGGCACCAACTATTAGTAAAAGTATGATATTTCGAGATTTAATTCAAACAGAACCCTTCCTAGAAGGTGGCTGTGTAGATTAAATCTTTTAATACTCTAGTAATTTTTTTGTAAATGTAATTGTAATATCAAATAAATATTAATAATAATATAGGCTATTCGCGTTAATTTGTTTTTTAATAATGTTGTATTAAATTTAATTTTTAATATTGTCAATTTTTAATTTTATAACTTTAAAGTTTGAATTCAAAAATTTCAAACTTTAAGAGTTTGAAATATAAATTTTATAACTTTAAAAATTTGAAATTTAAATTTTATAACTTTAAAGTTTGAATTTAAAATTTCCAAACATTAAAGTTTATAAAATTTAAATTTCAAACTTTAAAAGTTTGAAAATTTTAAATTTAAATTTTTAAGTTTGAATTTAAAAATTTCAAACTTTAAGAGTTTGAAATTTAAATTTAATAACTTTCAAGTTTGAAAATATAAAAAAATTTAACTTTTAAAGTTTGAAATTTAAATTTCTCATTTTTTTATTATTATAATAAAAATTATATTCAATTAAAAAAAATAAATTTTTAAATTTTAAATAATTTAATTTTTTTTAATAACGGTCCGTCCTGGTTGCCGGTCCGGTATACTACCGGTTTCCACCCGGATGGGGACGAAACACGAAATACTTTACCGATTTACTTGTCCGGCCCGATCCCGATTCTAGAACGGTATCGGTTCTCACAGTACCTGTTCCGTCCCAGTTCCGGAACTTATGTTAGGATCTAATTCACGGACATACACTAGATGAATGAAGAAAACAAGAACTTTCAAGAGAAAGAGATGAGAGATCTACAGAGAGAAAGATAAAACCCAATGTTTCATGGTAAAACCCCGTGAGTAAACTTCCACGGCGGTGAGGTATATTTATATTAATAAATCAGAGTATTTTTGGTTACAGAGAATACATTGGAAAGCCTAAAATAGAGAATAAATAGGAAAGCCGAAAACAGAGAATAAATAGGAAAACCTAAAATTAATCAGGCTCCACTACCTAACAATTCTCCCACTTGGAGACTGACTCAGTCATCCAAAAAATACATTCTCAAAAAAAATCTCTTCATCATCAACATCTTTACCGCACCGCAACATCAGTAGCAACAACTACAGAAGACCAACCGAGGTTTTACATAACCTCAGTTTCCCAACATCAACACATTTCGTCAACATATCTGTCGGGTTCTTTGCACCCTCTATCTTCTCCAAGCACATATCACCATCCTCCACTGCCCTACGAGTGAAATGGTATCGCCTTCGGATGTGCTTTGTCTTCGAATGATAGACTGGATTTTTCACCAACTGTATGGCACTCTGCTATCTGAGTAAAGAATATTCTCGCTCTGCTTCTTGCCCGATTCCTCAAGATAATCTGCCAGCCATATCATCTCTTTCTCAGCTTCAGCTATTGCCACATACTCAGCTTCAGTAGATGAAAGAGAAACACACTTCTGAAGCCTGGACATCCAACTCACTGCTGTTCCACCTTTGGTGTAAATGAACCCGGATGTACTCTTGCTCGAGTCAACATCCCCACCAAGATCAGCATCCACAAAACCCTGTAGAGTCACATTGCCTTTGCCAAAACAAAGTGAAGTACTGGATGTACCTCTCAGATATCTCAGAAGCCACTTCACAGCTTCCCAATGCTCTTTCCCAGGGTTCGCCATGTACCTGCTAACAACTCCCACTGCATGTGCTATATCAGGTCTAGTGCAGACCATAGCATACATCAAACTACCAACTGCTGAAGCATATGGAACAAGTGCCATGTGATCACGCTCCTCGGCAGTCTTGGGTGACTGCTCCTTTGACAATTTAAAGTGATTTACCAATGGAGTAGTCCTGGGTTTAGCATCATTAACCGTGAATCTGCTCAGCACCTTCTCAATGTACAACTCCTGAGATAGATTTAAAGTGCCAGCAGATCTATCCCGAGAAATCTTCATCCCCAAAATCTGCTTTGCTGGACCCAAATCTTTCATCTCAAATGGTGCAGACAACCTTGTTTTAAGATTGTTGATCTCCCTCATATTGGATCCTGCAATCAACATATCATCCACATACAAGAGTAGAAAGACATATGAATCAGTGTATTTCTTGAAGTAACAACAAGGATCCTTTTCAGCTTTACAGAATCCACTCTTGGTCATGAAGGAGTCAAACTTCTTGTACCACTGCCTTGGTGCTTGCTTTAGTCCATACAAGCTCCTGGTGAGCTTGCACACCATGTGTTCCTTGCCTGGAACCACAAATCCTTCCGGTTGCTGCATATAGATCTCTTTGTCCAGATCTCCATGTAAAAATGGTGTTTTTACATCCATTTGCTTTAGATGCAAATTCTCCGATGCAACAACACTCAACAGAATTCAAATAGAGGTTAACTTCACAACAGGAGAGAATATTTCAGCATAATCAATACCTTTCCTTTGTGAATATCCTTTAACCACTAAACGAGCCTTGAACCTTCTTTTGCCATCTGGTTCAGTCTTGATTTTGAACACCCACTTGTTCAGCAAAGCTCTCTTCCCTGCAGGTAGCTCAGTGAACACCCATGTGTCGTTCTTCTCAAGTGACCTCATCTCATCATCCATGGCTTGCTCCCATTTGATCGAATCCTCCACCTGTAGGGCCTCATCAAAAGACTCTGGTTCCCCCTCATTAGTCAGCAATAGATAGTGTAATGAAGGTGAATACCTATCTGGTGCCCTGATGGATCTGGATGATCTCCTTAACACCTGCTCAGGTGTAACTTGTCTACTTCAGATTCTTCACTAGGAGTTGGTTGAGTATCTGCTTCGACATCTCTGGGTTACTCTTCTCCAACTCAACCTCAACTCCCACTTGCTTTGTAATCTCTAGAACCTTCTGCTCTTTGTCCTTGTACAGGACAGACTCATCAAATGTCACGTCACAATGTCTCATTATCTTTCTGTTCTTGTCATCCCAAAACATGTAACCAAACAAATCAGAACCATATCCTATGAAGTAACACTTCACAACCTTGGCATCAAGTTTGTCTCTCTTTTCTGGATCAACATGAACATAAGCAGTGCAACCAAAAGTCCTCAAGTGTGAGTACTTGAGTTCTTTTCCTATCCACACCTCCGCTGGAATCTTGAACCCTAAAGGAACTGATGGTCCCCTGTTGATCAAGGATGTAGTTGTGCTCATAGCATCCGCCCAAAGTGTTTTGGGCAGCCCACAATGTATCCTCATACTCCTTGCATGCTCATTCAATATTCTGTTCATCCTCTCTGCAATTCCATTCTGCCTTGCCTTACCAGGAACTGTTCTCATCAATCTGATTCCCCCAGCTGCACAGAATGCCTTGAACTCTGATTTGTCATACTCTCCTCCATTGTCAGACCTTAGGCATTTGACTTTCAAACCGGTCCGATTCTCAACTTCAGCTTTATACTTCTTGAAAGTTGCAAACACATCTGATTTATGCTTCAAGAAGTAAACCCATACCTTCCTGCTGAAATCATCAATGATGGTAACATAGAATCAGGATCCTCCAAGTAATGATACTGGAGATGGTGCCCAAACATCTGTATGGACCATTTTCAACCGCACTTTCTTTGGCTCTCTAGGAGTCTTTGTGAAGCTTACTCTTTTCTGTTTGCCCATAACAGAGCTCTCGCAAAGCCCATATCAACAGACTTCAGATCCTCTAATGCTCCTTTTGCAACCAGCATCTTCATTTCTTTAATACTCATGTGTCCAAGTCTGTTATGCCACATACATGATCCGGAAGCACCTTCAGCAACAACGGCCATGTATATACACCCTGCAGTGGTGTACAAGGTTCCAGATTTGGTGCCACGAGCTACTACCATAGCACCTTTCACGATCTTCCACGAACCTTTCCCAAACTCTGCTGCATATCCCGTGCTATCCAACTGACCAACAGAGATCAGATTTTTCTTGATCCCAGGAATATATCTGACATCCTCCAATGTCCACTGGTTTCCAGAGGTGGTCTTTATGCAAACATCCCCCTTTCCTTCAATCTCTAAGGCTTTATTGTCAACAAGATATACTTTTCCAAAATTTCCAGATTTGAAGTTTTGGAACAACTCCTTGCTTGGAGATGAATGGAAAGATGCACCAGAATCCAAAATCCATGATTCAACCGGGCTGTTCATACTAAGGATTAGAGCATCCCCAATGTCCTCTGCTGAATTTACAGAATTATTGTCGTTTCCAAATTTCTGATTTTGTTTCTTCTTTGGCTTTGTACAGTTCGTCCGAAAGTGTCCTTTTTCTCCACAGTTCCAACAAGTCACGTTTGATCTGTTCAGTGATTTTCCTCGATTCTTTGATTTTGATCGACCATGTTGATTTTGGTCTTTCGTCTTACTTCTCCCCCTTCGATCAACGCTGAGAGCACTGCCCGATGAATCTCCCACTTCTCGTTTGCGAATACTTTTGCTAAGAACAACATCACGGATTTCTTCAAACTTCAGTTTCTCAGATCCACGGGAACTGCTAATCGCAGCAACAACAGTATCCCAAGACTCGGGCAGAGATGACATTAAAATCAATGCCTTAATTTCATCTTCGAAATTAATATCCACAGAATTGAGTTGACTCACAATCATATTGAACTCGTTTATATGATCAGAAACGGATCCAGTTTCAGACACATGTAAATTGAACAATCTACGCATCAAATATACCTTGTTCATAGCCGATGGTTTTTCCTACATGTTTGACAGAGCCTTCAACAGACCGGACGTAGTCTTCTCCTACACGATGTTGAACGCCACGTTTCTTGACAAAGTCAACCGAATCAACCCTAGAGCCTGGTGATCCTTGAGTTTCCACTTCTCCTCCGTCATGGATTCCGGCTTCACCCCGGTCAACGGTTCATGAAGATCTTTCTGGTACAGATAATCTTCGATCTGCATCTTCCAGAAACTGAAATCGGATCCATCAAACTTCTCGATTCCAAGCTTCGAACTATCCATGTTCTGTGATCGTGTTGAATCTCCTTAGCTCTGATACCAATTGTTAGGATCGAATTCACGCACACACACTAGATGAATGAAGAAAACAAGAACTTTCAAGAGAAAGAGATGAGAGATCTAGAGAGAAAAAGAGAAAACCCAATGTTTCGTGGTAAAACCCCGTGAGTGAACTTCCACGGCGGTGAGGTATATTTATATTAATAAATCAGATTATTTTTGGTTACAGAGAATAAATAGGAAAGTCTAAAATAGAGGATAAATAGGAAAACCTAAAATTAATCAGACTCCACTACCTAACACTTATCGGTCCGGTTCACCCGGTTCCGATACCGCCACCAGCCATAGTTACAACCAGATTCATATCATTGTGATACCAAACTATGACCAGCAAAAATCATACCCAATCCAAAGCTGCGAATTTCAAGGAAGCAGCCATTAACGGTGGCCTCGAAGCTCAGCCATTTTTCTGCGTCAACTCTGAGCTACAGCTACACGCAACCACACCGGAACGACGGTAAAAAAAATTCAAAGCTCTAGACTCCGACTCCGGTGAATGACCTGCTGCCGCAACATTAAATTCGGTGAGCTCCTGATGGTAATGCAATTATTTTTTCTTTGTTTATTTTTTATTCTATTTTTTGCTTACCGATCTACTTTGTTCCTTCATATATAATTGGGGTGGTGTGTTACTGTTTATATTTTATTTTCGATGCTATATGTTGAGTTTTATTAGTTTTCAAATTTTCAGATCTGCAAGTTTTGTTTGGCTATTTCGCTTTTGGCTGAGTTTTATTTGTTTTTGTCTTAGTCTTAATTTTATTTATTATGCTATTAAGCTTTTTGACTATCAAATAAGGTAGTGTGTAGTATAGTTTGGTGTTTGTTTTCATTATTTTTAATTCTTAGCTTTGTACAGTTAGCTGGACGATTTTATCTTATTGTTTTGTTGAATATATGGCGTACACATTTAAAAATGTTTTATTAATGAGTAATATATTTTGGTTTCTACTATTTCTTTTTTTTTTTAATTATTTTAAATTATTGTTAAGTTTGTATATGTTTTTGTTGACTCCTCATGCTGCTGTGATAGTTATTGAATATTATCATTACTATTGTTGGTTGTGTTATTCTTTTACGTTAAAATGCATTTTTTTGCTTGATTATTGTTTATTCTTTATGCTTCAATTTTGATGCTTCTAAGAATGTCTAGCGATTCTATGTTATTATTTAATTAAAATTTTTACTACCATTTTGTTCATGTTACATTTTTGGTTGTTGCATTTTTATTTAATTTATCGCATATTGATTTTATATGAGTTTAGGTTGCTATGTTAAATGGTCAATGAGAAAATATTTTCGTCGGTTTTGGAGACCTCCCAAATGTTAAAAGGCATATATTTAGATTAATTTTATATATGTTATTCATTTAAATTGACCGATAAAAAAATTACTGTCGATTTCTAAGACCTCCCATGTTAATAAGACGAGTTTTTATTATTAAGTTATTATTTAATTTATTCATATTTATATATTACTAATATTTTTACTAAGTGTCTTTACAAGTACCCAGATTTGTTTCTCCTTGAAATTATTCGAATGTAGTTCAAACCATACTTTTTATTTAATATTTTGTATATATCGACGTTAGACAAACTTTAATTTGTTTCTTATATTTTCTTATTTCCTAATTTGTGCATATTGAATGTTTATTATACTTGTACATTATTGTATTCTCCTTCTAGATTTGGAAAAAAAATGAAATCAGTCGGGACCCGCATTTTTGAGGATTCCGAAGGGTGCCTAACCCCTTCATTTTAGAATAATTTGGACCCCTTACCTAAAATCAAATTGGTTTCGTAGATCACTTAATTTTTTCCTAATTTTTTTCTAAAATTAGGTGGCGACTCCTATAAAATAAGTTTATTCTTAAAATTCTTTTAAAATTGAATCAACTGATCATTTTTTGAGCCACCGCAACGTTCTGCCTTATTTGAATAATGTAAGGATGTAACAAAATGGCGAATCGGTTTGTGATTATAGATGTTCTAACCAATATGAATTCATGTTTTTAAATTGAGAAAAAATTCCTTCATTGTGTTATACTTTGTGTTTTTTTTATTCGCTGATTATTTGTATATTGTAGTTTTTCTTAATTCATTTTATTGTATGTATATTGACATTGCTTTTCACGACATAATTTTCGCCAAATGGAAAATAAAATGCATTATGATAAAGGCGGTTATGTTGCTTTCCACGACTGTCCTTTAGAAAATACCTTCGAATTGTTTGAAGTCAATAGTTGGCTTGCGGTCATCCAATGTATTATACTTAACCCCGTAGTTTGTCCAACTCGCGCGGGTAATCAGGTCTTTTTCAAAGCACTCTTAATCAGCTAGTGTAGGGCGAAATCAAAACCTTAAATTTAGCGCATTTGTTTGAGATGAGTCTACACTCATGACACATTTGTATAAGGCATGCAATTGTTATTTGTATGTTGTATATATACGTGATTTACGTGAATATGTTGTATGATAGTCTATTACTTACTATCAAGTCACTTTTACCTTGCAAGGTTTTTCTGGAAGCTTGAAGGTTTATACCTCGTAAGGAGCGAAAATGGATGGGGACTCACGAAATTTGAGTAATATACTCTCAAAAAAAAAATCAGGGGAGTTTTTAACTATGAGGTCGCACTAATTTATTTTTTGTAATTTCTCATACAACCTTTCTTTCACACTTGTTTTCATGGATTATTGGGAGTATACACAGTTTGAAGAAACAACTAAAAAAGAACGTAGTAAGTGGTTACTGTAGAAATTCGAAGGCCACATTCAACAGACGGTACAAAGATTGATAGTTAAGAGGGTGCAAAACATATTGATGAAATAGAAAGTAAAAAAAAATCACTTCCTAACCATATATTTCAATGGTGTTAGACCTACAGAGAATTATTTTGATTTTTTCTAAATCTTTAAATTATTATATGTCTTATCTGCATGAACTACGCTAACCTGATTCTTATTTTGGTGAGATACGTAGGCATTCTTTCTTGGGTTCAGTATTATTTTTTTCCAAAAGTAAAATATAATAATGTAGGGGTGTAAATATGGGGAATTGGCCATCGGGGAATGGAGTTATAGGGATGGGATGAGACATTGGGACGACATCAACTTTTAATTAAATCTGCATGTATGGGGCAGGGGAGCAGCTTTTAATTAAAGCTGCAGGGGCAGGGAGGGGGTGGGGTCGCATGGGTAGGGGTGGGGTAGTTGGGTAGGGGATGGGTATTATTATTTAATATAAAATATAAAATATAATTTATAAATATATAATATAAATTAATTAATAAATATTAATTAATCAGAACCGAAATGCACCCAGACCGAATCCTATCGAAACCGGAATAAATCGGTACTGATACATCGGTACCTCGAGTGAAAGTAAAGTAAGTGAGCTAGTCATACGAGCCAGGGAGCTAGTCAGCTTGCTGTAGTTGCTACGGTAAACTGGAGTGAAACGAGTTGGCAGTAGAGACCATAGGAAGGAGCCACACCTGTTGTTCCATTCTGTTTCATGTATCGGTTCAGGATGTCCCATTCCGTCGTGTAGGCAATCGAACCGGAATGAATCGGAACGGTAACGGTACATCCTATCCCGTTGCCCACTCTTATTTACAAGAAAAAAAACTTTTAAAAAATAAGTTAGAATTGAATTATTACTTTTCATAGAAAGAGTTTCAGTTTCACGACTGTAAGTCAATAAGTTTACCTTAGTCACCTTAGATGAATCTTTCATGCTTGCGAAAATGTAGTTACCGGTGCAATTCTTGAAAAAATTATGTCAAGGATTGCTTTTTGAATTATAAATCACGCTTGACATCCTTATTTTTTTTAAACACTTTCAATTTTCTTGTCTCTTCGTACGAGTCCGAGTGATCTACGAAGTTTGCTTCAACCAACTCCCAAATTCCTTGTGATTTGAAAAGATTTTTCATTTTGATATCTAAAGCTCATATATTTCAACAGTAAAAATTGATATGAGTTGCAGGGAAGATGATGAAATACCATTTATTGTCATTTTTTTTTTACAATTCACTCAACTTTTAGAAAAGAAACCTTGCTCTGATACTAGATTTGTTGGAAAGAAAAAAATCGAATGAATAATGAACAAAGAGAGGGCAAAATATATAGAAAATTACTGCATTTATAAAAAAATATAATTAGTTAATAAAAGCAGCAAGACCTACATATAAATAGGCTTACAAAAAAACTTAATATAGTAAAATTTTGGTCCACTAACCCACTAATTATTAATTAGATATAAATTTGCCACAACATTTAAACTTGCTAAGATAAAGGAAACTAAGACCAACTCCAAATTTTACACCACATAAAGATTTGATGTAAAATGTAGTGTTTTTTAGCTCAAATTCACACCACTTTTTACACCAAATATGGTGTGTGTATAGTGCTACACAAAAGTTGGTGTAACACTATTCATAATGGTAATTCACTTTTTGAATATTTTAATATTATTTTATTATACAAACTTTTAATTAAACATTATATAAATTGCATGTTTTAATTAAATGTGTTGTATATTGAATTATTTTTTTTCTAATATTTCATAATATTAATTTTAAATATAAAATTTAGCTTTTTTTAATATTTTTTTTTGGTAATTAAATTTTGATTTACCAAAGTGAATGTTATAAACTGAAAAAAGAACTACATACTTGGACATACAAGCTCCAAGACTTGTTAAAACAACAAACTCTATCGATCAACCTTCTCTCACGACTTCTTTCTAAGGGTATAGATTAAGTTCACATAGTCTATTGTCTATCTTCTTATAATGGGATTCTCTCCCATATATTTATAATGATATGCCCAATCAATAACTCCTCACTTCTCTGTTTGGACTAAAATATTTTGTTGTTGCGTTCTACCATACATGATAAATAGTTCCTGCCAGAACCATCCTATACACCTTGACTTTGCTGGAGTTGCTATTCATATTAGTTGTTGCCCATTGTTATTCATTGTGCCACTTCCCTCCTGTATGTTGTATACCTTGCTAGGCTAGCATCTTCTTCCATATTCCAGCAGTGAACATGCATGCAAAAGGAGATCATCAATATCCTCATCCTCCACTTGACATAAGGGACATGACAAATTAGATGTTATTACCCATTTTGTCATTCTATCTTTCATTGACAATCTCCTATTAAGCGCTAAAAACAGTATGAACAACCACTTTGGTGCACCTTAGTTGGACCATATCAGCTTCCTTCACTCCACTTTTTCCCTATCACCTTTCATCTTTTCATAAAACCTTCTTAATATAATATTGTTCCATTTTCTTCAAACTAAGTTCATTGTAACCAGCAGCTTGAAGACGTTTATAAGCGTTAACTATTCTTTGTACTAATTATGAAGCTTGATTTGCTTGGATGCCCCAAATACCTCTTTGCCCATAGAAACTGTGTATCCATTCCACCCATAATTTGTCCTTTTTCTTACAGAGATTCCATAGCAATTTCCCAATAGCTGTATTATTCCAGATAAACACATTCAGGAAATTCAAACCTCCACTTACTGTGGCCAACATAACTTCTCCCAGGCTATGCGTGCTTTCTTTGATGCCTCCACACTACCTGTCCACAAAAACTCTCTACATATACTCTCAATACCATGTAGGATCTTCTTTAGAAGTACAAATATTTATGCCCAAAAGGTTTGTATAGAAAACAAAACACTCTTGACCAATTGAGTTATGCTAGCATATGAGAGTAATAACAGATAGTATTAAATAATAGTATTAAATAATATTAGTATTTACTGTGTACTAATCCTAGTCCTATTAGGATTAGTACTCCTTAATCCTAGTCCTATTAGGATTAGTACTCTTTCCTATATCTCCTATATATATCTCCCATGTATTCCCTTATTAGGTTAACACTTTAATACAATCAATATTCCTTCATGGTATCAAGAGCCAGAAAATCTAGATCTTCTTTTCTCTAGGTTTTTTTCTCTCTTTAGGGCACCGGTCGTTCCCACTCTTCTCTTGGACGGCGGCAGCCATGACAACCGAGGTGGATCCTCTCGATTCACTTCCTTCTAGCGTTAAACTCCTTCTCAGACATCTTCATGCCCTGATTCCCGAAAAATTATCAGACATAAATTACCCTACATGGAAAATCACCGTTCTTACAGCCCTTAAGGCCAATTACCTTCTCAAATACGTCGATGGAAGCACAGAACTGCCGCCGGCAGTCATCACCGCCACGGACAAATCAGAAAAAACCAGTCCGACCTATGCCGCCTCAAAAGTCGTGGATGGCCAGATCCGATCATGTTTGATTGCGGTCATCTCTCCCACGGTTCAGAAAAATGTCCGATCCTACACAACTGCTTCAGCCCTGTGGACGACCACCGCAACACGCTATGCATCAATTTCCCACTCTCATATTTTTCAATTGCGTGATCGTCTCCACACAATTACCAAAGGCACGAAAACTATGGCGGAGTATATAGACGAGGTCTCCACCATCATCACAGCCCTAGACACCGTGAACGAAATCATTCCCAAAAAATATCTCGTCATGTACGTCGTTCGGGGGCTCCCATCAGCTTACTCCTCCATTAAACAGGCGGTTTGCATCAGTCCAACGCCTGTTGACCTGGATACTCTCTCATCGTGGCTAAAAAGTGAAGAAATCAACGTGGATCTGGAGAGCAAACTTCTTCTCCGAGAAGCCGTTGTTATGGAGCCGTCCACCGCCCTCACCGCAAGCCAGAACTATCGCGGGGGGCGTGGTGGCGGCCGGCAGGGGAGCCGCGGCGGCTATGGCAGAAACAGCGGAGGCCGCGGGCGCGGCGGTCGGCAGGGCAGTCGTCCACCGTACGACGGTCAACAGCACGGCAGCAACAACAGCCTGCACTCCTTCGGTAGCGGCGGGCAGTCATCTTCCAGCAGCGGGCAGGGCACTTACGAGCGGGATCGTCCAACTTGTCAAATCTGTCAGAAAACAGGACACACCGCTGCTCGTTGCTGGTTTCGGTATGAGGAGAGCCGAAATAGTGATAACCGTGCCAATTATGCATCTCAAGCTTGCCCTTCCTCTGAATGGCTGTTGGATACTGGGGCCAACACGCACGTTACTTCTGATCTATCCAAGCTTAACACTTTAAATCCATATCATGGCTCCAATGGTATTACTGTTGGCAACGGTGAGTCCCTTAATATTTCTCACAGTGGCACGGGTACCATTAAAACCCCCACCGCTATCTTTCACCTAGGTAACCTTACCCACATCCCTTCTATTAAATCCAATCTCCTTTCAGTTCACCAATTCACAAAAGACAATAATTGCTCACTCTTGTTCACCTCTAATGATTTTCAGATCCTAGACAATACTACCAAGAGGGTGATTTTTCAGGGCCCCTGTGAGCATGGTCTGTACATTCTTCCTGGCACAAGTTCGTCTGCCCACCCAGTTTCAGAAAGTGTTCCTGTGGCTCCGGTGGCTCTTTCGGCTGATGGCCACAGTCTGTTGTGGCACAGTCGTCTGGGTCACCCGTCTACTCAAATAATAAATTCTTTAATGTCTCAATTAGGTTTTTCTTCCATTAATGTAAACAATTGTGACTCCTGTTCAATTGCTAAATCTCATAAATTACCTTTTACTTTATCTGAGAAGCGTACAACTGCACCTTTTCAACTTATTCATTCTGACCTATGGGGTCCTACTGTTGTTCCTTCATTTGCTGGTTTTCGCTATTATATTTGTTTTGTGGATGATTTTACAAAATACACTTGGTTGTACCCACTAAAACACAAATCACAGGCATACACCACCTTTTTCACTTTTGAAAAAATGGTCAAAACACAATTCAATTCTCATGTTAAACTTTTTCGAAGTGACAATGGAAAGGAATATGTCAATAACATCTTTGGCCAGTTTCTGCAATCCCTGGGAATTGTACATCAAACCTCCTGTCCATACATTCCCGAACAGAATGGGGTGGCTGAGCGTAAGCATCGCCATCTCATTGAAACGGTGGTTACTCTTCTACATCAATCTCATCTCCCTGTCTCCTTTTGGGTAGAAGCTCTAGCCACCGCAAACTACCTCATTAACAGAATGCCCAGTCACACTCTCTCCAACAAATCACCCTATCAACTCCTTTACCAAGAACTTCCCAATTATACCAACCTCCGCGTCTTTGGGTGTCTTGCCTACCCTTGGCTACGCCCTCATATTACTCACAAATTACAACCCCGATCCCGTCCTTGTATTTTTTTGGGCTATCATCCTACCTCCAAGGGTTATCGCTGTCTTGACCCACAAAATCATAAAGTCTACATATATCGTCATGTCAAATTTGTCGAAAATGAGTTTCCCTACGAGTCTATTTCCTCCTCCACAAATACATCATTCATTGGCGTCCTTCCCCTTTTTCCAACATACTCACAGGGTCCCTCACCACCTTCTCTCACACCTCCACCCACTACCCAACCACCCCTCATCACCCCTTCGACCGTCACCCACAATACACCCGCAACCACCACCCACACCCACAACCAACCCGAACCACCCCATACCCACAACATCTCCAGTCCGATCCGTTTTGGGTCCTTCTCGGCCACCCCCGAATCACCACCGCCCGTGCCACCCCCCAATACTCATCCCATGTTAACCCGTGGCAAAGCCGGTATCTTTAAATCCAAAACCTTTCAGGCTACCATACTACCAAATACACCCCTTCCCGATAGTGAACCAACAACCTACTCTGTTGCCTCAAAAAATGCTTATTGGCGTCATGCTATGGATGACGAGTTTAAGGCTTTGACTGATCAGAAAACTTGGGTTCTTGTACCTAAGCCCCATGGGCGGCACCCAGTGGGCTGTAAATGGGTGTACAAAATTAAACACAATGCGGATGGCAGTATTTCCAGGTACAAGGCTCATTTGGTTGCTAAAGGCTACAATCAGGAGTATGGGCTTGATTACTCCGAGACATTCAGTCCTGTTTTTCGGCAGGAAACCATTCGCCTGGTACTGTCACTCGCCGTGCGCAACAATTGGCTCATCAATCAGTTGGATGTTTCCAATGCTTTTCTTCATGGCATGCTTGATGAAACTATCTACATGACGCAACCACCGGGCTATGTTGATCCCCGTTTCCCTCAACATGTTTGCAAACTCCAGAAGTCTCTGTATGGGCTCAAGCAAGCCCCCTGTGCTTGGTACACACGTCTAAAAACGTTCCTCCAGGGACTCGGCTTCACGTGTTGCGTACATGACACGAGTCTATTTACTCGACATTCAGCACACGGTACAATCATTCTTCTTGTCTATGTAGATGATATCATTATTACAGGCTCTACTGCAGCTCTCATTCAGGATGTCACTCGAGCTATGCATACTACCTTCAAAATGAAGGACCTTGGCCCGTTACATTATTTTCTGGGAATGGAGGTTTCTCGGACAGGCAGCGGCTTGTTTCTTCATCAGTCAAAATATGCTCGAGATCTGTTGCAGAAAGCTGGATTGGAAAAATGCACCAGTCAACCAACACCGATGGTAGTCTCTTCGTCTACGAATGGAGCCGACACCCCCTTTGCCGATATCACCCACTTCTGCAGCCTCATTGGGGCTCTACAGTATCTGGCCATTACCCGTCCTGACATCCAGTTTGCTGTCAACCGAGTTGCTCAGCGCATGCATCAACCAAGTGAACATGATTACCATTGTCTAAAACGCATTCTCAGGTACATTTTTGGCACTCTTGGTCGTGGTTTACTCATTCGACCCGGGGACTTGGAGCTTCGGGGTTTCTCAGATTCAGATTGGGCGAATGATAAAAATGACAGAAAATCTACATTGGGGTTTCTCGTTTTATTGGGGCCGAACCTGATCTCCTGGTGTACAAAAAAACAACCCAAGGTCTCTCGGTCCTCGACTGAAGCTGAATACCGCGCCCTTGCTCTTCTTGCTGCTGAGACCATGTGGGTCACATATATTCTTCGCGAACTCCGCGCCACTCACACTGTTCCTACTCTCTATTGTGACAACAAATCAACCATCTGTGTGGCCAAGAATTCCGTCCTACACACCAGAATGAAGCATGTTGATACCGATTGTCTCTTTGTTTGCGATGAAGTTCAGGCCGGCACTATGACTGTGCAGTATGTACCCACTGAAGAACAACCGGCTGATATTCTCACCAAGCCTCTACCGAGCCGACAGCACGATTACCTCAGTTCCAAGCTTCCGTTCGCTTCCGCTCAGCTCAGCTTGAGGGGGGATGATAACAGATAGTATTAAATAATAGTATTAAATAATATTAGTATTTACTGTGTACTAATCCTAGTCCTATTAGGATTAGTACTCCTTAATCCTAGTCCTATTAGGATTAGTACTCCTTCCTATATCTCCTATATATATCTTCCATGTATTCCCTTATTAGGTTAACACTTTAATACAATCAATATTCCTTCAGAGAGAAATTTAGTTGTCCAACAAGTGACTCTATTCAGCGTTTTATCTATTATGGGTTTACATTGGACAATAGACACTCTTTTTACACTCAAGGGGACTCCTGAATATATGACTTTTTTTAAAAATTAAATTTGTGTTAATTCTAGTATAAATTATAATTGGATATAACTACAATTAACTTTCACAAAATTAAAAATGTAAACATATAAATTTTTAAACAAATAATACAAAATAATCAAAAATAATAAAACATTCAATAAATTAGAAATTGACATTGACCATGAATAATATATGGTGAATGTTTTCAATTTTTTTTTTTAAGAAACAATAAAATATAAATGAAATAAAAAATAATAGTACAATAATGAAGAGAGAGAGAAAAATATTTTTTTTGGTGTAAAATTTGGTGAAGTGGGTTGGAGTTTATTACACGAAAATAGTGCTGACACCAAATTCGGTGTTTGAGTTAGAGATGCCCTAACAAACTCCTGAAGACTTGGTCAAGTTTCTTTTGAATAACTTTTCAAGACAATCAAATACAACACATCTAGTATTTACAATTCTGGCACCTATTCTGGATGATATATAAGAATGTGTTACATTAAGGAAATACTACCTAATTATAAATATATTTCTATATTATATATTTATCTTCTCTATTCTAAGATTAAGATATATAAGGAGAGAGACAAGCAAGAAAGGAGAAAAATAAATGTGATACTCAACATGTTTATTTGATTAGACACATGTATTTTTGATACTAAATACATTTTGAAATACAAATACACAAAGAGAGAAGTGAGCGAGAGAGGTAAGCAAGAGAATCAATGTAGTGTAGATAGATGTGAATCACGTTTGGATAAAATGTATCTAAAATAAATTACACACATTTGATTCACATGTATCTAATATTTATATATCATGCGGATGAAAAGTGATACGGAAGGTAATTTTTTTTCAGAAATATTGCGAGAGGAATCTAAACTAGTGAAATTCGTGTTGTTAAATTGTATTTGATCGATTCACGTATTTACTCACATGTTCTTAAATTGTACCATTTAGGTAAATAATGTTAAATTTTGGTTGATTCACGCAGTCATCTCTTTTCCCATTTTTATAATCTGAGGTTGCCCTTAAGCAACTATTAAGACCTTGGATCAACATGGGTTGTGGTGCACTGGTGAGAGTGCTTCACCCTTAACCATAGTTCTCGGGTTCGAGCCCTAGGTATGAAGAAAATCATGTTGGAAGCACCACCACAAATGGGTCCTGCAGATTGCGATTCAAATTTAATCGGAGCTCTAATGTGGATTCCGAACAACCGGTGGAAAAAAACTATTAAGACCTTGGCATATGCTTCATTGAAGTATAGGACACCCATATAAATTTGATTTTTTTTCTTTTTGGATCTTTGGTTGATAAGTTGGATTCTGCATTTAACTTGTGAAAAATTGAATTACGAAAAAGGTTTTGACTATGAATTTTAGGATACATGAAAATTTGATATTTTATACTTAATATTTATTGCATCTCTATCAATATAGCATCTCTATCTTCACATGATATAATTAAGATTGTACGCGCACCATCTTTTCTAGAGAAATTATGCTGAATATGTTATTATTATATATATATATATATATATATATATATATATATATATATATATATATATGTAGAATCTTATAAATTGAATACACAACTTCTCATACCAATAACACAAATGCATCCACAATGTAATCGCTTAAGAATTTCGTTTATGGGAAGGTTTTTCTGTCTACCTTTTTAATATCTTTTTCATATAACAATATTATGTTTTTAATATACATTTTTTCATTTAACTTATCACTATATTAATTTGCAATTATAAGCTTACGCTTTCAATAATCAAAGACATTATTTTATTTTGCTGAGTAGAAATTTTCTGATAATAGTGTTCTCATTATTTGCATGAATATTACATATCTAATTGCGATGAGAATGAAAAATAAGAAACTTAACATGAACACAGTACTAGTATATTCATTTTTATAAGAAGAAAAAAGTACAGAATCAAAATTTAAAATAATCAAATTGATTAATCTGAAATCAAGTTTAAAATGGTTTAATTCAATTCAAACTTACTTAGATTGAGTTCTAGTTTTAATTTCTTAAATTTTAAAATTAACATCTTAAATAATATTTTCATATTTGATTCAAACACTCAAACATTCAATCCTACAATAAAATGTGGACAACTCCACATGACTTTCTAGTGGGAAATTAAGAGCCAATAATACACTATGGGCGGCGATTAGACATCAAATACGACCAGCTTGGAAATGGTACTTTTTAACATAACCATCAATATTTGTTGGACCTTTTTCTTTATACTTTGTTCCAAGTGGATTATCGTCCAAAGACTTGGGCAGGTTTAGTCGAATTTAATAAATTTTATTCAGATAACATATTTAAATTAATAAATATATTAATTATGTATAAATATTAACTTTATTATCCAGTTTATATTAGTTAAAATCATCATTATACAATGTAGAATTATAAAGTTAAAATTTTAATTTTACTCCTTTAAGGATGTGTGAAAGACGAACATTGTTCCATATTTAAGTACAAGTCAATCTATCTTAAATCACAATTTCACAATCAATAATTTAATTATTCCAATATAGTGTAATTTGACAGTGCTTTATGTTTTCCAGTTTTTCACGTAAGAAACAATATCTTTTATAATTTGATTGTGTCTGTTCTTTTGTGCTTCCACATTATGTATTGAAGAACTAGTTTTTTCAGCAATTATATAAAAAGTAAATGCAAAATTAATTAAGTAAATCAACATAAGAATTTTCATGTGGAAAAAACCCTACCCTAGGAGAAAACTTCGTAGGATTTTCCTTTCAAATTAATATATATATACACAATTTTTATTTTATTTTAACTCTAACCATATTAATATCTATTCTTTAACTTTTAAAATATCAATTGATTAATTATTTTTAATCATATTAAATAATAAATTACTTTTTAAAAAATAAGATAAAAATTTAAATCAATTTCAAAAATTAACTTGACAGTTTTTAAAACCCAATGAATATAAACCACAAAAAAAGAGAATTTAAGAATTATTAAAATTAATTAAAAATCTAAAAATAAAAAATTAAATTTATATTTTTTTTAATATTCAAAAATTTGCAGTTATCTTAACTTTTTATTGCTTTTCTAAATACTCTTTATTCTTTTGATTTTGAATAACTGCTGGTTTGATCTCTTCTTCTTTAAATAAAAAAAAATGGCAAAAGTATTCATTATCCCCTGAACTTAAAGTTTTTTAATCAGTGTAGACCTAAACTTTATTTTGTTTCAATTACCCCCTGAATTTGCTTATTCATCCAACACGTACACCTTTTCTGTCTACCTGGCATAGAAACTGAAATCAAACTCTACAAGGCGTGTGAGACAGCGATTTTTTCTCACATCATAAAGTTACAACAATAATATACGTAAAAAATCTATTTTTTCTTTAATATTTGGCTTATTTTAAGATTTTTTCTCTCTCTATTGTCTAGCTATTTATTCTTCTTTATCCCTTCTCCCTTTTCAAATTTGAGATTTTTCTCAAGGGCTTCGGAAATCCTCTTCTTGAAACACAATCTATCAATAATACAATTACAAATTGCAACATCCGGCTTAAACCCTTTTTCCCACATTGTCTGGAATAGCTCTACCGCCCTGCTTATTTTCCTTAATTTACATAATGAATTGATGAATATCCCATATGTAAATTTATCCCGCTTACATTTTGACGTCACAATATCATTCCAAAACCTCTTCGCCTCTCGTGAATTCCCCAAAACACACCATTCATTCAAAATAATATTCCGAGTTTTAATGTTATCCTTAAACTCAATTATCTTATTATAGAACAAGAATTCAGCATCTTCAACATGTTTGTATCGGCATAAACACAGAAGAAGAGTTTGAAAAGCAATAAGATCAACTTCCAAACAAAAATTTTTCCTCTTATAGAAAAACTCTTTTGCATCTTCAACTCTATGAGTTGTAGCATATCTATTAATCACAATACCATAAGTTTTTTCATTAATCAAATTTCTTCTCTTAGACATTTCATCCAGCACTTGGTTGAGTTTATCAAAACGTCTCATACGATCAAGAATTTCGAGAATTTTATTAAAAGATTCAGTATTTGGTGAATACCTACATGGATTTTCACCTGCTAATATCCATTTGAAGAAGATAAAAGTTGGTTTTCAATCAGAACGGTGCCGTTTAAGCACGTTTAGAATGAAATCTTCAAATTATGTGAAATTGCAATTACTTAGAGATTGAAAAATGTCACTCACTGATTTATCTGTTTTATTCTTGAGAAGGGTCTGCACTTTCAACGCGCAATTTTCTTCGTCGGATATTGTGTGCATTAGGCGATGAAAGCGACTTGTCATTTTGGGTTGAAAATTGTAGAAACGCTGCCGGTAGAGTTCTTGTTGACATTCCGATGACCTTTCCGGTGGAACGCCGAAAAAGTAGATTTTATTGGATGAAAGCAAGAGCAAACAAGAGCAAGTCATATAAGAGAGAGTTTGATTTGTGAATTGTGAAGGTTGGTATTATCTAGGTGACAAAATATTTATCTAGGTGGAAAAATATTTATCTAGGTGTCGTGCGCGTGTAGACACGATCGTAGTGAGTGGACAGAAAAGGTGTACGTGTTGGATGAATAAGCAAGTTCAGGAGGGTTAATTGAAACAAAATAAAGTTTAGGTGTACATTGAATAAAAAGCTTCAAGTACAGGGGTAATGAATATTTTTGCCAAAAAAAATATATGAATGTATTGTTCCTAAATAAAGGCCAAGTGCCTTTTTAAAATAAATAAATAGTGGGACAATTTTTAATAAATTCAACTATTATGAAAAAAAAAAAAACGGTTACACAAACAAGAATTTCACGGTAAAAGGAAAAATTTGCATAATATTTTTTTTAAAAATGCCTTATAAATACTACTCTGATTACGAAAAAAAAAAAACACACACACACACACACAAATTTTGAATTTTTCTTTCAACATTTTTTTGGTATCTCTCTACATTTTTCTCCTTTTCTATTCAGTAATTGTTTTACGTGTTTTTATACTAATTGTTTTACGTGTTTTTCTTTAACACCAAAGGTATGCATTTATAATTATTTATTTTATAAATTAGCAACTTTTTCAGCATATTAATGTTACGATTTTACCCTAATTTTCATACCATAATTTAAGATTTATTTTTTCTTAATTAAAAAAAATATTACCATAAATGTTTTTACTTTTCTTGAAAGAAAAATATAATATTCATTTATATTTGGTTTATTCCTTCCTTTTAGAAAAAAGTTTTGGATTAAAAAAAATGTTTTGGAGTAGCTAGTTCTTTTCTAATAGGAAAAAGTTTTAGGAGGACTCTATAAATATAGGTTTGTTTATTTTAATACAACTGTAATAACCCGATAAATTATTTTTGGAAATTGTCATAAATATTATCGTTTTACCCCTTCCAATAGTAGCATGAGTCAATTTTGATCCGTTATCCCAACCTATTCTTCTTAGCCTAACAGTCTATTCGTGGAAGTAAATTATCCAAAAAGTCTCCTTACTAGACCTAACATCCTGTCATCGCTTTCAGATACAAGGAAGTTGGACTAGTTATTAGACCAACTATCTCACGCTCTCTCTCTCAAACCCAGCCAAAGGAGCACATCTAGTTGAAAGACTCTCATTCTTATTTAGATTTGAAAATCAAGTAACATCCATAGAGACATACTTGATTTTTGTAATGGGATCAAAGCATTTTGTGATGTCGGATAACCAGTGAAGACACATCTCACAGCTCTAGGATCCAATTTCTCATGAGAGGTCCCGGTTACATAGACATAACACACACACACCCAAAAATGGATTAAGGCATCAAGAATTAGGGTTTGAATTAAGGCAATATGGATGTTCTTAGTTTTAAAATCTTATTGTCTTGAATAGATTATATTAATTTGAAAGCTCAACGATTGGGGATGACTCAAGTTTCGGAGTGATCATTCTATTGTTTGAGGCAAATGAATTTCTAAACCCTTGTTAAGTGTATGAAATGCGTGTGTTTTCTTGTGCTATGTGTTTGGGAGTAATGTGACTTGGTGAAAGATTGACTTGTCCACCTTGATTAATTCTAATGATGAAAAGGGATATTAGAAGACATTGTGATTAATTGTTTGTGTGTAATGGGTTAGGAATGCTACGAATATTGGTGTTATAAAGGCAAGATTTATTACTATAGAATGTAGATTGTAATCCGAGTATGTCAATGCATAGGGCTATTAGCTGATATATTATTGACTCGATTTATTATGTGTAATTATGTTCTTTACTGAACCCGTATAATGGTGATAATTAGGGGTGATTGTAGGTTATAGGGACATTTGATTTATTGAGATGTTGCATCATCTCCTTTATTTGATACCATATTGTGATCATGCATTCACATGAGATCGAATATGAGTAAAGGTATAACACGTGGAGATCGTTCGTATTGAGATTGATTTATTATTATTTGGGCATGTGGAGATCGTTCGTTCAATGGAGAAGTTATGATTGTTATTTGGGCACGTGGAGATCCTCTGTGCGAAATTTATTTGATTTATGATAGTGCATTGAGATCGTCCGCACAAACGCGTGGAGATCGTCTGTGTCGGTATATGGACCTTGCGAGTCCTCTATGGGTCATGAACTCTCGATATATTTTCGAGGAGTATCATGTATATACGGTTGAGAGAGTAATTGGTATTCTGAGGAATATCACTTCATAATGTCATATTGCATTGCATCCCATGACATCCTTCATTCTAGATGATTATGTGTTTTATTGGTGGTTGAAAAGTACTTGATATTTGATTACCTCTATTTGATGAACTTGATCTTTTGTGATGCAGATATTGTGAGTGCCTTTTGTGAAAGTTGTGATTGTTGAATATTGAGTTTGTAGTTGAGGATGTGTAATATTTTAAAATGATTTTGATGAGATGGATGCTATGAAGCTGTGAACTGTTGGGTTGGCCTGATTTTATGCAGGTTGTAGTTGTGGAGGTTCGGTTGATGTGTAAGGAGTACCCATATTTTATTCCCTTAGCTTGTGTTTAGAAGTTTACTTGTTGGGTACCGTGTGGTATGTACTCACCCCTTGATACTACAATTTTTTTGTAGGTTATTAGCCCGAACTTTTGTGATATTTCTCTTCTCCTTGTCCAAGGCTTATTGTGGAGAATTGTGAGGTAGCTGCTTGTTATCTCAGTAGACCTTACTCCTATATATGATATTGTTCTATTCGAGAAACAATGTCATTTACTACTATTTATGATCTTGTTCTATTCGAGAAACAATGTCATTTGAGACTTATTTTTCTTCTTTGAATCAATTGTAATACTTTAGAGGCCTGTACACGTGACAACCAGATCTTTTTTTTTTTTTGGGGGGGGGAGGTATTTTTGAGTAAATTATCAAATTTTCCGCATTTTATTGTAATGATTGAGTTTTAGGCTAATTTGACTTAGTGAGATAAGACGAGTGTCATCACGTCCATTTTTGGGTGTGACAACAACAGAATAATAACATCTACAATGTAATCACTTACAAACTTTTGTTTATAGGGAGATTTATTATCTCTACAGTTTCAATGTTTTCTTTATATTAGTTTTGTTATAATGATATTTTGATTTTTAGTATAAGTTTTTGCTATCTGATTTATCAACCATATGATTTGCTTATTGTAAACTTTCGCATGACGCCATATTCAACCTTTCATATCCTCAACAAGTGATATCAGAGCACATGGTTCAACGATCCTATGACTCAACAAGTGGTATAAGAGCACATTATTCAACGATCCGATGACTCAACAATTGGTATCAGAGCACATGGTTCAAAGATCCAATGGTCATGATCTAATGCTTCAATAAAGTTAAAGATAGGTTCAAGTGACTTTAAATTAATTTGTAATCAATTTGATAGTAATGAACTTTTTGTCTTGCTACATGTGGAAAAGAAGTTCCAACCAATTTTCAACACTCCTATTGCTGCAATTTTTAAGAATAAAAACAAAATATTTTAAATTCATTTTTAACCATATATTTTAAACATCATTTTTAACCATGGAAAGGAACGATGATAAATATTTTGTTAAGAACAAGATTATCATGCAATGAAGAAAACATATCATGCTTTGTCAAGAAAATCTAGTCAAAGGGGGAGATTTGTTAGAGTATTACTCTGATTTTCTTATCATAATTTAAGATTTATTTTCGTTAAAGAAAAAATAAAACATTACAATAATTATTTTTACTTTTATTGAAAAGAAAATAAAATATTCATTTATATTTGGTTTATTCCTTTCTTTTAAAAAAAGTTTTTGAGTAGGAAAAAGTTTTTGAGTAGCTAGTTCTTTTCTAGTAGGAAAATGTTTTAGAACTCTATAAATATAGACTTGTTTCTTTTAACAAAACAGAACAATAACATCAACAATGTAGTCACTTATAGACTTTTATTTATGGAGAGATTTATTCTCTCTACAGTTTCAGTATTTTTCTTGTTATTAGTTCTGATATATAATATTTTGATTTTTTAGTATAAGTTTTTGCTATCTCATTTATTAACCATATGATTTGCAAATTATATGTTTCCGCATAACTCCATAATTACTCCTTCGTATACCAAACAATTAAGTCATTTCTTTTATATATTAATGATCAAATATAATTTAATCAGATAAAAAATTACGAAATGATCTCAAGTTTTTGTTAAATTTAACTAAGAGTCTATGTCATCACAGATTTTGATTTTATATAGATGTTCAAGTGTTATATCGATAAGAGGTTTATAATATCAATGCTTCAAGAAAAACTTTGGTGTGATCAGTGTGCAGATACAACACTTTGTATCCATTAAAATTTCACTTTTTTTTTTTTGTAAATTATTACTTCTTAAAATCATCACAAAAAAATAACACAAGTTGTATGTTACTAAAATAATTAACGAAAAGAATAAGAATAATAAAAACATTAACAAAGAAATAGCTAAAAATACGTAGGTAAACTTTTTTTAAAAAAGCAATTAAGAAAAATAAATATTATAAAATCGTATTTGAAAAAAAAAAATGTAATGATTTTTAAATATGAAAAGTTTGTGGAATGTTGTTATCTTTTAAGTTTTTGAAATAAGATCACTGATAAATAATTTTTAAAAAATGACATTTATATGGTTTGAATTTGAAATTTGATTTCAATTTTATTAAAAAATATTATATTTATGACAGTTTTATTAAGGTAATAGTGATTTATGAAATCATGAGGGTAGCTCGGCTGGTAAAGGCCTGAGGACAAAGTCCTTCAGGTCGCCAGTTCGAGCCTCAGCAGGGCCACTGAAGGCATTACAAATTGACTGCATCTTCAGGGCCCCGTGAAATTAATCGTGATGCGCTCGCCTTGAAATAGTTCCAGCGAAATCAATTTAGTCATTAATAAAGCCGAAGTCAATGAAGGTACTACTGTGAAGAAACTGAAACCTCGAGCTCGAGGACGTAGTTTTCCGATAAAAAGATTGACCTGTCATATAACTATTGTAATGAAAGATATATCTTTAGATGATGAATAGCGAGACCCAGTGAGTACAGCTAGTCGGGTTTCCAAAGAGATACTCAAAAACCACGGCAAAAAAAAGAAGTAAATTTATGACAACGTTTTCTTAAAAAAAAATTTAAATGCTTATAAAACCCAAAAGATAGAAATAGAGTTTGAAACCACCACGACTTTTACTTCCCAATTCTTTTTCTCACCAATTTCTTTTAGTTTTTAGTTTTGTTGCGATTGGTTGATTGTATGTCATTATAACCAAATAACTATTCATAAAAACAAAAACAATTTTTTTTTTTTTAAAAAAAGTATGCAGTTAAATATATTTTGAACCAGTAGTCTTTTTAAAAATTTAAAATCAAAATTGGATTTGAATTCGCCCCCCCCCCCTCCCAAAAAAAAAAAAAAACCGTGTAATGGCAGTTAAAAATTTTGCGTTTTCTAGTTTTAAATTTTTATTGTTAAAAATTAAATTTAAAATCAAATAGAAATCTTTATTTAATTTAAATAATCTTTTAAAACAAAATTAAAATATAAAAAGATGGGTTTAATAGTTAGATAAATGTCGGTTAATTGGGGAAATTTTTTTCCATCCACGTTTGTCAAGTGCGGAAAGACCAAATAATCAATTAAAAAATTGAATTTAATAATTTATTTTTTTGTTGAAAGAAATGCCTTTTTTATATTTAAAAAAATACCAGTTAAAACATTTTATGTTATTTTGTACGTTGTTAATGAAAACATGCCAATAATTTATCCTTATATTGGATACATGTTAGTAACTAAAGTGTATAAAATTGAGAAATAATGTACAATGTAAAAATTATGTTAAAAAAGAATTGTCGAATTATTTATTGGAAAAATTTAGCTATATTTTCTAATTCTTAATATAATAAAATATACATATTTCCCAAAATTTTGAAAATTGATCCATGTATAATTAAGTTTTTTTTCTCACTGATTTGAGTATTTTTTTAATGATTTTTTCTTTCAATAAAATACAACTAAATTATCTTCTTGTAGATCTTTATCCGTCTGATGTGTTATCCAAAATCGATTTTGAAAATGTAAACTTACATAGTAATTATTTGTATCATTGTATGATCTTTTAAAAATATAATATAACTGTTATATGATTTTTTAAGAATTTAAAGAGAAATTTGAAAGTTTGAAGAGTCAGCCAACAATTTGATATTCAAGTTATTAAACTTTCTTATTTTTATGCTTAACATTATCATAATTGTAGAGCTTTTCTTAGTTATATTTTTATTTTGTTTGAATCGAACAATTAGATATTATTAGAATTATATGGCTTGTGTGAGAATATATGATTTTGAATAATTTGCATAAATAAAAAAATAAAATAATGCTAAAAATTATTATTATCAAATTTAAACAATAAATCAAACTTATATATTGATTTATTTCATAAGCAGTCTATTATAAATGTCAATGTGCTAAATGAATGTTCTCTCATACAAAATTTATAATATCATTTTATCATACGTTTAATTTTGAAATTTTTAATGAATCGATATTTACAAAAATGTTTACCGAGGACATGACCCTAGGTAAAAGGATATAAGGGTCGAGACTTAAAATAGAAGGTTAGTAGATTGTAGCCAATGTTCCGCTCCTACCACACTTGATATATGCATCCAGCCAAAACCATTCGATAAATGATACAGTGAACTCCATTTGTTCCACAATGACGTTCCATCCAAACACAGTCCTTTCGCCAGACCCAACTAGGCCTTATGGTTCCCTGCCATTTTAGTAGTTGGCCCTATATCTCAGCTGCTACTGGACATTGAAAGAATAGATGCTCAAGAGTTTCATTTGCCTCTTCACATTGCTTACATTGCGGATCAACATCGATCCCCCGTTTGATCAACATATCTTTTGTGTATACCTTCCAAGTACGCAATAAACACCTATTTTGGTGGGGCTAGATTGCTGCACACGCACAAGCTTCTTCCAACTCTCTCTACACAGGGTACCTATTAATTTTTTAAGTATGTGTGCGGTATTGAAAACTTCTTAACTCTCATTTCTTCGGATGCATTGAGTCAAATTTCTGTTGGGTATAGCAAGAGTTAATGGAAATTTAAGTGTCACGACCCAAAACCGAGCCGCGACTGGCACCCACATTTTCCCCTCCTATGTGAGCGAACCAACCAATCTAACCTTTAACATTTCATTGTATATCAACAGAAAATAATGCGGAAGACTTAATCTCATTAATAAAAACCAATTCAATAACTATTAAAATTCAACATCTATTATTTCCCCAAAATCTGGAAGTCATCACCACAAGAACATCTATCCTCAAATTACTAAACTAAGAATATCTAAGAAAACAAAACAAATAAAAAGCTAGTCCATGCCGGAAGTTCAAGGCATCAAGACTTGAAGAAGAAGACCCAGTCCGAGCTAGAAGCATTAGCTCACCCTGAAGATCCGGTGTGACGAAGACTGGCTAGAATTACTGTTGAGTTGAAGACGACGGCACGTTTGCTGCACTCCACAAATAACAAAGAAGAAAACATAAAAGTAGGGGGTCAGTACAACCACAAGTACTGAGTAGATATCATCGGCCAACTCACAATAGAAGATAATATATATCAAGTAATATCATAAAATCAACTATGATGCTTAACATGTAGCAACAACAAGTACTATATCATTAACAATTACCGTTAAGTTCACACATGAGGACTCAAGCCTCAATACCATACTCATTTGGGAATTGGGTTCATTAGATTGAGTATATTTACATCTTTCAAGATTCATTATCTTTCTTCCTCTTGTGTCGGTACGTGACACTCCGATCCCCTACTACTATGTGTCGGTACGTGACACTCCGATCCCCTAATTCTACGTGTCGGTTCGTGACACCCG
>CM064965.1:11056377-11123082 GCA_032847665.1 Solanum chilense
TGTGTCGGTACGTGACACTCCGATCCCCTAATTCTACGTGTCGGTTCGTGACACCCGATCCCCTATATGTGTCGGTACGTGACACTCCGATCCCCTATATGTGTCGGAACGTGACACTCCGATCCCCTATATGTGTCGGTACGTGACACTCCGATCCCCTACTTCTACGTGTCGGTTCGTGACACCCGTCCCACTAATACTATGTGTCGGAACGTGACACTCCGATCCACTAATACTATGTGTCGGAACGTGACACTCCGATCCACTAATACTATGTGTCGGAACGTGACACTCCGATCCACTAATCTCATTCTATCAGTTCATCAAGCCTTCTCTATACCAAGGCATCATCAATTCCATTACTTTAATTCATCAAGCCTTTTTTTATACCAAGGCATCATCATTAATAACGTAGATTAGAATTTCTTTCAAGATTGGGATTCAATAGTTTCATCATGCTTATTTTATCACAATCACATAATCATATTCATGCAAGCATTCATGCAAGCATACAATTAAGCATATAGAAGACTTTATAATACTACCAACACATATCATTCGCTATTAAGAGTTTACTATAAGATAGCATGAAAACCATAACCTACCTCCACCGAAGAATTGAATTCAAACAAGCAAATTCCCAAGCTTTGTGTTTTCCCCTCTTTGATCGACTCCTCTCTCTCTTTGTTCTTTCTCTTTTTCTTATTCAAACCCTCTTTCTTTTACCCTAATTAACATATAATTAAGAATAAAAGATGGCAATAATAACCCAATAATTAACTTAAGGTTACCTCTTTTAACCCCCAAGTAATTAGACTTATTAACATTAACCCTCTAACTTTATAATTAAAGCAGGAACAGTCCAAAACGTCCCTTTAAAACTTAACCAGAAATCCGATTCTGACTGGGATTACGCAACCTGTGACGGCCCGTCGTGCCTGCGACGGTCCGTCATGCAGGTCGTCGCAAGGATCAGAAACTCCATCTTTCACTAAGGAGTCTGTGACGGTCCGTCACGCCTGTGACGGTCCGCCCTGCACTTCCGTCACGACGGTCAGAGAATCGTTCCCTGTACCAAATTCTCAAGAGTTGAAGTGTTTTGAAACGGGGCCTCACGACGGTTCGTCGTACCTGTGACGGCCCGTCCTGCAGGTCCGTCACAGATTACAGAGAGTCGATTTTTGTACCCAAATTTCAGAATTCTAAGTGTTCTGGAACGAGACACCCTCGACGGTTCGTCGTGCCCATGACGGTCCGTCGTGATATCCGTCGTCTCAGCCAGTTTTTCCAGAAATAAAATCTGCTGCTCAAAACGACTAAACAGGTCGTTACATTAAGGGAAGATGAAAAGAAGAATTGAAAAAGATTCTCTTATGCTTTAAGAAAAGGCACTCTCCTCATTGGTGTTGGAAAGAAAAATGAAGCGTTTAAATAGAAAAGCACTTCTACTAGGTTGAAAAGAGGGACCCCCTTGCGTTGTTATTGCCGTTGCTTGCTCGGCTTCGGGTTCGGGTATGGAAGTGATGGAGAGATTATTTTTTGGACAATGTTTGTTTTAATTATTCAATGAATTAAATCAACCCAACTCAGATCCGCGAGACTTGCAACTTTCAGAAACAATCATGACCATTTGAAAGGTGTTTCAACCTTACGAAACCAGTTTCTCTCGTCTATAAATACCTTTGATTCCTCAGATTTTTACTTACGATAATTCTGAATTCTTCTTCTTCTTATGCACAATATTAATCGTGTACTTTACTATCGTTGAATGGCTCGCTGGCACCAGAGTTTTGGTATCAATACACTGGTGATTGAGATCATTATATCTTGGAAGGACATATTTCAAATCAAACCTCAGATACTAGAAGAGATTTATTTCCTTAAGAGGACATTGTGCATTCAGTGGGCTTGATATTTTTTCCGTTTTGTTTTTCAGATTCTGGTAAGATTTCATATTTTACTTTTTGTTAATTGACTTTTGTTCTTCACTGGTCGATTTAAACTTTGGTAACCCAACGTTTCTGTAAAGTTTCGTATAATCAATAGTATTGTTTTAAACACAGATTGCCTAACAATCTTAAGAAAATTACTTATTTGTCAATCTGTTTTCTGGTGGAGAGAAAAATCTTCATGGTTTATACTCCTATTAAGTTTACAATTTAAGTTATTGCTTATTGAGTCATTTGTATCGATTTTTTAAAATTAGAAATGGCAAATGATAATGTTACAGTGGCGATTGCTTTACCAAACTGAACTATTGTACCACCACCAACGAGTATTTTTCTTACCACTCTTGGTTTGCAAAAAATTATCAATTAAGAAACTCTAGTGCCTGATGCTGCTATATCAGATAGAGAAAAGTTCATGGTTATTGAAAAACATACACAAGTAGACTTCCTATGTAAGAGCTACATTCTAAGTGCTTTAGAGGACGACTTATATTTTATCTACAATAAAATGTCATCTTCGGAAAGAATTTTGGAATACACTTGAGAAGAAATATGAGAAAAAATATGTATGCTTGAAAACGTTTGTGGTCACAAAATTTTTAAACTATAAAATGCTAAATGCAAGAACAGAAAGAAGTCCAACAGACAAAAGTCAGAACAGGACAAGAAGAAGTTCAAGGAGTACTGTTACAACTGTGGTAAGGCTGGTCACAAGTCTTCTGATTGTCGTGCTTCAAGAAAGGACAAGAACAAAAACAAAAGTCAAGCAAACATCATAGAAGAGATGGAACATGCAAATAACCTCTTTCCAATGATCTTGGAGTGCAACTTAGTTGGAAATCTCAAGGAGTGATTTCTTGACTCAGGTTCCACTCGACGTATTGTGCTGCAAAAGAAGCCTTTGCAACGTATACTCCTTCTAAGTTTAGTGAATATTTGTTCATGGAAAACACAACAACAATAACAAGGATTGAAGGAACTTGAAAAGTAATGTTGAAAATCACCTCCGACAAGTTTGAACAACATTCTGCGCGTAACTACTATTAGAAAGAATTTTGTTTCTGCTCCATTGCTTGTTAAGAACGGTTTAAAGTGTGTCCTAGTTAGTGACGAAACTTTAATAAGTAAGAATGAGATGTTATTAGAAAAGGATTACCTCACTGAGAGCTATTCAAACTGAATGTAATGGTTGCTGACAGTATTAATAAGAATTCTACTTTTATTTACTTATTAGAGTCAAATGATTTATGCATGCCCGTTTCGGACATGTAAATTACAAAGCATTGTGAAAATTGATTACATTAGAACTATTGACTGATTTCAAATGCAATAAATCAAAATGTGAAAGTTATGTGAAATGTGAGTTTGTTAAACATTCTTATAAGTCCGGTGACAGGAATTCAAAACTTTTAGACTTAATTCACACAGATTTATGCAATATGAAGTCAATGCTGCCTTGCGGTGGTAAAAAATACTTTATAATTATTATTGATGATTGCACTCGATTTTGTTATGTATATTTTCTTAATAGTAACAATGAAACAATTGATACATTTAAGCAATACAAAAAGAAAGTGAAAAATCAACTGAATCTAACGATAAAAATGATTCAGAGTGATAGGGGTGGAGAATATGAATCTCCTTTTGTTGAGATATAGTTGGAATATGGTATTATTCATCAAAATACTGCACCCTATACACCACGGTCAAATCGTTTGGCGATACAGAAGAACAAAATATTAAAGGTAATGATGAATGCCTTGATAAACCGTTTTGGTTTACCGCAAAACCTGTGGGGGATAAGCCATCATTACAACTAACAAGATACTCAATAGGGTACCACAACACAATTGATTTCATACAGTTATGGAATGGAAGGAAATCCAACTTGAATTATTTCAAAGTCTGGGGTATTTAGCCACAGTAGAGTTTTCTTTACCCAAGAGGGTGAAAATTGAACCCAAAACAGTATATTGTGTATTTATTGTATATATTGTGAACACTAAGGCTTGTCGATTTTTGGTTCACAAATTTGATAATCCTGAAATTCATGTTAATACAATAATTGAGTTAGATAACGCTAAGTTATTTGAACACATTTATATGTATAAAATTGAATGTGAGTCGACAAGTGAAAGACCTAAATGACCACAAAAAGAATTAGTGGAAAAATACATTACCTAATGAGGATCTTACACATTGTAATCGCCAATGTAGATCCACTTATTTCGAATTATATTTTGTGGTGTTCTTGCTTGAAAATGAGACTCAATCATTTAAGAAACTATGTCTTTGTATGAGTAAACATATTGAAAACAAGTGGTCAATAGTGAGATCGAATCAATTTTAAGGAACCATACTTGGGAATTGACTTATCTTCTACCAAGAAATAAACCTTTAGGATCACAGTAAATCTTGAAAAGGAAAATGAAATGTGACGGAACTATTGACAAATATAACTCTAGGCTTGTAGTCAAAGGACATATACAAAAGGAAGGTCGAGACTACTTTGATACATACTCTCCTGTAACAATGATAACAACAATTAGGATGTTCATAGCACTAGTGGCAGTGCATGATCTTAATATCCACTAAATGGATGTCAAAACAACCTTTTGGAATGGAGAATTGGAGGAAGAAATTTATATGGAACAACTTATAGGATTTTTAGTTCCCAGTAAAGAAAAGAAAATGTGCAGGCTTGTGAAGGCGCTTTATGGGTTCAAGCAAGCACTCAAAAATGACATGCTAAATTTGACCAAACAATGTTGACAAATGGAGGTCAAGATTAACGAATGTAATAGGTCTATTTTACATTAAAAATGTTCTGAATGGTAAGTCATTGTTTGTCTATATGTTGATAATATGTTAATAATGAGTAAATAGATTGACAATATAAATGCTACTAAGCGTATGCTGTCCAGCATGTTTGATATGAAGGACTTAGAAACTGTTGATATGATCTTAGGGGTCAGGATTCTCAAAACTCTTCAGGGACTAGCATTGTCTCGATCTCATTATATCGAAAGAGTATTAGATAAGTTCAAATAGTTGAATTTCAATGATGTCAAAGCTCCAATTATTTTAAGCTTTACATTTCAAAAGAATGAAGGTGAAAACAAATCTCACTTGGAACATGCCGAGTGTTAATAAGTTTGATGTAAATTATGAATTGTATGCGACCAGATATAGCATGCGCTATTACAAAACTGAGTCGGTTCACTAGTAATTCTCATCAAACTCATGTGTTGGGGTATCTGAAACATACACAACACTATGCTTGCATTACAATAAATATTTTGCCATGATTGAAGGATATAGTGATGCAAATTAGATCATTGGGTCAAATGAAGTAAAATTCACAAGTGGTTATGTGTTTACACTTGGTTGAGAAGCAATATCTTAAAAATCATCCAAACAGACATATATCGCTCTCTCCACAATGGGATATGAATTTATTAATTTAGATAATGCCGATGAAGAAGCTCAATAGCTCCAGAATTTCTTAAAGGATATTCTATTCTATCCCAAGCCTATGGGACCTATTTGCATACATTGTTATAGTCAAGCATCAATAGGTAAGGCAGGGAGCATCATGTACGACAAGATTTTTCTTTTCAAACACTGTAAGACTACTACTATCTAGTGGAATTATCACAATTAAATATGTGAAGTCAAGAGATAATATGTCAAAGCCACTAATGAAAGGACTAGTAAGAGAGACAGTTGAAAGATTATCTAAAGGAATGGGTTTACGGCTTAAGACAAGTCTTCATAGAGGTATCTCTATCTAGGAGATCCCAAGAGCTAGATTCAAGGATAAAAACAAAGTTGTGACTAATGGTCGGACATTGTAAATTATCTCAATCCATTATCATGATGAAGACAATGTTCATGAACGAGGTTAAAACATTAAGGCTTGTTAATGAGTTAATAAATCTTAATGTTTTTAATCATTTGCTAAGTTTGACAGATTTGACTAAATAACATATCTGTGAGATGACACAGTTAGAGATCACCTATCTTAGTGTGAAGTGTAAGCCACTTAAAAGAGATTTTTTTGTCGAAAATATTTTGTCTATACACTCATGAAACCAAGAGATGTTCATGGTTGAAACAAACACAACCGTAAGAACCACAAATGGTAAAGGGTTAATCGTGTGACATATCGTTGTATAGGTATACACCAAAGCTCGACGGTTCAAAGATATCACATCTACCGATTGACCGAGTATATACGACATATATTCACTTCGAAAAGGAGAAACCTACTTATCTAGATGCAATTGATCCTTGCTTGTAAAGTACACACTCTTCCGTGCATTCTTTTATGTTATGACCATTCCCCAATAATGTTGGAGATTTTTTGGTATAACAAGAGTTAATGAAAAATGGAGGAAAGATGAAAATACGAACTAAAAAGATTCTCTCATGCTTCAAGAAAAGACATTTCTCCCTCATCGGTGGTGGGAAGAAAAATTGAAGTGTTTAATTAGAGAAACACTTCTACTAGTTGTTAAAAGGATTTAAGAGAGGGACCCCCTCGAGCCATCATCGTCGATCGTTCGGCTCGACTATGATAACGACTTTGAAAAATGATCGATCGAGAGATTATTTTTTGAACAAAATTTATTTTAATTTATTTATTTAATTATTTGTTTGATCAATTAAATGGTCAAAACATTTTAACTATTTAGTTAATTAACCAAAACGTTCCATGGAACGGTAGTAAAGTACACGATTCTATCCTATATTTAGTAGATTCAAGCCTCCCGCACTCACCAACATACACATTCTATCCCAAACTATTAACACTTGCTTGGATAGATCCTTTCCGCAAAAAATGTTTGAAAAATCCTCTCTATTTGTTCCGTCACTCTCTTTGACAATTGGAATATCTGGGACCAATATATTTGTATAGATAGTAGTGTACTCTTCAGCAATTGTACTATACTTACATACAAAAACATCTTTGTTGTCCAAGATGTAACTTTTGTCAACGCCCATTCTAATAGTGATTGACATTGGACCAAGGATATTCTTAGTACTTAGGGGTACCCCTAAGTACCTAAAACGTAACTCTCCTCTTTCCATACCAAGGAACTCTAGGATTTGTTGCTGTACTTCTAGCTTCACCCCTCAAAAATAAATGGCTGATTTTTGTAAAAGACCCACTTGAGAACTGTTGTAATTAGGAAAATAACCTCTAAACAAAGATGAAGTCTCTCCCGCTAAACAAGAAAAGATCATATGCGATGCCAAGTTGCACTATCTGTAGTTATTCACACCTTGGATGATACTTGATTACAGAGCTTGTATTGCTTCAATTGCTTCCTAAGACGACACAAATACTCATTGCTAGAACAAATAGGTAAGGTGATATTAAATCACTTTGCCTTAGTCCTTTCTTGGTTGAAAATGGTAAGGTTGGCTGCCCATTTATTAAGATTGTGTAGGCCAGTAAGCTCATACAGTATATGATTCATCCTTTGAAGACTTCAGAAAAATCAAGACTTACTAGGACCTAATTCATGAAATTCCACTCTATCGAATTGTATGCCTTATCATGTTAACTTTGATCATACATCATGGTAATATATTTTTCCTCCCATATCCCTTCACTATCTCATGACTTAACATAATACTGAAAGAAATGAGTCTTCTGGGCACAAAGGCAACTAGGGAGGGATGAATTAACACTTCCATAACTGGTTGGAGCCTTGATGTGAGTACTTTAGAAATAATTTTGTATATGACTATGCAACACGATTGTCACGAACCAAACCATTGTGATTGGTACCCACACTAACTTTTCGATGGGAGAACCACTACTACAATCCAAACAAGCAACTAAACCAAAAAGTAATGCATTTAAGTTATGAAGTAAGTTGAATAAACTAACTAAGAAGTTCCCATAAACATCAACAAGAATTCTAAAGAACTAACTAAACAAATGCGGAAGAAAACAACCTAGAACCTGAAATTCAATATACTAAACGATAACCAAGTCTAAAACAAGAAGGTTCATACACCCAACTATCATTAAAACATCTAAAGAACTAGTATAAGTCTGAAATGTGGACATAGACTCAAGAGAATACAAAGTAGCCCAGAAAATGCTAGCTCACACTTGAATTTGAAAGCAATGATCACGATCTTCAGAGCGAAGTCTGTCAATATCCGTCGAAAGATGCCCTTTACTCAACAAAAATAAGAGCAAGTTTTGAATCAATACACAACCACCATGTAGTGGTAGGATCACACGACTATCTCACTAAGTGCAACATAACAAGTTAATACAACAATATAACCATGTAATATATCGAACATATACAATATTGAATATCACATGCATCAACAATACACATTTATTACAAGTAGTTGGTCCTCTAATGGAACACAAACCCAAACTATTAGTACAACGAAACGTGGTACCCTATCCCATTGTTATGCTAGAATGTGGCAATCCGATTCCATTTTTATGCCAGAACATGGTAATTCGATCCCAAGTAGTTATGCCGAAACATAGAAATTGGATCCATCAACATACCACAATCACAAACACAAGTATAGTTCCAGTCATACAATCAAGAAATGATTCATGGCATATAATTGTTAGTCTATATCATTTACGATATATGCGAATCAACCATGTAACATTCACATATGCACATGCATCATAATGAAGCAATAACAAGAATACATCATACAATTATAGAATCACAACCATCACCTACCTCGAAAAAATCTTGTAAACCTAAAATCTTGATCTTTCCCTTTCCAGATTTGTTCCGCTTGTTCATGGTCTACAAACAATCATAATAACAGAGGAATCAACAAATAATCACTAATTATCCAAAATTTTTACAATTATATGAACCATAGGTTATACCCATGATCCCAAGTACCCAATTTAGGGTTGTTTCCACCATATAATTTATATCAAAAACCCTTCCCCATCAATATTTACCCATTCTATTAGGTTTTACGGATCAAAAAATGGATTCGAGGAGTGAAAATCTTACCTTCAGCCTCAAGAATAAAGAAAAATGAGTAAGTGTCGCCTGTGATTCATTCCTTAGCTCTAAACATTGATAGAGGGCCAAATAAGGTTAGTTAGGGGTTTATTAACGACATTAAGTTGCATCTGGCCTGCCATAGTGGCCACAACCATGCCACAACGACCTTGCAAAAGTGTTAAAAACGCCTGCCAAGGCGGCATTCTCAAATAAGTGAGCTATTCAAAAATCCCAAGACCCCCATTTCGCAACACATCTCTAAATAACGATACTCAGAAAATACCTTTCACGCCAAGATAAATTTTTAGGAGTTCTACTCGCCCGAATTTAATTTCGTAAGTAGTACATATTCTTTAACGACTTATCTAACTACTCATGCAAACAAAATCATAAATGATTCACCCGATCATTATCATATTTCCTGACACATCAAAGACTTTGATTTCATCTAAATCTGGACTAGGTTGGGAGAAATTCAATACTACGAAGAAGTTTTTCGATCCAAAATCCCCCCCTTTAGCTTTCTAAATGATGAAACCTAGTCTTAACAATAGATACCAATTTAACCATCACCCATCCTCGAGTGACAAATTAGGAAAAACAGGCTAAGAAAGAATGAAGTAGTACCTAAGTTAACGAAGAATTAGGGATACTTGTCTCGCATGTCCTTCTCGGTTTCCCAAGTGGCTTCTTCGACTGGAGTGCTTCCATTGAACCTTCACAAACTTAATATCCCTAGTCCTCAACTTATGAAAATTGAGTTCCACTTAAGGATGTAATCGTTTTCACTATGGTATCTCTTCAACATGGATACATGAAATATGGGATGAACACCCGATTGGTCAGGAGGCAAAGCCAATCTATACTCTACCAGTCCTACATATTGAATAACCTCAAAGGGACAATATCTCAGATTTAGCTTACCCTTTTTGCCGAATCTCATCACCCCTTTCATGGGTGATACCTTAAGACTTTTCTCCAGTTTGGATGTGAATTGGGTACCACAATATGAGATTATAAAGAGGGGAACCCCATGCAACCTTACTATATCATTCACATAAAATTAAGCCAATTGTTCAACATTATAATCTATTCTAATGGAATAAAATGGGATGACTGTTCAATCTATCAATGACACCCTAGATAGATTCAAACTTTCCAAAAGTCTTGGGAATTCCAACCACGAAATCCATGGCTAGGCTTTCCTACTTCCATTTTAAAATTGACATTCTTTGAAGAAAACCCACAGGACTTTGGTGTTCATATTTTACTTGGTAATTTGGCACTTAAACACAAACTATGCCATGTATCTCTCCATGCCCGGCCACCAATAAATTTATTTCAGATCTCTATACATTTTGATTTTGATCATTCTCGGATAAACAAAATATCGCGAACCACGAGACTCCGCCTATAATTTCTCAGTCAATTCATCTACTCTAGGAACACATATTCTCCCATTAAAATTAAGCATACCATACGCATCAAGAGTGGTCTCTTCTTCCTTACCAAGTACAATCTTTTTTCCAAGTTCCTCTAAATTTGATCTTTAAATTGTTAAGCATTGATCTTCTCCATGAATGTGGCCCTCACTTCAATACTACTTAACACCCCACCTCTTTTTAAGATTCCCAACTGTATAATTTTAGACTCTAAAGTCTCAATTTCTATAGACAATGGTCGTTTGGATACACTTAAGTAAGCCATACTACCCATACTCACTGTCTTTCGACTCAAAGCGTCTGCCACCACATTAGCCTTGACCGAATGATATTGAAAGGTCACATCATAATTTTTAAGTAACTCCATCCATCTCTACTATCTGAAATTTATATCCTTTTGAGTGAAAACATTCTTCAAACTATGATGATCGGTAAGCACTTCAAACTTAATACCATAGAGGTAATGTCGCCAAATCGTAAGAGCAAACACTACCACTTCAAAATGCACCTTTAATTGATGTGATACATAAGCTATAATATTTTTATACTGCATCAACGCAACACCCAAACCAGAATACGAAGCATCTCAATAAATAATAAAATCCTTACCTTCCATTGGTAATGCTAGGATATATATGATGATCAAGTGAGTCTTGAGTTTTTGGAAGCTCTCCTCACATTTTCAGTCCACTAAAAGTGTATCTCCAAACATTCAAGTTAGTCAAGTGCGTGTCAATAGAAGCAAAGTTCTTCACAAGTCGATGAGAATAGCTAGCGAGTCCCACAAAACTCCTATCTTTAGTTATCGAACTTGGACAAACCCAATTCTTAACCACCTTATTCTTTTGAGGATCTATCATTACCCCTTCCTTTGAAACTATATGTCTAAAAAATGCAACCGATTTCAAACAAAATTTGCACTTGGTAAATTTAGCATACAACTTTTGTTTCCCAAGAACACCCAAAAAAATACGAACATGGTCAACATTCTCTTCCTCACTTTCGAATAAACCAAGATATCATCAATAAAGACTATGACAAAATAATCAATAAATTGTTTGAAAACCCTATTCACTAAACCCATGAAAGCAGCAGGCGCATTGGTAAAACCAAAAGACTTAACCAAGAAATCAAAGGATCATAACAAGTTCTAAACGCCGTTGTGGGCACATCATCGAGACTAATTTTCAATTGATGGTAACCAGATCTTAGGTCAATCTTAGAGAAAACTTTTAGATCTTGCAATTGGTCAAAAAGATCATCTATTTGAGGCAAGAGATACTTTTTTTTTTAAATAGTGACCCTATTCTATCGTCGGTGATCTATCCACATTCTCATGCTACCATCCTTGTAGCTACTTAACAAATAAAACTGGAGCACCCCATGGAGAAGCACTAGGACGAATAAATCCATTATCTAGAAGCTCTTGGACTTGAGCCTTAATCTCTCTTAATTATTCCAAAGACATGCGATATATAGGGATGGAAATACGATGAATACCAGGATCTAAGTCAATGCACAAATATATATCTCTATCCATAGGCATGCAAGGCAGGTCATTGGGAAATACTTCACTAAATTTAGACACCACAAAAATAAACCCAATGGATGGAGCCTTAATATCAACTTCATTAATATGAGAAAAATAAGCCAAAAGACCATGCTCTACTAATTTACTATCCTGAATGGAAGATATAATCTTATCTTGCTTTGGCTTGTACACCCCTTCCCACTCTAATTTTTCCTTTCACAGAATTTCTAGAGTTGAAGATGTGGTATTACAATTTAGCACATCATAATGGGGGACAACCAAGTCATGCATAATATTATTTCGAAGTTAGTTATATCCATAATCACCAAATCATCCCAAGTCTGAAAACCCATAAACATAATAAGACAAACACGAAAGACATGAGTAAGTATGACTGACTCTCCAACTGGGTAGAAACATGAATTGGGGTATCGAGAACATCACAAATCATATCAAAGTTCTAAGGTAAATCTTACTGATACATAAGAATAAGTAGAACCCATATCAAAAAACACATTAGCCATCCAATCACTGACAATAATAGTACTTGTTGATCACCACGTCAGACGTCTCTGCCTCATTCTTGCCTGGAAAAGCATAACATTGATTCATCTCATCTTGACAAATTAATTCATTGCCTGGTTACCCGTTACCTCTACCTCCGTTACCATTTTCTATTACCTCTACGACCTCGCTGGTTACCTCCTCGCCCACCTTGTGGACGTCCTTTACCATTATTACCATTCCCCACGGGTACCACTCCTCTAGAGATTGCTACAAAAAAAGTGAACACATACAAAAATTGAACACATCTACCGAGGTTCTCCATAATTTTAGCAAGGTCGATCAATAGATGGTCTATTGCCTGCCTTTACCCATTGAAGGCGCGATTCCCTGAACATCCTAAAAATTATAAGATGGAGTTCCCGAGTAGTTACCTGTAGAGACGGGCATAGCGGGTGGAATTGGCTTGGCTGCTAGCGTTGGTCAACGGATCCTCTAGAATAGGAGCCCTGAAAATTTTCAGAATTCTTGGCTCTCTTAGACAACTTTTTAGCCTAACCATCTCACCTCAACCCCTTCACTTTCTTAACATAATCTATCACCTCATTAAAACTCCTCTCTGTAGAAGTCATATGGATAGATAATACGTGCAATTTAGAATTTAGGCGCTCAATAAATAATTGGATCCTCTCCTCCTCTTAGGTTACCAACAGAGTAGCATATCTAGACAAAGCATGGAACTTGGCCTCATACGCACCCACAGACATCTCTTGCTCCAAAGCCATAAACTCATCTTTCTTACAATCCTCAAGGTTCATCACATATATTTCTCCAAGAACAGAGCATGAAACTGGTCCAAATGAGTGGAGGTAAAGTAGAAGATATACACTCCATTTAAGCTCTCAACCATTGCTTGGCCACACCTTGAAGTTGAAAAGACACGAACTCAACCCCATGTTGGTGAACTATACCCAATTTATGCAGCCTCTCCTAGCAATCCAGAATGAACTCATATGCATCCTCACTCTTGGAACCAAGAAATAACAGAGTCTTAAGCTCCAAAAACTTAGTCAACATGTCATGCTCATTTCCATTCATAAAAGAACCCAACATAGGACGGAAGAAAGCATCATTACCTCCCATTCCACTCACCTGGGCAGTGCTAGTAGTAGGAGGATTAGTGAGAGTCTGAGTTGCTTGGACAGTGGGAAGCATTCCAAGACCAACGAAACCCTTTAAGAATGGCATGATCTGCAACGCTAACACTGTATGCAATAGAGGAACAACTAAAGTTCCGTTTGCACCTCTTCCTTTAGCACAACTTCCTCAATATCTCCAACCTCAACATCCTCTTATATATCCTCATGATGTGCATGTTGGTTCTTATCCATAGGAACATTTTCAACATGTACCTCATTCCAAGTAGGCACTACTCTTATATGACTTCTACCCCTAGCTCTTCCCTTACCCCTGCCTTGATCGCGCCTCTCGTGAATAATAAAAGGCTCTAGCTAGTGATATTATATAAGGTTGATGAAAAATGATTCTGACTAGTGATATGACATAAATTCAATGAGAAATGGTTCCAACTAGTGATATAAAGACGCCGGGAAATGGTTCCGAATAGTGATACTATGTTTAAGGGAACTAGTTCTCGTTAAAAGATTCATTATTATGGTTTGATGCGTTTTGGTGTTTATGTTTGACTTATTTGTTAATTATTATAAATGCACTTGTTATGTGTGATTGAGCTAATTGAAATTGAGAGTGACTTGCTTGATTAGATTTGGTTGTTGGATTGTGCTGTTTATTATGAAACTATTAGGATTAACTGATTTTTGTACAAGTTGTACTTTGAAGAGGTTCAATTTGGATGAAAGGAGCAGTCATTTACTATCTAGGTTGCTTCATTATTGGATTACTTGTTTGATACCGTGTTGTTGGTATTCACTCTTTTAATTACACATGTATAGGTTCTGAGCTCGGTATCGTGTGATTGCTCTTTTTCTCTCATATTCTGGTGACCCCTCTTGTTCATCTTTTTATTCTTTGTTCTATTTGAGAAATAGACTTGAGAGTTATACTTATTTTCTGATTCATCTCTTTATGTATTAAACTTGTGCATGTGACAATCAAATTTTATGGTGTAAATAGAAATAATAAATTTTCCGCTTTTATCTTGTTCTTGTTTTATCTTTTCCCATTTATTCTATTTCATTAGGTTGAGGTTAAATTTTCTTGGTAGAAATAGACAAATTCCATCACTCACATTTTATGTGTCATGCCTCAAGCCTACATCCTTGATGTGGCTAACAATCAACAAGAGTTTCGGATCCCCAAGTAAACCTTTGGTCTGACTTAGTACTTAACGGAAGACTCACTCAAACAATAATAGTCTTAAGACATAATTTTTGGATATTTCAACTCAAAGTAAATATTCAACTGAAAGTGTTCGTAAAATACTCAATAACATAAGTATATGAAGTTGCAAAACCATCTACGGAAAAGTAAATACCGAAAGAATCTTAAACACTATCTATTTATGAAACATCATTTAATATAGGTGTCAAAAAATACCCACGACACCTCAAAATAACTAAACTGAAAGTAAATGTACAGTCCACAAAAATTCAAGGAGGCTCACCAAAACTGTCTCAAGTGTAGATGATCTCTCAATGAAGCATCTGTTAAGGATCCTAAAACCTATATTTTTATCATAAGAAGCTATAGGTCGAATGAAATTAGTAGGTTTAAATGTATGAATATGTAATATAGCTGATGGTGATATAACTAAATAAAAAGAATGTAGTAGATAACAATATACTAAAGCTGCATGTAAAGAAATAAAGGAGTTAAATCTTTTACAACTTACAAAATACTTTCTTATCTCCAAACTCAACATAATAAGTGATATATTCAAATACACTTTAACTCTATTGGTAGATTTTCTAGCTGACAACAATTAATATGAGCCACGTGATGATACAACATCTTGTTCACAGTATTATAACTTTTCTATACCGCGCCGGGGTAAAGAACCTCTCAAATAAGCGGATCCACTAATCTATAAGGACTCATTTAAAAAGTATTATTATGTATCCATTTTAGTAAGACATGGTTTATGAAAATTTTGAGTTATCTGAACTTATCCCCATATCGGTGCTAAATACTACTCCAAGTAATACATATACTCGTGCTCAAATTTATAATACATACTCTTCTCTTGTTTGAGTTAATGCTCAAACTTTCCTCCTGAAAGAGGTATCTGCAATGAAATATCTCTGAACTTATAAACTCATTCAGAAATCAAACTTTCTTTTTTCCCGATATAAAAAAAATGATACATTTTGAAATAATAAGTTTCCTTAAACTTTAATCAAATTTAATTTAAAAATACTCTTGCTCAAATCTTGGTTAAAACTCTTTCTCAAAACTCATTTTTTTCTTTTTCAGGAAATTAGTTTAAGACAAAATGGTTGCTTTAAAAGATTCCCAATAATAATTACTCAAAATAGGGTCCATGTTGAAATATAGACATGAACGAATCAACTCAAGAATCGAAATGTAAATATAACAACTTATGATCAAGGGTTTAGAACTCAGAATCAATACAATAACTCATATCAAGAATTCTCAAAAGTAAGGTATAACCCTAAATTAAACTTTTAATGTCTGAATTGATGTGATGTAGGGTGTGAGGATGAACTCAGTCCATCACTATAAATATCCATACATATATGGAAAGAAGAAATGTCTTGGTGAAATTAATGAAAACTTGAAGAACGTTCGAAACCCTATCCTTTCCTCTTCTTGGAACCTTGCTCTAATGATGTGAAGTGTTAAAGAACATAAATGAATGTTTTAACATTGTTTATATCCTTAGCTAGGTGAAAAAGGACCGAACTTCAAGCTTAGAATGGATGAAAAAAAGCATGAAATACACATAATTTATCAGAAAATGTCAAACCCTACTTGAGCCTGATGGAGGATTTGACAACCTGTCGCCAGGGTGATTGCCTTTCACCTACAATAGTAAAAACAACAGAATTAATGAATTTTTTGCTAAGTTGATGTCCCGTCACGGAACTCGAAATGAGGCAAATATAATAGAGTTGGAAAAAGGACTCAAAGACCTTAAACTTGATAGGTGATTGACCACCTAATTCATTATTAGCTGGGAGGTATCATTGTCTGAAGTTTCCCTAAGTAAAATCTTATGTCAAAACATAGTTAGTATGAAAGCTTTCAACTCAACATTGTTATAGGGGATTAGTAACCTTAAGTAATTCATAACCAAATCCATCCCCACACTAAAAAAATGACCTTTACAAATAAATAATTTAAGAATCACTTGATACGACCTTACATGTAAATATAGAATGGTTTGAGCTTTAACTTAGAATTTTTTGGGGTGTTACAATTGGGTTGTGTCACTAGCTCAACCCGTTCATAATGTTGCAAATTGGACTTCAAATAATTTGAATTGAGTTCAGTCTCAATATAATCAAGTCTAACATATTTTGAGTGAATCTTTAATTTAGCCAATTTAATCTCCATTTTCAACAAGTTTTAAGACATGTTATTTGCATTGATGTAATGTATGTTCATATACTGAATACTATTTGTTTTATGTCTTCTAGGTTTATCAATCTATTTGTACTTTTTTTTTTAATTTTCTTGAGTCTAAATTCGTATTGTGGTTGTAAAAGTAAAATAACAATATGTTTCAATTACTGAGATTAAGTGGGTTAAATTAAGAAGGTCATGGCCCAACCCAATTTTTAACCCATTTGAGTCCAACCCATTTAAGTCCAAAGTAAACTTTGGCGGATCACGATTCAACACAATTTTATTTCAACCCATTCTAATATTTCAAATTTCTACCCAACAAACTCATTTGACAACCCCAGTTGGTAATGCTGAGGGTATTGGGATTAAAAAATTCAAAGTACAGTAAAACCTCTATAAATTAATATAGAAGGGACCACACAATTTTATCATTTTATAGAGGTATATTTAATCGATAAATTAGTATTTATTAATTTAAAGAATGAATTGAGATTTAATGAAGGTTCATTTTGATTATATCAAAATTATTGTATCTTACTAATTTATATATCTTATTTATTGATTTCACATAAAAAAATATTATACCTAAAGTACAATAAATACATTAAAACCATCATATCTTACTAATTAATATATCATATTTGTTGAATTGTCACTATCATGCAAACAAAATAGTATGGATGACAAGTTTGCTTTTTGATAAATATATTTGTTAGTTTGATCACAAAATGCATAGTATACGAGTTTTTTTTTTGGTAGATAATAGGCCAACCCATAATAGAAATATTGAAGGACTACAAAATGTCGAATTATTTTTCTTGCCACCCAACATGACTGTAAGACCCCAAAATGAGTTAGGCAGTCTATATCCTAACATGTTTGTATTAAGGTTTTAAGCTCCTAAAATTACTTATAATATGTTTTATAGGCAGTGTGTAAATTTTGAGGTGATTTGGAAATCGAACGTCAAGGGAAAACCAAAATGTTCGACGACTAGTCACCTATGTGTATCATGTGTCTATAGGTATTTACATATTATATGATATGAGATTATGAAGTATTAAAATGATTTATAATTACATTTAATGGTAGTACATGGAGTTTCATTAAGTTTGGAGGTCAAACATCCAAGAACATCCAAGCCGTTCGAAAGATATCCCTTAAGACGCTCAGTGTGTGTCTTGATGGGGCCTAGACTGTTTGGACAAGTTGCAGGTGTTTGTTTTAGATGAAACTTATGTGGAAGTTCTAAAACTTGTTGAGGTTCATATTTACGTTGGAAATGTACAGGTACGATCTAGAGGGCCTCACAAAAGGCCCCACAAGAAGGACCCAAGGTTGGTCGAGACACTGCCTTGGCAGTGTCAATCAGACGGACCAAACAAAGGCCACTTGGTCAACCAATGGACCGTTGGTGAGGTATCGTTGATGTACACTTAGCTTTGGAAGGTATCAATCGATAATTTAGCTAAAGACCAATAGACGAAAGCTAAAGGATGGTCAATCGATTGACCAACGGCCCGTCAATGGGTCCGTCGATGGTGGCCTATAGCTTCAGTCTAGCGAAATATTTTATTTAAGGGGTGAATGGAAAATTCACCCCACGTCCTAACCTAATTATAATAGGTTATTTAGCTACTTTTGGGTGTATATAAGTCATTAACAAAAGTGAAGAACCCATTCCAAATCCTCTCTCACGAATTAAACCTTTCTCTTTTAAATATTCTCCCTAGAAACCACCATTTTGGTGAAGCTCAAGAACAGATTATAGCGTGGATTTCCATGGATGAATCATCCAGTTTTATAGGTTTTCAACTATACAAAGGTACGGTGATCCTTCATCTATAAGTAACCTTTCACTTAGAGAGTTAATCTCAAGTTTTTCAAAGAAGGTTTCATGATCAAATCTCTTCTTCTTAAATCTAGCAATGGGTTCTTTATAAAAACGTTTTAAATGATTAAATCATGATGCATTGAAGTTAATACATTGGTTTGAACGTGATTTTTATCCAATTGCATGGTGAACCCATGCTCCTTCCTTAAATCGATTTAGCCTTGCATGGGCTTTGTGATCATGGCTTGTTAATGGTTGTGATTTTCTTATGTTGAATTGTCTACATCTACTATAATATACATTAATTGACAATGATTTGATGATGAGCTATCCATGAGGATCAATGTATGAAGAATTCAACATGACTAGTATATGATCTATGTATTCATTGTAAGGCTGGCTTTGTGTCGATTGTTGTGAGATCTTGGATCAAGTTAGGTTTTGTAGCCACTGTTTTAGGTTGCATACTGATTTAATTATGGGTAGGAATCTTGTATGATCAAAGTAAATAATGATTGGCATGAATTAATTTAGTTCTCCTAATCTATCAATTGCTAATACTATGTATGTGATGTGATCCATATTTTAGATTATGTGAAGCATGATTTCTTTGAGTAATGTTCTAATTAGCTACTTCCCAACATTTACATTATTGTTAAAATATGATTCATAATATAGGCCTTAGAGAACAATATTATTGGTTAATTCCTCTATATTCTAACGAATTAATAAGCCTAACGCGTATGTTGGAAGCGTGATCTTGAAGTGTTTTAAGCATGATTTCGTTATGACTAAGTGAATGATTATCTACTGCCTTATATTGATATTATTGATGAAGTACGATCTCTGTAATCCATGTAAGTGAAGTTGGTTGATTGTCTATGTCCTTTTACATTCTAGCATGTTAATGATACGTTGTACTAGTTTGTAGCATGACCATTGTAGTAGCTTATGCTTAACTTCCTGTATGATCATGGTACCTTAAGCTACTTCTCTATACTTGATGTATTGATAAAAGAGTAGTAATGGTCAACGATGACCAAAGGCTAAAGGATTGGTAAGAATTCCTCTATTCTTCTACTTCTCTATTTCTTTGTAGTAATGTTGATGAAGCCTTGAATGGCATTCTGTGGTATGGTCCACTTATGGTGGCGGTGTTTACTTTATTTTCAATCTATATATGTATTGACCATGGCCTTGAAGGCAAATTGATGAATCTATGAACATGTGCTCATGATGATACAATGAGAAGATTATGCCTACTTTCCTATTCTACTTGTGATTGAGGTTGTGTGGCTATTTTATAAGCATGTGGATATCTATGTTAGGTTAAAGTAGAGGTTCTACCATTTATGAGTTTAAAAGGTCAATGATCCCTTACCTATGTACCCCTACGAGAATGCATGACTAGCACAAGTTAGGAGTCTTCAGTGTAATATGAAGTTGACGTGTCTCCTATGCTATTGTGTGTTGTGTGGTCTATTTTTGAGAGAGTATTATGGTCTAAGAGGGTGTCTGCCTTAAGCTGTTGTTGATATCCATTATGAAATCATGTTGACCAATGTACACACACACTCACTTTACATACATGTTACAAGTAGCAAAAGGTCATGGTGTCTAAATAAAAGATAATTCTCATATTCCCTAGTGTCTAATACTATGCATGTTAAGATTATGTTTATCAAAGTATTTATTTATGTGTTTCCTTAGCTAGGATGACTTGATAGGTGTACTAGTACGGACAAGGGTATGGGACTTTGCCTATGCATTGCACATGTTTACCTTGATAGAATAGTTCTTGTTTTGGTTTCTATATGTATGAATATTAATGTATTAACATGTGTGAGTTAAGGTGTTATGCGAAATTTTTGCTCACATATATGTATACACACACATGAATGATGATCTAGTCAATAGAGGAGCCGTGAAAGGTGTGCTCACGTGTATCCTAAACTAGATAGTGCTAATAGATATGCTATGTCCATGTGAAATGATATTCTCACATGATTTAGGTTGATGAACTTTCATCTATGACCTATGAGATAAGCATAGAAGGGGATGAATCTCCTAAGCCTACATTTTATAAAGTTATCTTAATGAAGGTTTTCGATAAAGAGAACTTAGCATAGCATCGAGTGAACTTGAATATGAATGTCTGTCCCTTTCCAAGGTGGGAAGGTAGGTAACCATAAATTTCATGAGCTGGATAACCACAATGCCTCAATAGGAATAAATAGGGTTTCCATAAGTGAATAACTACAATGCCTAATCTTGGCATAAAGAGGGTTTTCACATGTACCTCCAAGTTCCAAAACTATGCTTGCCACATAGGATCTAGCAATGTAATATCACATAGTATGCTTGCATGTGTTAATATTCTACCTTGGCTAGCTAAGAACACCTTCCATTGGCGTAAGGCTCTAGAACACCAAATTCCATGTTTAGCACCCATGGTCTTAGTGTCGGTTGAGGCTATTATTTCCCTAAAGTAAAATGGACAATGAAGTAAATGAATAGGATCCTAACTATGAGGACTTAAGGAAGGTTACTTAGTATAGGTGGAAGTAATCAAACCATCTATACATTGCAAAAGTAGCTCCTTAGGAAGTCCTAGGAAGGTGACCTAATGTGTATGTTTATGTTTATGTCCATATGCATGACAATTGTAGTATTGGTCTACTTGTTTTAAAGATGTGCATGGTATGAATCTATATATATGATGTGATCTTATCCTTATATGCACTATGTTAGGTATGAATGACTATATGATGAAGGTCTTGTATTTACATGAATGAAGTTGTCTTCACTGACTTGTATATGTATGAATTGAATACTAAGGTTTGTGGTCTCATTAAAGGTTTACTAAGCATGTGTGGGGTTATAGGTCTTCACATGTGCATTGCACTAGTAGACTAAGATTCGGGTCATGAACAAGGTCTAATAGAGATGTATATACAAAGAAGTAAATATATGTATGACTTGATGTATCTTATGTGCGTTTAAAATGCAATAAATTCTATATGTGATCCGATGTGACGTTTGGCCTTTGAATATGTTTAAATGAAGTATGTGAATGATTTAAATGATATTGTATAAGGGTTTTTTTTGAAGATTTACACAAAAAGGCATGAAGTATGATTTCAAGAAAATGTCCCTTTTAAATGCATGTTTTTGCATGGTTGCCATACCTAGTGCATTCTTGTACTAATCCTATTCTTCTCTACTTTTAACAAAAAGTGTAGGTTATGGATGCTTAAAGGATGTCTTGAATGGTGAAGATCTTGACACATGATTCCTAAGCTCAATGAAAGGAATCCTTAAGTTCAAGGATATCCTACTCATGTCTTTACTGTAAAGTGTTTAAATACTGTATAGTTATGTAAAGTTTCATAAGGGTCGTGTCCCTAATGTAATCTAAAGTTGTTGAGTCTAATATGACAAATATACTTAGGATATAAATATGGATTATGACTTATATTTTTATGAAGTTAAGTTTCTACCATAAGATGTGCTAAGAAAACTTATAATTTTCCGCTAAATTTACTAAGTCGATGGGATGAATGATAACTATGGGCTTGTATAAGACCTCCGAGAGGTGAAGTACGCCATGTTACTTCTAGGGGCTGCTCTGGGGATGTGAAAAATGTGGTATCAGAGCCAAGTTTCTTAGAGTGGTTTAGGGTCCAAGAAGCCTCATATTACCACATCTAGTAGAGTCTTGTATCATTGGTGGTGAGTCGCGACACATCAAAAGGTACGAGACGCTATAGGACTATAGAATTTCCCTTCTTCATCATTCTCGTATCGTGCCATAAAACTTATCTCTATAACATCTCTCTCTTATGTTTTCTTGTCCGTTGGTCTTTTTAGATGTGATTGCTTGGATGAGATTTGTTCTCTATGCTTAAGGCAGAAAAGGTGAGTTTAAATGCTTATCTTGGTTTTATGGTTTGAATGAGTATGTGTTAAGGTGAATTTTGGTATGTTTTGATGATGTGATGCCATTTATGGATATATATGGAAACTTATATGAAATAGCATGTTATGTTGAAAAATGTATGTCATAATATAGTTAAAGCATGTTAGGAGTTACTATAGTTGACATGAGTTTCTTTTGGGAATGATGTATTACTATATGGTTTTGCATGATGGTAGACTTATGGTGCGGTTTGAACTGGAAATTCTTCGTGACTATCTATGAAAGCATGCTACCCTAAGATTATGTACTTAAAAGTGTTCAATGTTTCCCTTTATATATTGTGGTCTATGATAAGTTCCTAGTAAGGATTGGAGTCTTTTGTATAGACATTGATCCTAGATGAGATGATACCATGCTTGTCTTGGTAAGTCTTGTATCTCATACTGTCATGCTTTTCCCATCAATTGCCTAAATGATTGATTGCATTTTTTGAATGTTGAAGCATATTCACTGTAATGCGAGTCCACTTACTGTAATATTCTTAAGAAACCAACTAAATTGTTTTTGATTTGATGTTGTTGAAATGTGTATAGAATTGATGCATATGAACATGATAATGAATGTAAAAAGGAGTTTTGCTGTTTAGAAATAAAGAATGAGAGTCTTATGGCATGATGTGTTGTAGGATTATTTCTAACTTCTTATGTGTTATGAGTTCCTTGATGTTGTGAAATTGATATTTCCCTAGAATTGAGGGTATTACTCTTATCTATGTAGGGTGATGATGTGGGTTTGATTGACCTAGAAGTTACCTTACTTTAATGTTGAAAGAAAAGAAAGAGTCCTTATGGCTAAGTCTTGTTGTTGTTCCCCCTAATGATGTATGACCTTAGTGTCTATTGTATTGTATGAAAACCTCATGTGGTTGATTGTGATTGACCTAACTAGATAATTGGGGATAAATTTCCTAGGAGATGAAGTTTAGAATACCTTGGTGTTCCTATGTTGACTTACAGTAAACTCCATCTAAAGTTTGTAATCACTTTTAGTGATGAAAATGAAGGTTGTTTAGTTAAGATGATCTTAAGTTTGGGTTAAGTTTCTCTTAATTGAGTTTACCCTAAGTGGGGGATGGTGATGGAGTAGTAAGGTTTTAGCAAGCTTGTTCATGGATAAGAGTTTTGCATAATGTATGAATTGCATGACCTTTATTGGTTTGGTATGTATTGATTGACATTACCTTAAAAATATCGAGAATGTTCCAAAGTGCATGAAAGAAATTTTTGATAAAATATATTTTTTTCTTAGGTTAAATTGCATCTTGATATGCTAGTTGTGCATTTGACTTCATGAGATAACATAAGAAACATGATAATAGTCACTTGTGAGGTGAAATGTTTAGACTTATAATTAAAAGTCAAGTCTCTTTAAAATGAAAAATGTATAGTCTCTTGAAAATAATGTGACTTGTATGATTTGGAATGCATGATTGTAGGCTCATTCTTGAAAAGTGAAAGCATGTTTAGCTAAGTGTTTATATCTGTGCCTATTATTTGTGTTATATTTCCCAAATAATACTTACTGTGATGGTGAGTACTATGTTAAAAAATGATATTTTGTGACTTCCTATTTGTTGTGATGTATTTGGTGTAACTTGCCATTTAGACTTCACTAGGAAGAAAACATGCTCATGTCTTGGTTTGAAAATTGAGAATTTTTCATTTTAAAAGGAATTGACCTTGTATTTTTCTAAGGTGTGAATTCATCATGTAAGTGTGTTAAGGAGAAGGAAATTCCTCCATGGACACCACTAAGCGTGGTACGGTTGAGTATGACCTTCATGGCACTAGGTCTAGCTAATGAAGACCTTTGTTGATTCACTTAACTAAAGTCTATGTGCATTGAATAAATTGCTTCTTGAGTGTTGTTGAAATCTGCCTAAGTGTAACTTAATGAATAATCAATTGAAGTGTAATGACCATGTTATGATTAGGAGAAGGATGTTCTCCTATGAACATGATAAGAGCCTATGTATTTGATGCATTAAAGAGTGAGTGAGTAATGGTTTTTCTTTCTTGTATTCATTGAGTGCTAAAATGATTTGATGATGTTATAGATGTTATGAACTGCTCTATGAGGCATTGAAGTCCTTCTTGTGATTAAAGAGCCCCAAGTGTCATTCGAGGACGAATGTTCCCAAGTGGGGATATTGTAAGACCCCAAAATGAGTTAGGCAGTCTAGAGACTAACATGTTTTTCTTAAGTTTCTAAGTTTCTAAAATGACTTATAAAATGGTTTAGAGACAGTGTGTAAAGTTTGAGGTGATTTGGAAGTCGAACATCGAGGGACAACCAAAACGTTCAATGACTAGTTACCTTTGTGCCTCATGTGTCTATAGATATTTATATATTGTATGATATGATATTATGAAGTCTTAAAATGATTTATAATTACATTTAATGTTAGTATATGGAGTTTCGTGAAGTTTGGAGGTCAAATGTCCAAGAACGTCCAAGGCGTTTGAAAGATAGCCCTTAAGATGCTCACTTTGTGTCTTGATGGGGCCTAGCCTGTTTGGACAAGTTGCATGTATTTGTTTTAGGTGAAACTTATGTGGAAGTTCTACAACTTGTTGAGGTTCATATTTACGTTGGAAACGTACAGGTACGATATGAAGGGCCTCACAAAAGGCCCCACAATAAGGACCCAAGGCTGGTCGAGACACTGCCTTGGCAGTGTCAATCAGACGGACCAAACAACGGCCACTTGGTCAACCAATGGCCCGTTGGTGAGGTATAGTTGATGTACTCTTAGCTTTGGCAGGTCTCAATACAAAATTTATCTAAGGACCAATAGACGAAAGCTAAGGGACGGCCAGTCGATTGACCAACGGCCCGTCAATGGGTCCATCGATGGTGGCCTATAACTTCTTTCTAGCGAAATATTTTATTGAAGGGGTGAATGGAAAATTAAACCCACGTCCTAACCTGATTCTAATAGCTTATATAGATACTTTTGGGTGTATATAATTCATTAAACAAGTGAAGAACCCATTCCAAATCCTCTCCCACGAATTAAACCTTTTCCTCTAAAATATTCTCCCTAGAAACCACCATTTTGGTGAAGCTCAAGAACATCTTGGAGCTTGGATTTCCATGGATGAATCATCAAGTTTTAGAGGTTTTCAACTAGACAAAGGTATGGTGATCCTTCATCTCTAAGTAACCTTTCACTTAGAGAGTTAATCTCAAGTTTTTCAAACAAAGTTTCATGATCAAATCTCTTCTTATTCAATCTATCCATGGGTTGCTTCTAAAAATGTTTTGAATGATTGAATCATGATGAATTGAATTTAATACATTGGTTTGACCGTGAATTTTATCCAAATGCATGGTGAGCCCATGCTCCTTCCTTAAATCGATTTAGCCTTGCATGGGCTTTGTGATCATGGCTTGTTAATGGATTGTCTAGATCTACTGTAATTTACGTTAATTGATTATGATTTGATGATGAGCGATCCATGAGGATCTATGTATGAAGAATTCAACATGACTAGTATATGATCTATGTATTCATTGTAAGGCTGGCTTTATCTCAATTATTGTGAGATCTTGGATTACGTTAGGTTTTGTAGCCACCGTTTTAGGTTACATAATGATTGAATTATGGTTACAAATATTGTATGATCAAAGTAAAGAATGATTGGAATGAATTGATCTAGTTCTCCTAATCTATAGATTGCTAATACTATGCATGTAATATAATCCATATTTTGGATTACGTGAAGCATGATTTCTTTGAGTAATGATCTAATTAGGTACTTCCCGACATGTACATTATTTTTAAAATATGATTGATGCTATAGGCCTTAGAGAATCAACAATATTGGCTAATTCCTCTATATTCTAGCGAATTAATAACCCTAATGCCTATGTTGGAAGCTTGATCTTGAAGTGTTTTAAGCATCATTTCTCTTTGACTAAGTAAATGATTACCTACTGCCTTAGATTGATATAATTGATTGAGTATGATCTATAATCCTTGTAAGAGAAGTTTGTTGATGGTTTATGTCCTTCTAGATTCTAACATGTTAATGATATGTTGTACTAGTTTGTAGCATGACCATTGTTGTAGCTTATGCTTAACTTCATGTATTATTATGTTACATTAAGCTACTGCTCTATACTTGATGTATTGATAAAAGCATAGTAATGGTCAATGATGACCAAAGGCTAAAGGATTGGTAAGAATTCCTCGACTCTTCTACTTTTCTATTTCTTTATAGCAATATTGATGAAGCCTTGTATGACATTGTGTGGTACGGTCCACTTATGGTGGCGGTGTTTACTTTATTGTCAATATATATATGTGTGTTGACCATGGCCTTGAAGGCAAATTGATGAATATATGAACATGTATTTATGATGATACTATAAGAAGATTATGCCTACTTTCCTATTCTAGTTCTGATTGAGGTTGTGTGGCTATTGTATAAGCATGTGTATATCCATGTTAGGGTAAAGTATAGGTTCTACCATTGATGATTTAAAATGGTTAATGATCCCTTACCTATGTACCCCTACGATAATGCATGAATAGCACAAGTTAGGAGTTTTAAGTGTAATATGAAGTTGACTTGTATCCTTCGCTATTCTGTGTTGTGTGGTCTATGTTTGAGAGAGTATCATGGTATAATAGGGTGGATATCTCAAGGTGTTGTTGATAGCCATTATGTGATCATGTTGACCAATGTTTACACACACTCACTTTACATGCCTGTTACAAGTAGCATAGGTCATGTTGTCTAAATGAAAGGTGATTCTCTTATTCACTAGTGTCTACTACTATGCATGTAAAGATGATGTTTATGGAAGTATGATATATGTGTTTGCTTATCTAGAATGACTTGATATGTGTACTAGTATGGGCAAGGGTATGGGACTTTGCCTATGCATTCCACATGTGTACCTTGATAGGATAGTTCTACTTTTGGTTTCTATATGTATGAATATGAATGTATGAAAATGTGTGACTTAAGGTGTTATGTGAAAGGTTTGCTTATCTATTTGTACACACATACATGAATGATGATCTAGTCAATAGAGGATCCTTGAAAGGTGTTCTCAAGTGTATCCTAAACTAGGTATTGCTAATACATATGCTATGTCCATGCGAAAGGATCTTCTCACATTATTTAGGTTGATGAACTTTCATCTATGACCTATGAGCTAAGCATACGAGGAGATGAATCTCCTAAGCCTACATTTTATATAGTAATATTAATGAAGGTTTTCAATAAAGGGAACTTAGCTTACCACCGAGTGAACTTGAATATGAGTGTGTGTCCCTTTCCAAGGTGGGAAGGTAGGTAGCCATAAATCTTATGAGGTAGATAAACACAATGTCTCAATATTCATAAATTGGGTTTCCATAAGTGAATAACTACAACGTCTAATCTTGGCATAAAGAGGGTTTTCACATTTACCTCCAAGTTCCATAACTATGTTTGCCATATAGGATCTAGCAATGTAATATCACTTAGTATGCTAACATGTGTTAATGTTCTACCTAGGCTAGGTAAGAACACATTCCATTGGTGTAAGGCTCTACAACACCAAATTCCATGTTTAGCACCCATGGTCTTAGTGTCGTTTAAGGCTATAGTTTCCCTAAGTAAAATAGACAATGAAGTAAATGAATAGGATCCTAACTAGGAGGACCTAAGGGAGGTTACTTAGTATAGGTGGAAGAAATGAATCCATCTAGACATTGCACAAGTAGATCCTTAGGAAGTCCTAGGAAGTAACCTAATGTTTATGTTTATGTTATATGCATGACATTTGTAGTATTGGTCTACTTGTTTTGAAGATGTGCATGGTATGAATCTATATGATATGATCTTATCCTTATATGCACTATGTTAGGTCTAAATGATTATATGATGAAGGTCTTGTATTGACATGAATGAAGTTGTCTTCACTCACTTGTATATGTATGAAATTGAATGCTAAGGTTTGTGGTCTCATGAAAGGTTTACTAAGCATTTGTGGGGTTATGGGGATTCACATGTGCATTGCACTAGTAGACTAACATTGGGGTCATGAACAAGGTCTAATAAAGATGTATGCAAAGAAGTATATATATGTATGACTTGATGTAGCTTACGATAATGTGCCTTAAAAATGCAATAAATTCTATATGTGATCTTATGTGATGTTTGGACTTTGGATATGTTTAAATGAAGTATGTGAATGATGTAAATGCTATTGAATAAGGATTTTTATGAAGATTTACTCAAAAATTCATGGAGTATGATTTCAAGAAAATTTCGCTTTTAAATGCATGTTTTTGCATGGTTGTCATACTTGGTGCATTCTTGTACTAATCACATTTTTCTCTACTTTTTACACAAAGTGTAGGTTATGGATGCTTAAAGGATGTCTTGAATGGTGAAGAGCTTGATAGATGATTCTCAAGCTCAATTAAAGGAATCCTTAAGTTCAAGGATCTCCTACTTATGTCTTTATTGTAAAGTGTTTAAATATTGTATAGTTATGTAATGTGTGTTAAAGGTGTGTCCCTCATGTACTCTAAAGTTCTGGAGTCTAAGATGGCAAAGAGACTTAGGATCTAAATATGTATTATGACTTATATTTTTATGAAGTTAAGTTTCTAACATATTATGTGCTATGAAAAGTTGTAATTTTTCGCTAAATTTACTAAGTCGATGCGATGAATGATAACTATGGGCTTGTATAAGACCTCTGAGAGGTTAAGTACGCCATGTTACTTCTAGGGGGTGCTCCTCGGATGTGACAATGACATCCAAATTCAGCCTTCTGATGCTGAAATGATAAGAGCTTTCAAGGTGTATTATCATAATAGATTTTTCGTATGATATGAGAAGGCTATTAAATGGGGCAAACTGATCCCACAAATAAAATTTGTTTTGTGATGCAATCTTAGAGAATTTGAATGAACCCACCTGTGAAAACGCCATTCATAACTTTAGATCATGAGTAATGATATTAATTACCACAATAAAGTGGATGTCAATAACCTTTTGGATTATCCGGGTGAAAGTGATACATGTTCAGAAGTCCAGAACTTAGAAGAAATTGTGGAAACTATCGGAAAAAACAACTTTCATGATAAAGTTGAAGATGATAATATACCTTTGGAACTAGTTACGCGTAAGGAAACACTTATAACACCTAAAACTGTTCACAATTTTATGGTGCGATTTGAAAAGACAACACTAGAGCTCTGAATGCAACAAGAAAAGTTAGAGATGATGAGCTTCAACTAGATTTAAATTTTAAGAAAAAATTGAACACAATAGAATGATTATATTTCACTAAATTGTCTTAAATATGTCTGTACTTTTAAAAAATTCTATAAATATATTATCTTATTATCTTATCGAAATTCATATTTTTTTCCATTAGCCCAAGTCGGGATTAGAGGAAAATATTATTTTAGAAAAACTATTAATTTATCGTATATAGAGGTTTTACCGTATATGGGATTAACAACAACATTTTATAGTTTAAGTATTAAACTAATAAAACATGGACAATTTGGAGGGAAGAGGTTAGTTCAAAATTAAACTGAAAAATATAGTGGTTAATTTCAAACAACTTAAAAAGAAAATTTTAGTTTATTAGATTACTGAAAAGGTAACTATGCATAGCCATTCGTAGAAATGAGATCAATAACTTGAAATTAAAGTATATTTATAATGTAAAACCCCTTTACATTGCAAGTGTACATAAGTTAAATTTTAATATATACAAATTTCTCACGTTGCATAAAATAAATTCAAGTAAAGAAATACACATTAATTGTGAATGGAGTGACCTATTCCTGGACTGTGCCCTGGCCCCGTTGGTCCAAAATCATCCATTTTCTCAACAACTTTTACACTTTTTGTTGTTTCTGTTGGATCATTTATCGATTTGTGTATGTCATCTTTGCTCGGAAGCCATGTTAAACTTTTCTGTATCTTTCCAATTTTATTGAATGTCTCGGAAGTGACAACTATTTGTGTTGATGATACTGAAATTTCCACGCTTACCACTTCCGTTTTTTTCGACTTTAGGTGCCTAATTGCTTCCACACATAAAATTTCATGACTAAACAAGATCAACACAAGGATTAAAGCAAAAAATTGAATGATTTTAGTGTTTGTTACAATAACCATAGTATTTTATATATGCTAGGAATTGGTAAGTGAAGAAGTAGAACAAAGAGAAAAAAAAATTGGAAGTTGGAATTAACAAGCTATAGGTTTTGTACAATGTTTTTAAGACAACAATTGTTATTACAACTGTAGTATATATAGAATCATTAAGTAGTATATAGAATAACAAAAGGTGATAAAAGAAAGTTTTGAGACGTGAATAATCGAACATTGAGATGCATAGTACTTTTTGACTTATTTATGCTTTTCCTACATATTTAAAATTAATCAAAAATCATAAGTAATTGCTTTATTTGTGAATTAACCTCAAACACTTATAATTTTTATCAACACTTAATCTTAATATTTTTGCGAAAAGATATTTGATTATATAATGGTATTATTTAGGAGGTTATAAAAATGAACTTTGCTCAGATTACAACAAAGTAACCTAGTGGATATTAGCAATTGACTTATAGCCACTTCCCAAAGAAGTTCTATATTAATGAAGTCTTTTTTGACAGAGAAGAATTTTTATATATTAGATTTTTCATTTCATAAATTTGAATCAGTCAGGAACACTAGAGTTTGAACAACAAATATTTTGGTTATTTCATAAATGTAAATGTTTTTTTTAAAATAATAATTAGAACTAAATATCAGTTCAAATTTAAGTTTATATTTTACGTTTTTTTTTTAAAAAAAAAGTTCATACTCTTGAAACTCAATTTTATTTTTTTGCCTTGGGAGGTTGAGCAATCCCACTTTGTATATTTGTTTATAATTCAAGCTATCTAACAAGAACATAATTATTTTTCACTACGTTCTCTCATTCCTCAATAGTGGGAAGATTCTTAGTTGATATAAAGTCCAAAAAAAAAAAAAAAAGAGAAGAAGAATTAATGTTTAAAGTTGGAAAATGGATGGTTTGTTTTGGTAATCAAGGCTGACCTCTATTCTCATGTGAAAGAGGCTATCATCACATGGCAATATATTCTCATGGCCCTTGCACCCAAGTTGATTATACATTTTCAATGGACTCAATTGATTTGTTAGGTCCTCAATTTTATTGTTTAGCATCATCGAATCAATAGTCTTTCTAAAATGATCAACTTGGGTTCTAATTTATTCAATTTAGAAAAAAGAGAAAAATCTTGACACGACATAATCAGAAATTCGCTAAGTGAATCAAAATATAAAAATAAAAAAAAGTATCAAAAGTCAAGGAGATTCAACATTTGTTATGATTCCTCAAATCTATTCTATTTTCATACTTTCATGCTTACTATAAATAAATGTTCCAAATAATTATCATTTTAAAAATTATAATATAAATTATTATTTGTTTACATCTTTACCTTACTCAAAAGATGTGGTGAGACATTCTTGTTTTGAAAAGAGAGTAGTATTAGATTGAATTAAAGAATAATTAAGAATAATTTAGTTAAATTACCCTTTTAGACTAATATTTTTCAAGGAATATGCATAGTAAAATATGACAAATAAAATGAATTAAAAATATCAGTCTAAGCATTAAAAAATTGACCATACATATGATTCCTCTGTTTATTATTACTTATTTACATTGAACTTGTGTGTCACTTTAGAAACAATAACTGATATGACGATTTTAATGTATCGTATTATCTTGAAAATTAGTTGGAGGATTAAGTAAAAGGAGGGTTGTCAATTAGAAACTTTTCTTTTCCATAATATATGCTTAGCGTGTCAATTATGGAATTTGATTCCAGTGAAAATCACCATGTTATTTGATTTGTACAATTATATTCAAGATGTCGTTGGTTTTGTCAAGAACACTTGCCCAACCCTTATAATAAGTTCATTATAGTTATTGATGAACATAATTTTATAACTGAACACTAAAAATTTTATGATTATATCATTTAGCTATGTAGTAGCGATATATTATTAATAAAAAGAATTTGCTAAAAGCTTATTAACAATAGATTAACTAGGAATTATATATATATATATATATATATATATATATATATATATATATTCTATGAGTAGATTTTCATTTTGCAACAAACAAAATGTTCATCACATGGATATATGTACTATCCATTTGCTTGCCACATGTTTAATTTTTTTTTTTCTAATTTTATACATAGTCATGATCTTCGTAAAACTTCAGTAAGTTGTTTCCTACTAACAAAGATTCACACCCATGTTAACTATTTAATCCTCCCACTCTGCCCTCCTTCCCCAATGTAGAATTTAAATGTTTTTCAGACAAAAATATTATTCTAAATATATTTGTATATAATCTAGTTAAATAGTACGGGGTAGGAGGTGAAGATGAAGATAAAGCATACTGGAGAGTGAGGACTGTAGATTTCTCAGGGTTAGAGAAATTAAGAATTGTATTGATAATTATTTTTGAGTACATGCTCCTTATATAGGAAAGATCTTATATTAGCTGTACTAGGAGTTAGTAAGGGGGATGATCAAAGAACATAACAGTTCACTGATTTAACCCACCTTGGCAGCCAACAACCTTGTCGACTCCACCCTTTCAACACTTAGCCAAATTTAGGATTGTTTTGGAATTGATTTAAAAAATAAGCAGCAACTTTTGAGACCAACTTTGGAAGTTTTAAGCAACAATGTAATGAAGACACACAAATATAAAATGAGACAAAGCAACCAGTTTTACAGAAAACTTAATTATTCGAGCTTGTAATAATAAAAAGAATACAACACTCCCTACTCGTACCAACCTTGGCACTATAAGATCACACTAGACCTTAACATAATTTTGACACTCTAATTAGTATTCCCTAATACTTAGAATAATTAAATCCGAATTACACCATTGGGCAGCCTGCACAATTATAATACTATGTGCAGCCAACTTCTGACAAGTGGTGTGATAAGAATAAAACACTTGTTGGCTTTTGCCTGAACTTATCATATGTAGTTGATACACCACAACTACTTGGTACATTCAAAATAATTCAAACAAGGTGTCAAAAATAAGTTCCATACGAAATGAGATAATGTTACACTTTTTGTAATCGTCGATCATGTGCTTGACATGGGTTTGTAACCATCGATCAGCTTTGACTTTGCTTGCCTTTTTGACGAGATTCTCCCATGTTTAACACTGCCAGACTTAGACTTTTCAGCCTTGCATTGCTTCCATTCAATGCTGCAATCCCATGGTCATAAATTTATGCCATTATTTTATTCCACGTTGGCATCAATGTCCTTTCTTTGTTGCCTTAGTCTTGCTGATCGTTTTCCCTTGTTCTTTCTTTAAATATCAATACTATGCCCACACAACATTATTAAGCTTTCATCTAGTCAAGTCCTCATAAAGATGCCTTTCCTTCAAGTCCTTGGTCCTCACTTGTTACTTCAAAATCAGGCTATGGTGCTATTATGCACACCTTGGCTTTGTCAACAATCTATTGTCAAATTAGCCTTGCATGTTTGTTTCCTTGGATTATTATGCAAATGACAAGGTTAACATGCTTAATAGTTTTTCCATGCTTCCATTTAATTAAGTTACTTAAATCAGGGATCTAACGGACCACCCGACTAGTTTGATTCATCGCCCTCGATGAATTAAATTGAGGTACCACAACATCTTTTTTTGTATAACAATACAATCATAGGAGTAACATACGCTACTGGTTCCTTATCTTGTCTGGAATTATCACTCTCTGTTAATAAACAATAGACAATTTTTTCCGTTTTGGAAAATTTCTTGCCATGTGTGGTCCATCACAAATAAAGTAACCATCAAACTTCACTTTTTCTTTGCCTTTGGATGATCCAACCTCTAGTTTTTCCTTTTCTTTGACCATTTCTTCAACATTAGGATCTTTTCTCTTCTAATCCTTCACTTCGTATTTCCATTTAGATTTAGAAGAAACGAATGAATTTTCAGCATCATCTCATCCTAAAAGAAAATCCGCCATTGCATTTGATCCCGCAATTGCACTAGGAAGATCTTTAATGTTTTGCCTTCGTAGTTCATTATGTGCTCATTTCTGTAATCCAAATAGGAAATTATGCAATTTATCATCCTCGAACATAATGTTAATATCTAGAATCAAAGAAGATTTTTTTGTGACATAATCCCTAATAGATCTGGTCTGCCTTAGTGTCTTCAGCCTGTACTGCAAGGAAAGATTTGATCCTTCAACTCTTTTTTCAGAAGTTCCCACAAATCAATCTTAGGACGTTCAACACTTACTTGTTCAGCCATTCTTGTACGCCACCATAATTTTTCATCTTTCGCAAGATACATAGTAGTAATTGACACCTTGTCATCATCACGTACAAGGGCTGCAATGAAGTATTTTTCCATGTCCCATAAGAAGTTTTCGATTTTCTTAGCACTCCTTGTGCCTCCAAATTCCTTAGGCTCAGTAATTTTCATTTTAGAAGACTCCTCACGATTTTTTTTAGAACCAGCAATGGACAAACACAAGATGGAAAGTTCTACATAAAAAAAATTCCCTTCAACAATTTGTCAATTTCAGTTCGAAGTTCTTCATTGTCTGTCATCACTCCATCAATTTCAAAACAACCAGCTTTATAGAAAACTTAATTATTCCAGCTTGTATTAATAAGTGAATACAAGAACACTCCTAAATGTACCAACCTTGGCACTATAAGATCACACTAGACCTTAACCTAGATTTGAAACTCCAATTAGTACACCCTAATACTTAGAACAATCAAATCCAAATTACACTATTTGGCAGCGTGCACATTTATAATACTATGTGCAACCAACTACCAACAAATGGTGAAATAGGAATAAAACACCTGTTTGCTTTAGCCTTATCTTATCCTATGTAGTTGAAAACCCACAAATACTTGTTAGATTTGAAATAACTCAAAGAAACCGCCAAAATAAGTTCCACACGAAATGGGATAATGCTACGCTTATTGTAACCATCTGTGATGTGCTTGGCATGTGTTTTGTAACCGCCGGTCAACTTTGACTTTGCTTGCCTTTTGGATGATCTTCCCCCATTTTTAACACTGCCATACTTATACCTTTTAGCCTTGGATTTATCCCACTCAATGCTACAACCCACGGTCATAACTTTATGCCATTAATTCATTCCACGTTGGCATCGATGTTCTTTCATTGTTGCCTTAGTCTTGCTGGTAGTTTGCTTTGTTCTTTCTTTGAATATTAATGGTATGACCACACAACATTGTGAATATTTCATCTATTCAAGTCCTCACAAAGATGTCTTACCTTCAAGTCCTTGGTCCTCACTTGTTACTTCAAAATTATGCTATGTTACCATTATGCACACCTTAGCTTTGTCAAGAATCCATCGTCAACTTAGCCTTACATGTTTGTTTCCTTAGCTTATTAATTTGACAAGGTTAACATGTTTAATAACTTGTTCATGCTTCCATTTAATTAAGTGACTTAGATCAGAGGTCTAACAGAGTCCCACTACAAAAAAAATTATATTATTTACAAGATTTGTATTTCTAATATAACTAAAAAACCTTATCCTAGTTGACTTTAGCCCTTTCCACGTTACATTAGCACAATCATACATAAGTTAGGATTCAGTTGTCTAGTCCTAGTGTGAATCCAAAACTCTTCATCAGTAAACGTGTGAGTCAGCTAGTCATTAGCTTCCTTCATCTTCAACACTTTCCCCCAAGATAATAAGTGGATGAACAGTAACTTAAGGATAATTTGAAACACATCACCCAAAGTGACAATGTTCATGACAACGATTTAATGCTCGAACAACAAAGTAAGGTGGTATTCGGTGATATGACAAAAATCAAAGGTTGACTAAATCAAGATCATCAATTGAGGTTCAAACACCTAAACCCTAAAGCATCACAGTGATTGGGAACGAATGGTGATTCACCGAATGAATTAGACATGCCCAAAATGTCATCAATTTGGTTGTGAAGTGGATTTTTGGGAAAATTTTTGAAAAAATTTAAATAGCCCAAATGATAGAGTTTTAAGAGAGCCCGACAAGAGTGTTGACTTACTGAGTTCACGAAAAAGTTTTGAGTGAGAACATTTTGATTTTTAGAACACTTTTTCTAGCCTTCTTGGGGTTTTAAAATTTGAATCTTAAATTCAATATTTCAAAGTTCAAAAGAAATTGGGTTTACTCATAATTTCTTAATTGCAAGTTACACGTAGGTGTTTTCATAGAAGGTATACTTTCTTTAATTTTTTCAATGAGTGGCTAAAAGCCTAAGATTTAGGGGTGCTCTAATAGTGTTGAGTGTTAAATTAATGTAGTAGATATTATGCCATGATCTTGTTTTTGTTGTTCACACATGAATTTGGTCTAACGTAAGGATTTAGGTTGCAAACTTAATTTCTACTTCTGATCTCCATGAATGAGATTAACTGGGGTGGGTAATTAGTTTAATACTAGCAATTTAGATTCATTGTACTTGAATTACTTGAAATAAAGGTTATGGGTTTGATCTAATTTCCCTATTCTTGAAAGAGGGAATAGAGAAAGATGATGTGTTGTTCATAATTGGCACTAAATGAGAACGATATAAGATTTTAGGCGTAGATGCTTTGAGATTTAAAGATGATTAACGTCATTGAAGATGACTTAGACTAATCATGTATTCACATCACTATAGATCAACACATTTACTCCTATATGACATTGATTTCCAATGTCTGCACCCCTAAGTTATTTGATAACTTTTGATTTCATTCGTATTTAGTTTGACCATGATAATTGACAAGAAATCTTTACTTTAGTGGTACGATCCAGCCAATTGTTCCTAATAATCTAAATGAGCTGATTTAAAGTTCAAATGTCTCGATAAAAATATATTTATGATATGACATTTCCCGTGTGATTCTACCCGGACTCTTTATTGGGATTTTACTAACTACGATCACTCACCTTTTTAATTGGTTTTAACGGTTGATTTGAACGTTATAAGAAATGGCATTGTTGTCAGAGAGTGTTATTTGAGAAGTCTAATTGATAAATTATATTTTAATTTTTTTTATTTGTAGAAGAGTTATTGACTTGTGTTGTTGTAAGCTGATTTGCAAGTTGACAAGATGAGTGACCATGGAGGGATAATAATAGTCAGTATAGTCAAGGTGATAACATGAGTGACCTAAATGACATATCCATTTGTGTAATTCAAAGCATGAGAGCAATCTGAATACCTCCTAAAATTGGGAGGATTGTGTTTCACACCAACGGTCCATGATCCAATTTCTCCAAATGAGATGAATTTTAGGGGCCAATTTCATGAGGATTCTCACGAGCACCTCATGAATACATTTAGGTGTGTGGACACTTCGTATTCGAGAATATCTCTCAAGAATCCATAAGGTCGAGACAATTCATTCTCTCTATTATGGGAGAGGTTGTAAGATGGTTGGCAGGGTTACCAACTTATTCTATTATTTTGAGGTATGAGCTAACAAAAGCGTTCTTGGAGCATTTCTTTCCACCCTGAAAATGGTTAAACATCATCCCAAATCTAGAATTTCAAAAGTCCCAAAGTTGAGCCCTTGCATTAAACATTGTTAAGGTTCAAAAGGTTACTCTTTGCAATGTCTAACACATGGCTTTCCAGATAGTTCTCTATTGTAATACTTTTATTAGAAGCTTGATTTAATTATTAAAAGTATGGCTGATAAATTGGTCCATGGTGGGTTGAAAATACAACAATATAAGGTAGATGCATTGTTTTAGATGAAATGACTAAGGTCAACCGAGCAGGGCACACAAGAGAAGATCAAGAACCCCTTCTTCAAGTGGGAACCATGAAAGGGATGAGAGTATTTATAAGATGATGACCCAACATGATGTGATATCCAAACATGTCATGTAAGTTTGAACTGAGTTAGTAAATGACAGTACCCAAATGATGCTACTTAGAGGCCACATACAATGAAGAGGTTCAATATTTGGAAAATCATGTGAAGTTCTCACAACAATTATCTACATCAAGGTAGAAACCAAGGTTAAAACAAGGACCAATATAGTCGTTATAAATACTGGAGGGGTGAAAATTAGAGAGACAAGAAGGTGGACAAAGATGGATACGTGCCTTTCCATGATCTTCATGCCCAAAAGATCCAGTAGGCTTAGAAGGAAGAATAATAGAAGACATGCTTGTGAGGATATATAACAAGGTTGAAAGATTTGATAAGGTGTTGAAGGATTTGAAAAAGGACTTCTCCACTTTAACCCAATAACTTCATATTCAGTTTCAACCAAGCAGCTAAAGACCCACCTAGATCAAATTGTCACTAATATAAATTCAAGGCAAAAGGAAACTTTTCCTAGTGATAACATGCCAATCCCCAAGAATTATTGTTGAAGTTTGAGTATTATTTTGTGACACAATATTAAATAAGACGTTTCTTGGAAGGAAATACAAGTCTTTACTCTTTTTTTTTTTGCATTCGAGTAACGAGATTTCCCATCAAGTAGACTATTAGAGTGGAATCTGATAGTGGTTGCTTCAATTCCTCGAGTTGTATCATCTCTCAAACACTCTACCTTGATCCTTTGCGTATCACTAGATGAGCTGGTATGACTCTTACATCTGTAGAAGCTCTGAAATGGACACCTGCCTATTCACATAACTTTGTCATCAAAACTGGATGAATGATGTTTGTTCCTACCTTGCCCTCATTATCCCTTTGTAGCAAAAAATGGCACCAACATGTATGTGCTCAAGATATATGATGGTTGCACCAATACCCCCTTGTCATGACGAAGAATAAACTTATTTAGATATGACATCAAGTTGCTAATGATGAATCCAAACTAGTATCAGGCCACTACATTAACGTCTTTCTACTCTATGTTAGAACTATCCACCATGTAAGAAGGAGAAAAATCAGAGATAAAAGGTGCTTACCAACCCTTAAGAGAATCTAGGCCATGGTGCATCAAGGGTGACATGCTCTCCCACTCAACAATTCACCCAATGAGTTCATCTTCTAAAAGTTCTCATAATATTTCTGATTGACCATTGTCTGGATAACATCAGGAGCAATCTATGCACCAACCCGTGCAGGAACCATAGGTGGCCACCCATCTCAACATGAACACTAAGAGTTTGTTGCAGACTTAGGGTACGCGCCCTCGGAGAAAGGTTATCTGACACCCCAAGTCCCTTTCAACGAAGTCCCCTGAAATAACAAAGCTCTAAAATCGAGAGGTACCTGATGCTCAACAGCCTTAACTCGTAGCTCAAGAGAAACATCTTTACCTCTACCTTTGGTTGGTGCTTCCCTATGGATGCAACCTATATACAGTGCTACTCCACGACCACGACCTTTAGCTCGGTCCCTACCTCTACCATTAACTGGAGTTTCCACTACAACCTTATGAAATGCCTTTCCTCTGGAAATAGAAGTTGTGTCCCTTATCATTGTAACATGCAACAACTCCGCACTAGCAAAGGAAACCATGCACGATAAAAAAGAATGAACCAAAAAACATTTCTAAGAATCTTTGTTGCCTCTTGAAGATAAGTACACATCTTTATTTTGATCCTCAAGAATATATTGCACGAGAATGAGAAGGTCATTATTAGACTACCAAGGGAGATCTCTCTGAGAGACTTCAGTTGATGGAATCTGTAGAGTCACTCTATCCTCACCATAGTTGCCATTGCTAATTTGGTAACTAAAACCAACGTTGAGCCTTCCTTTCCACCTCCCGTGATCCTATTGCCGAGCATAGATGCCCCACTGGAGGCTTCAAAACAAGAGACTCCAAATAAGTTGTATATGTGCTAACCAATACAGAACTTGTACCAGGCATGATATCCAAGCCAACCATTGCATATTCCATGCCAAGTGTAGTACCCCAGCCAATCACAATCACACTAAATACAACCACACTTGCAAGTCCACAAAAATTTAAGTTCATTTCATAAGACTGACAAAAAGATACATTTCGTATTTGTCTATTCTTTATCCCTAATCACGTGTTGTAGAAGCATTGCATAACACAATCAACATGCACAAATAACGTAAATTAGGAAACAATTCAATCATTACCTACCTCGAATCTATCTAGAATGATCCACTAAATCTGAGACTTCATATTGTTATGAAGATTTAGTTGTTCTCGGTCTAAAACAATAACACAACACAAAATAGACCTAAATGACCTAAATATCCCCGAATTATCTTTAAATTCCAAACCCCATACCAACATCATGATCATCCCACCTAGTCTAAAGATTTCCCACCAATAATTCACCTAGAACTATTGGTTTTATGATTACTCTAGCGATTTATGGATAGATAATCATGAATAAAAGATTTATAACCAAAGTTTAAGGGTTTCTACATCCAACAATCCTTACTACATCGAATTCTTCATTCTAGGACAAGCCAAATCCTCCCAAAGCCCATAATTGTTGATTATATGGTATGGACATCAAATCACAAGATTACGGACACAAAGAACTCAATTTTATGCAGAGTCTTGGTTGAAAATTGATTAATACTCTCCCAAATCGATCTTTCCCTCCCTTACAAATTCATGAGTAAGAATGAATGTTTTCGGGGAAATTGGTATATTTTCAGTGACTTATCCTATCATAGCATCCTAATCCTGTTATAGCGGCACCGCTGCATCGAAAGTTACCCGCTATAGTGGAGTTGATCGTCTTTGACTTTATGTATGGGGAAAAGTTTTACGCTATAACAATCGTTTCTACAATGATGTTTTAGTCGCTGTAGTGGCTGACACGGTACATAAACTCCGAAACACTCCCCTTTTAGTCTATTCCACAACACACCTTTGAACCTTGATGTTCCAGACCAATACCTTTAAGTTAAGTTTGATATCAAGAATTCTACTCACCTGAATTTAATTATGAAACGCCTTATAGACTCTTTAATATATTAGAAAAAGGGTAAAGAAACTCTACTTAGACATTTTATCCAATTCTTTCCTCCAATTTTACCTAGACTTCCTCTCTTTAAGATTTTGTTCGTGCCCATCATAGCCAAGAATTTTCAACTCAATATCCCAAAAGCTTTCTCCCCATTTTTTTTACAATCATTACACTTTTTTATTCATCACTTTGAGGTGAATTTGAAAATATACAAGCAATAAACTATATCAAATATAAAAAAATAGTTAGATACATAGAATACACAGATCTAATTACTAAATATATATCATATACACAAAAAAACTATATTCAATTCATCGAAGAATCACATATACATAATAAATAGATTGAATACATCTAATCATTAAAAAGATACATAGAAGAAACTATATCAGATACATAGAAGAATAATTAAAATACACATAAAGAACAGATCATATCCATCTAATCATTTAGTATATATCTACGTAGAAGACTATATTTGATACATAGAATGACAAGTCAGATACACAAAATGAACAAATAAGAAACACAAATAATCCACATTAGGAAACATTAAATGAAAAAATTGTTGATACTCGAAAAAAATTGGTGGAATATTTTTTTTAATTTTTTTAGGAGTTGTGATACGACTGATTACTCCAAATTTGTTAAATTTGTAATTTCTTTCTTAATTTATGTCTTTTTTTTTTTGCATTCCTTAGTTAGATACACTTATTGTGTGTATCGGGTTAACATGTATAAAAATACATGTATCTAGACATACCTAATACACGTATCCAATCTGCAAATGATAGGATTGATAATATTGCAAACTCACGGAAAGGGAGATAATTAGCTCCTATACTAATGGAACTTTTATTGCTGTCCTTAATTGTATTACCTCTTTGATTGTATGCATTCTTAAACAAGAGGTAAAATCTGAAGTTTGTTCCAAACGAGGATAATGTGTATAAGTAAAACAATAACATTTTATGTTGTTAACTAATAAACTTAAGATGTGAAATGTCACGCCTTGAGGTTACCCCCTAGACGGGGACACGGGACCTAGAATCTTGAATGACCCTAAGGCAAGCTAACCCTGGTAGCATAATCATAAGCATACCTGTCACGACCTGAATTCTAGAATTCCAATCGCAACCGGCGTCGTTGACCTCTCAGAGGTCGCAGACAAGCCTCATTTTGCATTCATCACATTCAAATGGTTAATTTTAGCAGAAAATTTAAAAATTTTAAACATATGAAGTATACATAGACTTCATATAGTTATTTCATGAATTCATCATATACTAAGCTCAACATAAATGTGACAACCATCTATCATACGAATCAATTCGAAACAGAATAAGAATAGATCATAAATAGGTTTGCAAAACACAACCTTACTATAAAACCTTTGAAATCAAAGTACCAAAGAAATGCTAGGGACAACATCCACTATCTTTTTTCTAATACTAAGGCTAGACTAAAACTGTAGCATCCTCGAAATCAAGAGGACCTATTAAATGGTCTGGAGAAATGCTGTTGTCCAAACTATTGCAAGAGTCTTCAATCTGTTCCTTAACCTGCATCTATAAAATAGTAAATAGTAGGGGTTAGTACACCACTTGTACTAAGTATGGGTGTATGCACACATACACATAAGGCTATGCATGATCAAAGAAAGCTCTTCCTAAACAACATGTTGTTTCTGGAAAGCCTAGTCACTAGACTTTCCTAAATTGTTAGTTATGAATTGTGGTATGAATATGATGTATTTTAATGCATTCAAAGCACACAACCCATTTTCTATATGATTACAAAACATTAGTATCATGAACATAATTTTAGAACAACTCGGGCGAAGATTTGAGATTTTTGATCCTCTTAGGCCGAGAGTTCCTCTTTGCACACTTATATTATTTTTTTTGTCCTATGTTTTACTTACAAGTGCTATGATAATCCAAGGACTAAGGAATTATTTTCCTACCTTATAGTGAGTCATTCTTTACACTATATATTCATTACCTTTCATAAGCAATTCTTGATCATGCCATTGATTTCATTACTTTCATGTTTTATATATTATACATTTCATATACACGAGACATTGGAATCATTGATGTAGCATTAAGACATCTCAAGTGAGAGCCCAACATATGGGACCTCAACCCAAGGGCCTTATTTAGCAAACATAGAGTCCGCTTCATTCGTACTTCACATTATTCATTTCATTCATCGTAAGCTGATGTAAAATCCATCTATACCTAGGATGAATTTTAAGACTCTCATCGCGATCATGAAGTGCAATGACAAAGAATGACCTATTGTCATTACTTCAATCTGATTTCACCTCTTGATTGTCTTACACAGACACGTTTGGTATCGTTCATTTCATTATCTTTTATACTTTGAGGTTGGCCTCATTCTTTCTTTGGGAACTTTAACTTTAACCGACATAGATCATGTGAGCATCATGAAATCCAGTGTCTGTGCCACATCGAAAAGAGGTGGAATCACCGCCCAAAGTGACTCAAACTTGATAGCGTATATAAGGAGTCAAACCCTGCTAGATCCCTATATTGGCAGTATAGGTTCAAAGATTAGGAGATATAAGGATACCTATACCCCGCATGCCAGAAGTCTCATCTTATGAGAGTTACGTGAACCTCCGCCCTTTCCGAAGGAAGGCATCAGCGATCATAACTAGCCTATCGGTGCTCAGTAGAAAGTTCTATTACATTCAACTCATATATCATGGAAGTTGACTTCTAGCATGAGGGCATCATTACGCATTAGATTATTTCTCATCACATCATTAGTATTAAGTGTGAATTGTCCTTACACTTACATATAGAGTATGATTGAGACTTGTCTCTTGATATTCAACACTCTCTCTTAGGTGAGTACTTTTAGTGACCTTTACTTAGGCTTGGTTGAGACTTGTTTCACCAATCATCTTAGCCTCTTGTCATGTTGTCACCATTTTCATTATCATCATAGATTAACATAATTACTCACCTCATTACGTGAATGTTCATTTCTTCTTTATCTTCTAGTGTTGACTCAAGCATTATGGAGGCTTTCTTTTAGATTGATATTTACTTACTCTATTGATGACTGGTCATACTTACTTTACATTTATGGAATGTGAATTTTCCTTACATATCATCCTTTGGTGTTAATGAGACTGGATCACACATTCTAACACCTTCATACATGAGTATTCTTTTAAGATAGTAGCTTAGGTGTAAGTGAGACTTGTCTCACTTTCTTTAACACCTCATTTGGGTCACTTACTTAATTTAAACCCCTTTAATTTTATAACTCACGTTACTTACTTTCTTTAGTGTAGTAGATTCATATCATCGTTTATGGATGATGAACACTTCATTCAATGAGTTTCATGAGTTTATATGTCATTCTTTTAGAGCATGTTGGGAGTTGTCCCAATGAGTGGCATGCCCTTGGTTATGTATTTATTTAATTACTTTAGAAGTGCTTATAATATATTTGATACTCTTACTATAAAAGATTGACATATGATTAGTATTGGCATAAACATTTGGGTATAGATTACATAATATTTTTTGTTGGCATAGGCCAATTTTACATTCTTTCATGCTTTGTTGGATATGTATATTATTCATTATCCAATATTTTAATTATTTAACATAATATTATAGCCATTTGCATGCATCCCTTTTGGACAATGTATTGTTAGACATTTTTTTAGCATAAGCCAAACAATTACTCGAGTTATGATTTCATGGAGATCTTTTTAGCCAACCTTATAACATAACTTTAGGCATAACGTTTTTAAACATCTTGAACAGCATAATATGATCATTTGACGAAAAAACATCATCAACAAGTCACATTTACAGTAGGTATACACAACAAACTGTAATCATCTTCATACATAACAGTTTCGGAAACATCATTACATAATATTCTCTTAACCAATCTTGGTCCAAGACTTTAGGGTAACGTTTTTAGACATATTTGACAACATAGTATTAATATTTGATGAATTTAACACCTTCATAACGTCACAATAAAAGCAATGCAACATTCGGACAAACACATTAACACTTAAAACAATTACGGGTGTAACTAACACATTGTCGATTTATGATTCACGTTTTAAGCACTTAACTTTATAAGATCATAACTTCATAGGTTAATGAAAAATCATAATTCAAGAACATTACACATAAGATCATCCACCACCACATGCCAACAACATGATATCTAACCTATTCAACATGGAATCGAAAATGATACTAGGGACAAAGGAGTTCGATGAGAACACGGGAACAACCCTAGTTTTCAAGATCTTTGAATCATTGGAAAGAAATTTCTCTTGGAGAAAGAAGTCCAGGATATAAACCCATACCTTATGTAGAACTTAATCTATGAATATCACCTTGAACTAAACCTTGAAGAAACCATGAAATTTCCCTAGAGAAATCGATAAATTTTCTGTCTTTTTCTTGTGTTCGTTGCTTACTATTTTTACGTCCTTTTTGTCTATGAGTTTTAACGTGATTTTTAGGTTTAATAACTGATATTGACTTATTCAACTTATTGTTTAATAAATTAACTAAATAAATTAATTAACTAATTACTAAAAAGCCCCTCCTAGATTGACTAGAACTAGGAAAACACAATACTTGGTCAAATATGAAATTTTTCCTAAGAACTTTGTTTTGCCCCTATAAATTAATTAATTAATTAAATGTATAATTTAATTGATTAATGTACCTAGGATAACTATTAAAGTTTTCCTAAATCATTGAAACAAAAATTAACCCTTTTGGACCATCTTAGGTTAAGTACTAAGATGTTTCTTGAGTTGTACTAGGTTAGTGTAAGAATTTTTGTTTGAACCCTTTAATTTAATTAATTAAATGACTAATTTAATTAATTAAGTGACCTAGGGTAATTACTAAATTACCCTTTAGTCGTTATAACCATAACTAATATGTTGAACCATCCTAGGTTAGGTACTAGATTGTCTCTTTAACTAGTACTAGGTTACCCGGTTTTGGTCCTAGGTTGTCGGGTGCACTAATGGGTCCAATTTGGTTAGTCCTAGGTTATTTAGTTTTTTAGGTCAGTAGGTTAGAGTCTAGAATTGGTAGGGAGGTTACGCACCACATGAAGTGGTCCTTTGTGCACGTTTCCCCCCCTAACTACCCTAACAGAATTCGGTTAGGGTGGTCCCCTCCTTTGGCAGCTTCTTCACATGTCTTGTGCATGTGCTTGCACATGGGTTGGTTGCACTTTACTAACTAACTATTATTTATGGTTCATTTGGGCACTGCTTAATCTACATGATCATTTTAAATGGTTATGTACTATGGTGCTAGGCTTGACACATGGATGCCTAGTACCTAATGAATTAGGTTGTGAATCAAAACAATTTATAATTTTAGCATAGGGTCTTCATTGCAGGTAGATTTCTAAACAAGCTTGGATCATGTTATGCGTACTTGGGTAAAAATAGAAATTGGCTCACATCCCTTAGCCAATTTTATATACAATGCCCAATATTTTTTAATATTGGGCATTGGAACGCCTATGTACCCCAATACGAATTCCTAAAGACTTATTGGATGTTCACTAGGCATGTAATTTTTTGGAATGTTACAATATCAAAGATAAATTAAAGCAATAAGACTGTGCAGAAGCTAAATCATTAGAATAAATTTGAAATGAAATGATGGGGAATACCCATATACTAAATCTAAATATATGAAAACTGTGAGCTCGACTACAAATAAGAAATCAAACTCTTAACACTACAACGGAATCTAACTATGTCTGGAATAGGCCTTAACACTAACTAGAAGTATTGGGACATTCCCAACTAAATCTAACAAAACTGAAACAAAAGCTAAAGCGGGAAAATAATCATGTCACTAGTCCCCAAATAATGAGGACTTACCACTGATGGTGCTGAACTGAATATCGGGAGGCGATCTATGCGGAATTACATTGTTGGGACCTGATCCTACATAACGAAAACATGTAGCACAAAGTATGTGTGAGTACTTGAAAGGTTTGAGCATGTAAGATAAAATAAAACTGAAAAATAAATAACTGAATTAAAGCACAGATCTAACTTATGACATGAGATAATCATGATATTACTGATAATACTAAATATGATATACTGAATGCAATGACCAAGTTTATAACATGTTGAGACTGAATACTGAACTATACAGATAACATGGTTTATGCAATAGACTCTAACTGAAGTATAGGGTAGCTATCAATAACCGACATAAAACCACATGAGATAATATGAAGTCCGATGTATACACCCCATAGAGAGGACTCAATATACCCTACCAAAGATATAGAGGTACGCTGGCGTGATCACTAAAATGATGACCACAGAGGGAACTTACAAACTATGGGGCACGTTGTTCTAGGACTTGAGGTATCTGAACCTAGTCCACTCAATATTAAGCTTCCTGTATGATTAAGTAATTAACACTTAATGACTAAAATGTTGTAATATTAAATAGCTCAAAATACTAATTTGCAAGCTCAGAATGCAAAATTAACATATAGATAATAATGCATTTGAACACTAAGGCGTGTATATATATAACTTAATGAACTGGTATAGCATGTGTATTTCATGAATTAAAAGAACTACATTGCTACGGTTTTGAGTTTAGTCATGAATAACTATACTGAATTCACGATAATACAATTTGGATCACTCTAACAGTTAAAACCCAACAATTCTAACATTCAAGAAACTTTAAATCTAGATAATATTAAGGGAGTCACGATTCTAACTGAAATCTAGGTTCCTAATGGGTGAAAAGAACCCACTAGTAAAATCCACATACCTGGTGACGAATTCCATGGAGAAATCTTGTGATTTTGGGGTTGAAACGGATGGAACCTTACCGCGTTCTTGAACAAGGGTTTGGTCACACCTCTTTTTTCTCTTTACTCTCTAAGTTCCTAAGTTTTTGATGAATAATCTAACTTAGGTAAGTTCTAATTATGTTTCTCAAGCTAAAATTGACCAAACCCACGTATTTTAAGGGTTGTTGTTTAGGTGTCCAACGAATAGGGGAAAAGATCCACTTGGCCCTACTTAAAATTCTGATGGGGCTAACCACGACGACTTTCATGGAACGTGAAACGGACCACGGATCGTGGGACTGGTCGTGGTCCTTTCTTGGGTGAAAGGTTTGAGGGATAGGTTTGGGGGGACTACTGGTTCGCTCTCCACGGAGACCACCCCGGTCCATCGGTATGACAGTGCCTCATGAAAGGTCCCATGGTCTGACGTCTGGGCATGCTGGAGTTTAACTCTAGACCGCGGACAGGTCAACAGACCGTGGACCCTATCATGGTCCATCCCTGCCGTGATTCACTACTTCAAGTAAGTTTTTTGCGATTTGTTTTTCATGTCTGGTTTTCGAGGTGTTATAGGGAAGTTCCTAATAGGCACACTTTGTCATGTGTTTAGGTGACTTAATCAAAACAAGCCATGATGAGGACGACCAGTGACAATTTTGTAATAGCAAAGTTCTAAATTTATAATTGTATAATTAATTGTCAAAATAGTTTTCTAGAAGAATCCAATTATCATTTTCAAGAGTCACAAAAATTTTAGTTTCATGTGTGGCCCACAAACTCATTTTATTTTACTTTCAAAATTACTTTTTATTGGTTTGATTATAATAATAATGTGTAAAATATTTTTATTTTTTATACTCTTGACAATTCGAATCGTTCATCTATGTTTATTATTACTACAATGTATTCAGTATAATTCAACAATCTTCTGTGTATGTAATTTCAATTTTCATTATATATAATAATTTTTAAACATAAGTATTTATATAGTTTTATTTAATGTATTTTATCTCCAAAAATGATGAGGACGACCAATGATAATTTTGTAATTTTAGACATTATTATGGGCAAAGTTCTAAATTTATAATTGTATAATTAATTGTCAAAATAGTTTTCTAGAAGAATCCAATTTTCATTTTCAAGAGTCATAAAAATTTTTGTTTCATGTGTGGCCCACAAACTCATTTTATTTTATTTTTAAAAATAAATTTGTATTGGTTTGATTATAATAATAATGTGAAAAATATTTTTACTTTTTATACTCTTGACAATTCGAATCGGTCATCTATGTTTGTTACTACTACAATGTATTCAGTATAATCCTACAATCTTCCATGTATATAATTTCTATTTTAATTATATATAATATTTTTTTAAACATAAGTATTTATATAGTTTTATTTAACGTATTTTATCTCCAAATTAATATTTATTTTATCTAAATTCCATATATGTATTTTCCCTTTTAATTATATATAATATTTTTTAAACATAAGTATTCACATAAAGTGTATTTGGTATGAAGGAAAACATTTTCTAGAAAATGTTTATCAATTTTCTCATGTTTCGTTGGGACAAAAATTTTGGAAAATGTTTTCTAAATTAACTCATTTTCCTCAAAATTACGGAAAATGACTTCCCTTTAAAAATTAAGGAAAAATTTTTCCAAAACACTCCTCCAATTTGAATTTTTTTTTTGAAAAAAAAATCAATTTAAAAAAAATATTTTTACTTTTAAAATTTTGTTTTTTCACCGGATCCCTGCCCCCCCCACCACCACCACCGGCCAGCCCTCCCAATCCCACCCTCTCCCAAAAAAATAATTTTGCTTTGTAAAAGTATTTTCAACTTCAAATTTTTATTTTTAAATTCCTATTCCCCCAAAAAAATTAATTTAATTTTTTTAAAAATACTATCAACTTCAAATTTTTATTTTTTTCACTCTTCCCCCCTCCCCCGCCCCCACCCCCACCCAAAAAAAATAATAATTTTTATTTTAACAAATATTTTCAATTTTATAAATTATTTTTTACTCTAGTAAAAATAAATGTCTCTCAAAAACATTTTTCATTCATAAATCAAACACTAAAAATCATTTCTAGAAAATATTTTCTACTCACCAACCAAAAGTGAGAAAATAAGTCCAAAATCTACTTGTTTTCAAGGAAAACACTTTCTAGGAAAACATTTTCAATGGAAAACATTTTCCTCCATACCAAACACACCCATAATTTTATTAAACCTATTTTATCTCCAACATAATATCTATTTTATCTTTAAAAATTGTGACTTAAATAAGAAAATAAAAATAACACAATTCTAAAGATATTAAAAAGAAGAACATAGATTTGATAATGTAAGAATTGATAAATAATGACCGCGTAATTGTAGTTTAAGAAAATACATAATCAATTAACAGATAAATTTGGAATAGTATAAGGGTCTGTTTGACCATGTGATATGGTATCATGATATGGAATCATAAGATGAAATTGAATTTTTGTTGGACATGCAATATGAAATTTTTGGTGTCATATATATTTTTTCATAAACATAAAAATCCCATAAGTTTTAAAACAATTAAAATAGCCCATGTTGTTTATTCAATATTATCAAATAAACAAAAAAAAAATCGTATAATAAATTATTATAAAGTTATTTGTTCTCCACTTAAGTAATTGTTTCATCAATATATTTGAGTAAAAATGAAACACATTTCATAGGCTCTTCAAGATTTTATTACTCAACAATCGTGAAGTGTGAGTTAAAGTGATTATATGTTGGTGAGAATAATAAATTTTATGTCGGTGCGAATAATAAATTTTAAAAAGTAATGATGTGATTATAAATTTTATTTACATGTCAAATAAATGGTTAGTAGATATAAATGTGAGGTCGTTTTAACAAAATATAAACTTGTGGATCATTTTTTGTATTAAAATAACTCAAATCATGATATGTATTCCCATATGATTTCATATCATGGTTTTTGGATAATATGGTATCACATCTCGTGATACCGTATCATGAGGTGGAATCAGCAAAAATCTCATGTCCAAACGCTGATTCCATCTTACGATACCATATCGTTATACGGTATCACATGGTCAAACGCCTACTAAATATATGTAATCAAAAACTAATTAATCATAGAATTATATGTCATATACTTAGGAAATTTCCACATTAGATAAATTACGGATTGACCTTCATACAATAGTGAGTTGCATTTTTTAGTTTTGATTTCTACTTCTTATAATCTTGAATTATGATAAATTAGTGTCATTCGTCGAGAGTAAAACACATTAAATATTAGATTATGATTTTTTCTATCTATTATATAGAAGATTCATGATGAGGATGACCAATGACAATATTGTAATTTAAACATTATTATGGGCAAAGTTCTAAATTTATAATTGTACTATTAATTGTCAAAATAGTTTTCTAGAAGAATTCAATTTCATTTTCAAGAGTCACAAAAAAATTAGTTTCATGTTTGGCCCACAAACTCATTTTATTTTATTTTTGAAAATCAATTTGTATTGGTTTGATTATAATAATAATGTGAAAACTATTTTTACTTTTTATACTCTTTATTGCTACTACAACGTATTCAATATAATCCTGCAATCTTCCATGTATGTAATTTCCTTTTTAATTATATATAATATTTTTTAAACATAAGTATTTGTATAGCTTTATTCAACCTATTTTATATCCAAAATAATATTTATTTTATCTTAATTCCATGTATGTACTTTCCTTTTTTTATTATATATAATGTTCTTTAAACATAAATATTCACATAATTTTACGAAACCTATTTTATCTCCAACATAATATCTATTTTTTATCTTTAAAAATTGTGACTTAAATATGAAAATAAAAATAGCACAATTCTAAAGAGATAAATATATATATATATATATATATATATATATATATATATATATATATATATATATATATATATATATATATATATATATATATATATATATATATATATATATATATATATATATATATAGAATTGAATGTAAGAATTGATAAATAATGACACAGAATTGTAGTTTAAGAAAATACATAACCAATTAAAGGGATAAATTTTGAAATAGTATAGATATATGGAATCAAAATTAATTTGTCATAGAATTATATATCATATAGTTATAAAATTTCCACATTAGATAAACTACAAATTGACCTTCATCTAATAGTTAGTTGCACTTTTTAGTATTGATTTCTATTTCTTACAATATTGAATTATGATAAATTAGTGTCATTAATCAAGATTAAAAAATATATTAAATATTAGATTATGAATGCTTTACAATTTATAAATAAATATTTTCTCAATTAATATCAATACTTGAATTTCATAATTAGGTTACATTATTACATTATTTATATTAAAATTTTGGTTATTATCGACTATATATTGATAACAAAAAACTATAAAATACACTCGTGAAAAAGGTTTAGCATTTACATTTTAAATTTTGTCAAACAGAAAAATAGTTTTTAAAAAATACTTAACTAAAGTATGTACTCACTCAATTTCGATTTATGTAATGTTTATTTGACTTAAAATGATTTTTTTTTAAAAAAAATAAATACTTTTAAACTCGTGGTCTAAAACAAATCATAGATGTTTATATGACTATAAATCCTTTTCCTAAGAATAAAATATACATTTTAAAATCAAAATATTATTAAATATATTACATAATTCTTTTGAAATTGACTATAGAGAAAAATATGTCACATAAATTAAAGTTAAAAAGACATAAATTTTCATAGTTTTAAGAGTTAATACATTATGGGTGTGTTTGGTATGAAGGAAAATGTCTTCCATGGAAAATATTTTTCTAGAAAATGTTTTCCTAAAAAAAAAGTAGATTTTGGACTTATTTTCTCATGTTTGGTTAGTGAGTAGAAATTATTTTCCGAAAATGATTTTTAGTGTTTAATTTATGAATGAAAAATGTTTTTGAGGAACATCTTTTATTTTTATTAGAGTAGAAAATAATTTATGAAATTGAAAATATTTTTTAAAAACAATCTTTTTTTGGAGGGGGGGGGGGCTTGGGGGAGAGTGTAGGAGTGAAAAAATAAATATTTGAAGTTAATAGTATTTTTAAAAAGCAAAATTATTTTTTTGGGGGGTTGGGGGTGGGGGCTGGTAGGGGTGGGTAGGGGGGTCTGGCCATGGGGAGAGGTAGGATTTATAAAAAAAAAATTGAAGTTGAAAATATTTATAAAAAGCAAAATTAATTTTTGGGGTAGGGTTGGGGGGGGGGGTTAGGGATCGGGTGAAAATATAAAATTTTGAAATTAAGTTTTTTTAAAATTTTTTTTGATGTTTCGCCCCAAAAAATGTAATTTGAAATTGGAGGAGAGCTTTGAAGAATGTTTTCCTTAATTTTTTAAGGAAAGTCATTTTCCTTAATTTTAGGAAAATAAGTTGATTTGGAAAACATTTTCCAAAACTTTTGCCCAATCAAACATGAGAAAATTGGAAAACATTTTCACCAAACACACTCTATATCTCTACTCCTTTCAAATTACAAAAATAATCTTAGAATTAAAAAAAATTAAATTTATGAGCAAAGATGCAAATATATTGGTCATATGGTACATTGTTATTGAGAAAACTTGTAGGCACATAGTTCACAGATGAATCCGAGAGGAGAGAGCTATATTTGAGAGTTAAATATGGATGTATCCGAGAGGAGAGATATGTATCCAAGAGACGATAGAGATGTATTCAAGAGGGGATGAAGTCGTATTCGAGATAAGATATGTATGTATTCGAAAGGAGATAGTGATGCATCTGACAGAAGATAGAGATATCAGATAGGAGATTTTTGTAATTTTTTTGAATGTTAGAAAATTTTAAAAATTACGTTAAAAAAAGAAATTAAAATTATACAGATAATTAATTATATTAGGCTCTTGAACGAGTTATATATATATATATATATATGTATAAATATATATATATATATATATATATATATGTATATATATATATATATATATATATATATATATATATATATATATATATATATATATATATATATATATATATATATATATATATATATATATATATATATATATATATTTATTTATTTATATAATGAGTGTGTACTTTTTTGCTTTTTTATTTATTTTTTCTTTTCTCAGAAAAGAAATCAGTGGCCAAAGCTTCACATAGTAAAAAGTGGCACACACACTCTGAACAATATCTTTCCAAGTGATTGTATACAAAATCAGTAATGTACACTTTTCATTATATCAAAACTTTATATTACCTTTCAAGAGCCGAAAGGTTACGTACTTTTATGTTTGTTTTGATTTGATATACATGTATTCTGCCTTTATATTGTACGCTTATCACTTTGTCTCTACACTACAAGATTCCCTTATGTATGGTTCTACCTCCTTCGATATGAAAAAAAAATATAGTTGTACCTCCTTAGTAATAAATAACGTTGTTGAATTTGGAGTTCAAAAGTGTCAATAATAAGGTTAGTTCAATAAAGCACACAACTAACTAAAGTTTTCTTAAGAGGTATTTCAGTGAAGGAGTCGGAAATCTGGTGAAGAGTGTGCAAATTTCCTTCTTAATTGTGTTAAGGATATGAAAAATTACATATATACTCATAATAACTAATATTGAACCTCTATACACCACATAATTTATCGACGATAAGTGTACACCAAACAACCTTTCACCTAAGGTAACTCCCCCATGGGATATGCCAAATCAATAGGGGTTAAATAATATGAAATGAAGGAAGTAACAATATTTATGGTATCAAAAAAATCTTATACTATACATGAGTATATATAACTTGAGTCTTGAAAAATAATTTGTCCTAGTATAGAGATAAGAGGACTTGACTTTACAAATCAGATCTATATTATTTAGGAGTCTTTAAATTGATCGATTAGAATAATGGAATTCTTAAAAAATAATAATTTTTGTCTATAGATAGTTATTCACTATTGACTTTGCATACTTCTTAAAAAACTATAAATAGAATTATAATTTTATTATTATCACCCATTAAATATAATAAATATAGTGTCATGAAAAATTTAATATAAAAATAACTATAATTAATGATAAAAATAAATTAGAAACTAATTATACGATTATTCATTAATCTTATAAATTAAATAAATATTATTAAACATCTCAAAAATAATATAATCAACCACTATTATCAAAAAAAATTTTTTTTGAGAGTCTGAGTGTGATACTTGAGCATAGTGACCCTTGGCGGCTGCGTAGTTCCAAGTTGTATGAGCACAAAATTAAAATGGGAAAGATTCGAATGCAATTAATGGTAATAAAAGAGTTTATAAAGAATAAAAAGGTTGTCTTGTCTCCATAGCCTATGGAGCTATGAGAGGTACTTAATTGACTTATAAAATTCATAATAAATATTTGTCCAGACAAAAAACAGTGGACCTTAGTTAGCTAGCTTAGTATCACTCCATTAGTCTATATATTCTCATGTGATATTCTATTTATTTTCTTTTTCAATTGATTAATAGGGTTGGTGAAAGATTTCATTAGATTTTCTTTCTTTGTTAAGGATTTCCATATCTTTCCTCTGCGTAGGGAAAAACAAATAAATTAACTTCTTCTTATAATAACACACGGAGATCATATACTACCCACATATATAAGCATACACTACTACTCCACAGTAGTTTTTAATGATAATATATATATATATTATCATATTAGTAAAAGAATATTAAAGTTTTAGCTTAAGTCATTAACCGCCCTTAAAGTTGTTCGCATAATTCGCTTAGACATCTTAAGCAAGACTTGTACGTATTGAACATCTAAATTGTTCAAAACATGTACCTACTAAACACACACATATATCATATACTACCCACATATATAAGCATACACTACTACTCCTCAGTAGTTTTTAATAGTAATAAATATATACCTTAGTAAAAAGAGTATTAAAGCTTTGGCCTAAGTCATTGACCGCTCCTTAAAATTGTTCGCATAATTCACTTAGACATTTTAACTAAGACTTGTATCTATTAAACACCTAAATTATTCAAACATGTACCTATTAAACACAAAATGCTGATATGACAAAAAAATGTGTTTTGCACTTTCCTAAAGCGCGTGAAAAGACATAAAATAGTATTTTTTTTTGGTTTTTTAATTGACACTTGACATTATAATTAGCACTTTTTTGAAAAAAGAAAACCACCCCACTCCCTACCTATCATCTTCTTCATAATTTAGGTTGCAAAACTTTCTTCATTTTAGCTCCAATATGTTTTTCTTTCTTATTTTATATACAAAAAATTTATATCTTCCAAATATGAAGATAAATGAAAATTAACTATGAAGATTTTTCAGATTTGAAAGAAAGTATTCATATGATTTATTTCAAATCTCATAAAAATAAGGAACAATTATAAAGAAGATGAAAGAAGATAAATGTTTTTTATGTATAAAAAAAGTTAGCCGATATTGATTTATCACATTTTTTCAACAAATTTTTTTTCTCAAATTCATACGTGTTCATTAAATTTATCAAAAATGATATTCAAAATTTGAAATAAATAATTTTGGAGCTATCAATTTTATTTTGTCATCGATGTAGAATTGAATAACCGCCAACAAAATTTTCTTTCTACTTCACTGTTAGTATGAAATATATATATATATATATATATATATATATATATATATATATATATTAATCTTCAAGTTATTTGAAAAGATTAAGATTTTGTAATTTGAGAAAGAATATTTTTTGAGAAAGAAGATGTAGATGAAGATGACGATGAAAGGGGGTTTGGGTTGGGTAAAATAGGTTGACATTTTCTTTTTTTCTTTTTTTCTTTTTCTTTTTTAAAAAATTAGATACTAAATGTGTTTTTTTTTTTTTTTATAATTTTCGGTGCCCAATGCCAAATGTTATTTTATTTAGTTATTTTGCGAGGTCACTACAAGTGTGTATCAAACACTCTTTAGATTTTATGCTAATTATCAAAAAAAGTCTAATAGGAACGATTTTTTAATAGGTAAAAGTGTTCAATTGATAATAGTTTTAGTTGAGATGTCTAAGTGAATCATGCGGACAACTTTAAGGGCCCGCTGATGACTTAAGTCTAAAATTTTTATCAATATCAATTAATTATATTGTCATTATATCAAATGGAGATATACTCTACAATGACACAACTTGTTATATTGTGTTGGATGTAGAAGGAGAAAAGCTCAAATATGACATCAAACTTTGAGAAAAAATTCATTTATGTCATCTGTTAAATGTTTGGTTCGTCTATGTCATTTTTGTTTGAGAAAATTAAAGGCGTATTCATGCCATTATCTGTTAACCAAAATAATATAAATAGAAAAAACTTTTAAAATATGCCATAAAGATGAATCTTTTTCCAAAATCCAATGACATATTGAAGCTTTTTTTTTTTCTCTTTAAAAGTGATTTAATTAATGATGTGACTGAATCATAATTGACTACATATAAATATTTTTTTACAAAGCCATTTATTTTTTTCAATTAACGAATAATGACATGAATGAATCTTTTCTTTAATCGAGATAACATGCATGAGATTTTTGTATGTCGCCCCCCTTCCTCATTTTTGCTTCTGCATACTTCCATGGCTTTGGTTTCATGCTCATCTTCCTAGAAATAAAGAATTTGAACAAAAAACTAATAATTATAATAATAATAATAAAACAAAACATTAAAATTAGGCTGCCTTGAAAAAACACTTAATTTAACGTTGTGCGTCCATTTCTCCTCCATCTTGAATATACAAATTTCGCCCATGATTTTGTATCAAATTTCATGCTACGCTCTAGGGAAGTGGTGAAGACCCAAAAAAAAAAAATCAAAAATAAATATCGCAAGTTGCACTTATTGCTCCTCTTCTATACACCTCTCCACAGGTTGGGATGACTCGATTTTCATGTCACTATTTAATTATATAAAAAGTTATTTAAAATGAGATCCAACACACCCCTACTAAGGAATCACATTATTTTTTACACCATGTACTTGTATACACCTCCACAACATATGAATCATCAACAAAAATAATTGAAATTCCTCTAGTTGCTTCACATATTGACTAGTATTCATAACAATCAATGTTTGATGATTAGACGTCTCAACCATTTTATTCAAGTGAGTTTGCAAGTTATGGATCTACGCAAAATTGGTATATCTCTTGCTTGAACTACACTTATTTTTTATCAAGTATCTCATCCCACATATATGTAATTATCTCTTAACGACTCTCATATTGCTTTAATAATTTTCTGCTAAGATCCATACTATCAAAAGAACAAGAATTGTTACAATTATCTTAATAAGGAATTGGGAAAGAGTAACAACTTGGAATCACAAGATTGAAACCGTGCACACAAGCCCTTATGAAAATATTGAAAATGTTGCCATGAAAAAGTTTGATTTAGAAAAATAGTTAATTTTTAAGTCCCCGGCAATAACATCAAAGCAAATTTCTCCCAACTGCACACATAAGTGTACGTAATCTCCCAATCATATACTCAGTCTCCTATTTTATGCATAATTAGTATTGTATTAGACTTTTTTTCTATCACTGATATATATTATCTCTATTTTTCTCCCTACAACTGGCTCTTTTATGATTATTCATATCATGTAAAAGATTTACATATTTGTTCGTTCAATTCTTATTTTCCAAGTACAATTGATGAAAAAAAAAAATAGGCTAAGAGAAGATGGTTGCCGTTGATGGTGAATAAATAGGCTACATACTGATTTCCTACAAATTTAGGCAATTCTTATTTTATGTATTAAAAAATTACATAACTTTAGAAGCATAATTTATATTTAAATTATTTTGAATTTAGAATTATAAATTGATTTTGAGTTTGGACTCTTGTTATTTTTAGGGAAAATTATATATAATTAGCAAACTATTAATTCAAATTAAATGTTACGAATATAGTTTGATTTAATTGTACCGCATCGCACACTGTTGCTATTTTGCCATTTGATTTTATAAAATCACAAATGTATAAAATGCATTTGTATTTGAATAAAGAGAGAAAAAATTATATAGATGTATCTTCGTTCCCCTTTGCCCCCTTTCCCAGATCTCGCTCACCACTCTCCCAGATCTCTCTCGCCAGTCTCTCCCTCGCCTCTCCCGCTTATAAGAACATAAATGTATAAATTGTGTTTCTATTATACACATGAAATACATATATTTTTGTCTTATATACATATAATTATACAATACAAGTATTTCCCTGCCCATTTCTTTTTTTCCTTTTTCTCTTTCTCTCTTTATGTAAACACAAATTATACAATTGATCTTTTATATATGTATACCGACACCGAAAAAAATTATATAAAACTGCTTTCGTTTGTATATGTATAGCGAAATATATATATTTATGTTTTCTATGGAGCACAATTATGCAAAGTAACTTACAAATATGATTTTTGTGTTTGCTACACGTGAATGTTGCTCTTATTTTTAATACTTTATTTAATTTTTATTTGGCCCCCGAGTCATCACTACTCACATTTTTCAAGCCTCACCATTCAACAAACTTATTCATGATGGGTTAAAAAGCTCATTTCTTAAAAGGAAAACTTCAAAAAATATCAATATTTTGACATTTAATAATGTAAAAACAGTGATTTGGATAAAGAAACAAAGTCTAACTGAGAGAAGAAGAATCTAGAGAGAAAGAAGGATCAAGTATTATTAATCAAAAACTATCCCTGCAAATACAACATGTTCATCTATTTATACATCAACAACTAACCGATTTTATACTTGGAAAGAATCTATAACAAACTAATGACCAAATAGCTAATAGTGACTAATTAACCCCTAAGTTAGTTATTATTAACTTATGTATTCTCAACACTCCCCTCAAGTTGAGGGTTGGAACACATCTATTAACCTCAACTTGTGTAATATGTAATGGTGTTGTTGGCCACCCAAAGCCTTAGTCAAAATATCAGCTTCTTGAACAATTCCAGGGATATGCATTGCCTTGATCAACCTCTTTTATATCATCTCATTTATGAAATTACATTCTATATATCTATGTGTTTAGTCATTTCATGAAATATAGGATTTTCAACACTCTGAATGGCAGCTTTATTGTCACAAAACAACTCTACTTGTACTTTAGCTTTCATGTTCATTTCATCCAATGATCCCACAAGCCAAATGATTTCAGCTACTGCAAAGGCCATGCTTATGTATTCTGCTTCACCTGTATTCCTTGATACAATCTCTTGCTTCGTTGACTTCCAAGAAATCAGAGAACTACCAAACTCTGAATAGTAACTCGTTACTGATTTTCTTGTCACTGCACATGATGCCTAGTTAGAGTCACAAAATGCTCTAAGTGTGTTATCCTTTCATTACTTAATAAAATTCCCAAACAAGGTCTCCCTTTCAGATATATTAGGACATGAAGTACTCCTTCTATATGAGATTATTTAGGATCATGCATGAACCGACATAGGAGTCTGCACTGAATATGAAACAAATAGTCTGGTGACTGCCTAGTAAAGAATTTTTCCCACTAATCTCTGATAAGTATTTTTGTCCACCAGTTGTCGATCATCTGAATCATCATCTTTCTTCCTTATGTTCTTGTCAAAATAAGAAATGGTGAACTTCATGTGTTGTTCTAGGGGTGTTATAGCAGGTTTTGCTCCTGCTAAGCCCCATTCTGAGATCAACTCTAATATATACTTCCTTTGTGTCGTCAATATTCCTTTTAAGACCTCAAAAATTTTATGCCTAGAAAGTATCTCAATGTCACATTTGGGGAGCACCCCTAGATGTAACCGACTTTGTCATCCTCATCGAGGACTAAGGCGAGCCTCTTAGCTTACATCATGACATTCATAGGTTAAAATAATGAGAAATTTAAAACTTTTCTTCTATCTATCATGAGGTTGACATAGACCTTTCACATACACATAATATATATTCATATTGAGTATACATAGACCCTTCGTATAAGAAGATCACATAGTCTTCTACTTTTATTGACGCACACACGCACACACACACACACACATATATATGTATAAATATATATGTATGTATATACATATATATATATATACATACATATATATATATATACATACATATATATATATATACATACATATATATATATATACATATATATATATATATATATATATATATATGAATATATATATATACACACACACGCGCGTGTGATATAACATAGTCTTAAAAGCAAATGTCTCATCTTATAAACGTCTAAACAAGAGTATAACAATTGGGAATAACCCATACATCAATACAATAAAAGACACATATATGCTATACAACCTTTAGTACTCAAACTAAAGGAAATGAACATATAGTCTTTAAGACTAATTAATATCCAATGCTAGAAAGTGGCATTGTCCTCGAAGTAGTGAGGACATACCCAACTTGGAGGATGAGAATTCGAGTCTTCCTTCAAATGTCTTCACAAGCCTTAAGCGAACGGAACCTTAAATGATCAGGAGCAAAGGAGAAAATGGGTTAGTACATCACTTGTACTAAGTATGAGACCATATGCTCACACAACATAAAATCATGCTAAAAAGGGACATTTCATTAAAGTATGCAATTTACTTTGAAAAACCTGATGCACACTCAAGAACCCATACCAAGCAATAAGACATATTCATTGAGTTAAGACCATCTAGATCACAAGACCAACCATACTAAGTGTAATCAAGACAACATGCATATCAACACAATTGAGCACATAATCAAGACAATTTTATCATTAAGTTATAATATCCACAAGCATGGATAAGAGTTCATAACATCATAACCAAAGCAACACAATTACTCATGAACCCTCATTAAGTTCACCAGTGCAATAACTAAGCAAAACCCCATAAGCTTACTAAATCAAGTAAATCCAACAAGAACCATAAACAATGTCGAACTTCACATAGCATATCATTAAAAGTATGTAGCATTATACTTTAGCAATAGAGACCAATCACATGTTCATAAGTGAAACCCACATCATATAGTATCATCAACATGTAAGATAATTATATACATATCATTTACATTTATAAGCATGTAAATATATAAGAACATCACATTTATAAGCATGTAAATATATAAGAACATCCTCCTAAGACTTCCCTCAAGGCTAACTAGTGCAATTTAAAGGTAGAGTCCCATACCCCTACCTAGACCACGCTAAACCCCTTAGGTCGTTTAGTTAGAGTTCATTCCTTTACTTCATTTTACCTTTTGGGAACATCTTGCCATCACCTACATAGACCACATGAGCTAATGTGGAATTCGGTGTCATGGAACCCTACACAGAAGGAAAAGGGTCTACTTTCCAAGGTAGTACCAAAATATGAACATAACATCTAGGTGGATCCACTAGCATGTATTCCTATGGGGGCAACATAGTTCAAGAACTAGAAGATATATTTGGGACCCTCTTTATGCTAAATACATTGTAGTCTCCAATATCACGAGTACATTAGTGATCCTACTTGCCCTATGTGGGAAGGGACACTGCTCACTCTAGTTCACTCGGTGCTAAGCTAGAGTTCATTTTTGAAATTTCTTTAATGCTTTTATTAATCATCATATCTTAATATAGGTTATAGAGTCTAACCTTATATAATCATCATCATAGATCAATAAGAATTGCATGAGTATTTTCCTTTTATTACAAATCATACATGTGAGGTTCGCACATTTACATAGTCACATCATAATAAGGCACATTGGTAAGTTATCACCATTCTTATAACATTTACATCTTCGCCAATAACTCAAAACCATAGTTCAAGACATTTCAATTTAACATCATACCAACCCTATCAATATTAATATGAGGTTTACTTCAATACAACATCATCACTTAATCACAAGTAAAGATAACTGAAGTAAAGAATAGAGATCACAAAACTTACCCAATCTCCTTCACAATGTCATCATAAAGGTCTTCCCATCAACCAACCAATTCAACCCAATAATGGTATAATGTCATCACACAATAGTAAACAAAATAATAATGAATTCAATTGATTCACTACACAACAATTGATCACTAGTTCATAGCCTAGTATTAGAGACTTAGGTGAAGTTCATGATCTACTTTACAATCTAGGTCAATCACTCAAGAACTAACATAATTGGATTACAATACATAACAATATAATCATAATTTATCATGATAACAACATAGGATATTAATTCACACACTAACCAAGCAATTATATCAATACTATACAATTCAATTCAAGATCACAACCTAGGGTTAATGGGAAAAGGTCATCTTTTCACAAACTAGGTCAATGCATCAAGAAGTAGTATAATTAAATGATAATACATGTTAATCTAATCATAATAACCAAAAGGAATCATAAAAAAAGAAATTTAAAAGATCAATTTCGTATTGGAAGAGAAACCACTTGAATTTCATACTTTTGAAATCAATTTTGAGGAGCTCTTTGGGGAAAAAGATCCTAAAGGAGAAAGTAGTACCATACCTTAATAATTGATGAAGTTTGATTTAGAAAATTGATCCTTTGAAGACCTATAACCCTTCTTTTCTAAGTCTTCAATGGGGTTTCGTTGAGAGAGAGAAAGAAGAGAGAAGGAGGATAAATTTGGGTTTGGGAAATTATAAGGGTTAGGTTACGGTATTTATATAGGTCATTAACTAACTTAATTAGACCTCCCTTAACCCCTAAATAATTAACTAACCACCGAATTAATTAATTTGACTAACTTAAAAACATGCAGCAAAACAGTGCCTTGACAGACGACACCACTACCAGCGGCCCGTTTGTCAAACGACGGGCACTGTTCATGTCCATCATGTGCACTCATTGTTTTGGTTAGAGAGTGGTCCAAAAGGACCATCAGAATAAATGGCTAAGTGTTGGTCGACGGAGGCATCGACGCCCCGCCGATCTAACGACACCTCGTCACCTACACACGTAGGTAGACACTACCTCTTGGCAAATTAGCCACTTTTGTGAGTGTCCTCCTCAGGGGCCCTTGGTTGGTCCTTGGGGAGTCTTACCCGGAAGTTTCAACTATAAAAGAACTCTAATACATGTTAGACAGCTTACGACCAAATTTCATCATTTTTCGACTCTTCAAACTTAGTCAAATAGGCTAAGACACGCTATTACCTCTTGAACTAGTTTCCGGACGTCATGGACGTTCCTTGACGTTGTGATTCTAAAACTTACCAAATGACTTATATACTTTATAATTGACCTTAAAACAGTATTAAAACTCTTATAATCTCATGTTAGTCTCTCTAGGCTTTAGACTTTCGGAGTATTACACTCAACTCCCCTAATCTTTGATCTTGAAATTTTGTTGCAAAATGTCCGGTGACTTCTTGATATGCTGTAGATAATTTCTAGTAATTATCAAATCATCTACATAAATGAGTATTATCACAAACTTTTGTTCTACCTTTTTTGTGAATAAGGAATAGACATGCTAACTTTGTTGAAATGCGGAGTGAGCTTTATGTTCCATTGCCTAGACGCTTGCTTAAGGACATATAATGATTTCTACAATCTACATACCTTAGATGTCTCCCTCTTACTGCCAAAACCTCAAGGCAATACCATAAAAACCTCCTTATGAAGATCACCTTATAGGAAAGCAATGAATACATCTATTTGGAAAACAGGCCAAACATGCATTTTAGCCGTGTAAAGAACACATCTGACCATTTTAGCAACATGGGAGAAGGTATCATGAAAATATACACCTTTTTGCTGAGTATAACTTTTAGTATGGAACCCTAGGTCGGAATTGACATATAGAATTAGACACACATATTGAGGGTAATGACAACGTGACACAATCACTATCCATCTTACCAAGGATCATTCCTTCCTTAAGGGAAGTTCTCATTCGAGGATTTGAGAGGATTCTCATCCGGCTCTTAATCAGCGAAAGAAGGAGTACAAGAGGTCTCACTCGGCGGACCAGTAAACACTTTACCTACGCGACAGTCAAATGAGCATTATACTGAGTCATTGGAAATCGAAGTAAGGGAATCATTATTTAACTTTTAGGATGCATTATTTGATAATTCTAAACTTCCTATATTCAAACTATGAATGTGAATTTCATATTGATGGGAAGTCGAATTAACTTTCATACTACGAAAATTGGTTTTATTGTATGCCATCTATAATATGCGACCCAAAAAAGATGCCTACACTCGCTGAACCCGAACATTAGAATCGCGTGTATGAAAAGAGAGAGAGTTTTTGAGAGAGATGATTGGGATTTGGGGAAAGTGATAAGAGAGAGGATTTTTAGATACAGGTTAATGATTTGGGGAGTGATTTAGGGTGGGATTTAAGGAGGGGGATGATTATGGAAAAAATTTGGAAAGAGGGAAAGGATTTGAATGGTGGGGTTTTAAATAAAGGAGGCGAGGTTAGGCCGGTTCACTCGCAGACTGGATCCACGATACCCCCTTGATGGTATGTCGATGTTGAATGTTGATCACTCTTATACTTAGACAAAGTTCGAGGCTTACCTAGGATCTACGTACACCATTGATATACCATGGTTTCACGGTATAATTAATACTTTTTCCTTAAGTTTAGTGTGTCCGAAAGCCGTTTTGTAATAATTTTGATATAAGTTTCTCTTTGTTTTGCAGGAAATCTGTCCAGAGCTGAATGCGGAGATTTTGATCGAAAAAATGCAGAAGAGACCACCTACGGAGCTCATGACGGTCCGTCGTGCTTGTGACGGTTCGTAGGTGGCAGCGTAGTGCAGCTGCTGAAGGAAGATGGGGAAGTCTGACCAAGTGTGGGATTACGGAGCTTGTGACGGACCGTCACAGCCATGACGGTCCGTCCTGCAGGTCCGTCGTGAA
>CM064965.1:11125282-11505282 GCA_032847665.1 Solanum chilense
GACAAAGTTCGAGGCTTACCTAGGATCTACGTACACCATTCACGGTATGTCGATTGATCGACAGACTTTCGATGGAGTCCGTAGACCTCTACACCAGACCATTTTCTGCAGATTCTGATTTGGCCTCCTGCACATGTAACAATAATTACGTGATTATTTTTTGTAGTTTCTGGAAACTTTTTAGACACAGACCCTATGTTATATCCCAAAAAGAAAAAAGACTAGGTAAACACGACTACATTTGTACAACAAAATCAACTTGATATAGAAAAACTACTTGATTGGACTTTAAAAACTATGGTTGGCTAGACTTTACACCTTGGGTTGCCTCCCAAGTAGCGCTTGATTTAACATCGCGACATGATTTCGTTCTCTTGATTACTCAGATTTCATCAAGATAATATTCCTCGATCACTTTTTGCACGTTTTCAGCATTCTCAGATACAACTTGATCCTCTATCCATTTACCTTGAACCTTGTTCCATTACTATTATCCATCTGCACTGCTCCAGCAGGAACACTTTCTTGAGTAGAAATGGTCCAGACCACTTGAATTTGAGCTTCTCAAGAAATAATCCAACCTTGAATTAAAATGAATTACAAGATCTCCGACTACAAACTCACGCCTTTCAATCCGTTGATCATATTACTTCTTCATCTTCTATTTATAAGGCTACTCTTTTGTAAGCTTTTAGGCAAAAGTCATCGAGAAAGTTCAAGTCTTTTACCCTTTGAGTTGATGCGGCGTCCCAATCCAAGTTTGCTTCATAATTGCCCTCATAGACTTGTGCTCTAGCTCTACAGCAAATGGCAAAACTTTCCAAATATAAGTTTGTATGGAGACAAACCTATGAGAGTCTTATATGCAGCGCAGTATGCCTATTGTGCATCATTGAGTTTACTTGAGCAATCTGTTCTATTGGAATTCACAATCTTTGCCAATATTTTTTTTTTCTTTGCTGGACACTTCGACTTGCCCACTAGTCTGTGGATGGTAAGAAGTCGCTACGTTGTGGTGGAAACCATATTTTTCAAGAAATAATTTGAAGAACTTATTGCAAAAATAGGAACCTCTATCACTGATTATTGCCCATGGGGTGCCAAATTTGGAAAAGATAGTATTCTTCATGAATGCGGTGACACTCTTGCCTTCATAGTTGGGGATTGCAATTGTTTCCACCCATTTTGATTCATAGTCAACCGCAACAAGAATTTACTTCATCCCATAAGATCTAACAAATGGCCCCATAAAAAAAAATAGCTCGATTACCATGATTGGGTTCATAGGAAGCTCTTGCCTCCTTGAAATTCCACCTTCTCTCTGGCACCGGTCACAAGACTTGGCAAACTTATGGGAGTCTTGATAAATGGTTGGAAAATAGTATCTTCACTGCAAGATCTTATGTGAAGTGGGCACACCACTTCAGTGCCCTCAATAGGTGATGAATGACATGCCTCAAGAACACTTAACATCTCTATCTCAGACACACATCGATGAATAATCCCATCTCCACAAATTCGATACAAGTATGGCTCATCCCAAAAGAATTTTTCACATCATGGATGAACTTCTTCCTTTGATGCGACGACAAGTCTGTTGGTACAACATCGCTTGCCAAGTAGCTAGAAAAGTCGGCATACCAAGGAATGAGGTCATGTGAGACTTCCAATAAATTCTCATCGAGGAACATATTGTTGATTTGGCCCTTTTACTAAAGATTGAGTAAAGCTTCATCTTTTAATCTCGATAGGTGATCAACAACTTAGTTCTCTGTCATCTTTCGATATTTCACCATAAAATCCAGTTCTTGCTGTCATAATTAGGGGGCACCCCCAGACATAACCGACGTCTTCATCCTCAAATAGGCCTTAGACTAGCCCTTAGCATACATCATGACATCTCATAGGAAGAGAATATGTGGAAATTAAAAACTTGTACATATGAAGTATACTTAGACTTCTCGCCTATCATACATGAAGTATGCATAGACTTCTCATTTACTGACATAACCAATTCATCAACATAGTCTAACATAGACTCAGATATAACCATCTAATAGAGAATTACAATGTTTGGGCATAACCCTTACACTAGTACAATATGCCACATATAGGCTTACAACAAAGTATCAATATAAGGAATGAATTAGTGTCTTTATACATATCCAATACTAATGAAGATAGAATGTGGCATCAAACTCGAACTTGAGCACTCACAAACAACTTGAGAAAAGATCCAAGTCTTCCTTCAAATGGCCTTGAAATCTCTTAATAGCTCGAACCTACATATTTGTATAAACATCAAGAATATAGGTTAGTACAACAATTTGTACTAAGTATAAAAACATAAGCAATTAAAACCTTTGAAGACATGCATAAATGGGACCTTTTCTTAAAAACATGCTAAGTCATTTGGAAAGCCTTTATGCACACACAAAAGCATATACAAGTCAATGATCACAACAACATTAAGAGATGTTCATATAAGCATTTCATGTTCAAGAGTTCAATACCAAAGCATATAAGACCCTTACAAACAATTCCATCTCAAGACTACAAGTATAATGCTCATGTGAAGCCCCATAACCCCACATTATCATGTAAATTAGAATGAGATCATAAGTAATGCCTTTACCTCATATAATATAATATCATGTGTAGTCATCATCATATAAAACAATTTAGACCAGTATCATGTTCGTCAAATAAAACCAACATCATATAAGAGCAACATCATATAGAAACAACATTATACCTTTCATTATAACATAAATACATAAAAACAACCACCTACGACTCCCCTCAAGGCTAACTTGTACAATGCATATGTAAAGTCCCATACCCTTACCTATACTAAGTAGTACCCTTTAAGTCACCCTAGTTAGTGTCCATCTTTATTACTTCCATTCATTCATTTTACTTTTGAGAACATTCACCTTAACAAAAAATAGAGCGTGTGAGCTAAACATGGATTCCATAATCATTAAACCCTACACCGAAGAAGGTTCTCTACTTGCTAAGGTAGAACCATAACATGAACATAGCATTCTAGGTGGATCCACTAGCTAGTATTCCAATGGAGGCAACACAGTTAAGGAACTACGAGATTTGCTAGAAACTCATGCATGCAGATTTGCATGGTAGTCTCCATCTCATGATAACAATAGTGAACCTATCTTCCCTCTTGGGAAGGGACAACTCTCATATCTAGTTCGTTCGGTGCTGAGCTAAAGTCCCTTTTTGTAATCCTTTAAGTCATTCTTAATCAACAATTCTTAATATAGGTCATAGGATACTAACACCTTCTATAATCATATTCATCGATCTTTAGGTTTAGAATGAGAAATTTCTTTCATTACAACCCAACATTATTGAGATCAACACATCATATTCATAATAATAAGGTACACAAAATAGTTACCTTCAACCTTGAATTATCATACCCTTACCATGATCTCACAATCAATATATTCATATCATTCCATCATATTCATCATATCATTATCCTATTATTTTCACACAATCATACTTCAAATGATTATCATCAAGAACAGACCAACATAATTGAAGTAGAGAAATCACAATCTCAGAAGTCTTACCAATGCCAAGATCTTACCCTCAATTTCACCACAATTGTCCAATAATCCAATCACAATCATCATGATATAGTGAAGTAAGAAATTACATATTCAATTCCAAAAATTCTAATGAATTATCAATGTTCTTCATAGCTAGGGTTAAAGAAAAGGGTTCTTTAATGATTCTTTTAGAGAATTTAGGTCAAGACAAAGAACTACAACAACAAACTGTTAATAAATCATAATCTATCAATATAAACCAAAACAATAAAACATAAATCAATTTGAAAGACAATCCACTAAATTGGATGAAAACATACTTTTAAACATCTTTGGAAACCAATTTTGAAGAGCCTCCTGGGGGAAAAAGACCCAAGAGTGAATAACTTCCATACCTCAAAATCCTTGAAGAATGATGGAGGAAACCTTGATTCTTGAATCCCTAGTGAAGCTTAAACCTTGGTCTTTAATGGGGTCTTTGGTAATAGAGAGACAAATGAGAGAAAAATGAGAGTGAATTCGGTTTGGGAAATTATGAAGTGATGTGTTAGTTTAATGAGGTATAACCATTTTATAGTCCCCCAACTAACTTAATTAGACACCCATTAATCCCTAATTAATTCATTAACTAACTAGCTAATTATTCTAACTTAAGCGAGAATTTGGTAGTGAACTCGAGACACAAAGCACGACTACACTTTGACGGTGCGTTGAAAAGACCACGAATCGTACTGGTAGTTCGTGGTTATGGTGAGAGACTTGGTTTTTGAGCCATCTTAGGATTTGGCTAAGGCTCCACCTACGAGCACCATCGACGGGTCGTTTACCCATCGATGACTCATCGTTTGAAACTTGTTTGCCTACTATCAAATGACAGATTTTAGGGTTAAATGCAAGGGGTCTTCCTCGGGGAGTCGTGCCCGGACGTTTCGACCCTAAACACACTCCAATATGTATTCCTAAAATTTTTTCCAAACTTGAGTTCAATCCGACTCTTTAAACTCCTTGAATCACACCAAGGCACACTAGTTGTAATACCCCTTATCCAAAACATACCAAATATCAGCTTTTAAGAAAAATCTATAGGTACAATCGACTATCACTATCAATGGATCGTAGCTTGACCTACGGCCTATACAACACAACTATTATTTGTGAGTTAAACTCTCTCATGATGCAGTCCAGAAAAATTGACAAAGTGTCAATCCACCGAAAGAACTACGATCCATAAGTCAGACTACGGTCCGTAGTACCTGTCCTCGATCAACGCCCCACTAACCCAGTCTCTGACATGAACCACGATTTCCAAGTACGGTCCATAGATGGACATACGGACCGTAGGTGAAAATTAGCAGATAGTTAGGGGGAAATTTTTTTTGGATCAACTGCAATTGATCATAACTCTTAGTACACAATGAATTAGGTTTCCCATGACTTATGAAATGATAGATAATTGAATTAGGTTTCCATAGCCACCGGATTTGCTAAAATTAGAAATCCGAGTAAAAATTATGCCCGTTTTAGTAATGGCCTGTCGAACAGACCCAACCTGCCGACCCAAATTATGGACCGTCAATTGAACAAGGGCTCGTCAGTCTAGGTCGTCGTTTGGTCTGACAACAATTAACTCAGGGGTCTTTTTGTCATTTTCTATTTCGTTTAAACCTTAATATATGTCATTTTGACATGAAATTATCATATTTTAGTCAATTTAAGCCTACAAACATAACTAAAACTTACCTAAGTCAAGATCATGAATCAAAACTTAGAAAAATTAAAAGCAAGAAAAAAGAAAAAGGTCAAGAACCCTAGTTCAAGAACGCGGCAAGGTTCCAGCAGTTCCATCCTCAAAATCTAAATATTTTTCCATGGATTTCATCACCAGGTATGTAAAATTTCACTAGTGGGTTCCTTTCACCCATAAGATCCCTAGTTTTGATTCAGTTCTTGATTCTCTTATCATGATTAAACATAGGATTTCTAGAATTACAAGAGATCATCTTAAATTAGTTAAATATATGTTTCAAACAAGATTGTAAAGTTATTATTCAGTTTATCTAATGAATTTCAGAACCCTAGCTATGTATTTTTTTAGTTTTTGAATTACACATGCTAGGTCAGATATTTCAGTTACTTCTGATACATATGCCTCAGTTATTAATGCGTCATTATCAGTCTAGTTGTTGCATTTTTAGTTTGGATTTTCAGTTATGAGCTATCCAATATTTACAGAAATTTAGTCATAATGTCTTAATCACTTTATTCATTGCGTGTAGCATAGTACCGAGTTGGACTATTGTTCAGCGTACCCATTAGTCCCATAACTACTACCCAAGAAGGTTGAAAGTCAGATGTGTGGGCATCAGTTTAGTGATCACGCCAGCATGCCTTTATTCTTATGGTAGGGTATATTGGTCCTCTCGATGAGGCATATACATCGGACTCCATATTTAGCTCATGAGATTTTATTATTAGTTATTAGTAGCTCCAACAGTTTAGTAAGACTCTTTTGCATTGACTATATTTACAGATCAGTTAGTATTCAGTCTCAGCATGTTATAAATTTGGTCATTGCATCCAAATAGATCAGAATTCAATATATATCATGTTTCGATTATTATTTTACTTGATTTTGTGCTTGTTCACTTATGTTTTATTTCAACTTTACTCTATCCTACATGTTCAGTACCTTCAAGTACTGATGTATACGTGCACTAAATCTTTTTGTGGTATAGGTTCAGGTTCTTAGTATCCAGATCACGCTTAGATCGGTTCCTGATATCCAGTCCAGCAGAATCAGTGGTGAATACTCATTCTCCATGGACAATAGTCATGAGTTCACTTCAATATTTAGTCCTTTAGTTTCACTTTTTGGTAGACTTAACCAGGGCCTCTCCCAGCATTTCTAATTAGTTTAGAGGCTATTTTTAGACATAGTTAGTTTCAGCTTAGTCATGAGTTAATATTTTTTTTGTATTAAACTTAATCCGTTTTCAAATATCTTAGTTATAGAATATGAGTATTCCCCATCTTTTCAGTTTATGATATGATTTAGCTTCCACATTTAGTTTATTATCTTTAGTATGTTCATGATCATGCCAGCATGGTTATCTTGGGATCACTTGTGGTCCTAGGTACCGTGTCCACATCTCGGGGTAGCTTGGGGCGTGACAATCTTGGTATCATAGCACTAGGTTTAAGTATCCTAGGATGTCTTAAAAGCCACACTAAGTAGAGTCCTTTTTATGGGTGTGAAGTGTACCACATATAATAATAAGAGGGAGGCTATAAAGTGTTTAAGGAAAACTTCACTTTCTTTTTACTCTTATCGTGCATAAGAAATGATCTAATTCCATTCTAACTCAATGTTCTAAGTTTCAGATCATTCCTTCTTGTAGAGCCTAGGAATGGAATGCTAATACACACAATGCTAACACAGTTCATCTAGTACTAGATAAGGAAGTTCTAATGTAGAGTTTCAGAATGCCAATTCAGCTTTTGACTCAGATTATGACCTACTAGAACAATAAGCAGGATACAGTTCCTACTAATCGAAATGATCGATTAGTGGTAGCAGAGTTTGTGATTTTTTTAGAATGATATAAGTTTTTAGGGTTGCATGTTTTTAAGGACCCATAAAAGTTCATTGATGAGGTCAAGAAAATATTTGGTGTGATTCAAGTAACTGGTAGTGATAGTTAAATTGGTATCCTACCAGCTTAAGAATGTGACTAACATATGGTTCACTCAGTGGATAAACAATAAAGATGACTTTGTATTCTGTAACTCAGTATAGCAGTCCAATTCAGTGTTAGTCAAGAAACTCTCTCTGAACCTTTCTCAGTTACTACTCCAGTAGGTGAACAAATTATAGCTAGACGGTTATACAAAAATTGCCTTGTCAGAGTCTCTCTGAAAGTCACCTCATCAGATCTTCTAGATTTAGAAATGGTAGACTTTGATGTCATTCAAGGTATGGATTGGTTACATTCCTATTATACCTCAGTCGATTGTAGAACTAAGATTGTTCGTTTTCAGTTTCTACAAGAACTAATCTTAGAGTGGAAGGGTAGTAGCTTAGCGCCTATGGGTCTATTCATTTCTTACCTTAAGGATAGAAATATGATCTCCAAGGGTTATCTCTATCATCTAGTTTAGGTGAAGTATTCTATCTCTAAAACCCCAACTCTTGAGTCAGTTCTAGTAGTATGTGAGTTCCAGAAATGTTTCCAGAAGATCTTCCCAAAGTCCCTCCCGAAAAGGAAATCAACTTTGGAATTGATCTCCTTCCAGATACCCAACCTATTTCTATTCCTTCTTTCATAATGGCTCTCGCAGAGCTTAAGGAATTCAATGAGTAGTTGAAAGACCTTCTAGATAAGGGCTTCATCAGATCTAGTATTTCACTCTAGGGTGCATCGATGTTGTTCGTAAAGAAGAAAGATGTATATCTTAGAATGTGTATTTACTATATAAAGTTGAACAAGTTCACAATTAAGAATAAGTGTCCCATCCCCAGGATTGATGACCTATTTGACCAGCTTTAGGGTGCTAGCAATTTCTCAAAGATAGACCTCAGATTGGGTTATGATTAGCTTAAAGTCAAAGATAGTGACATTTCAAAAACAACATTGAAAACTCGGTAAAGTCATTATGAACTTGTAGTTATGTCATTTAGACTAACCAATGCTCCTGCAACTTTCATGAATTTGATGAACAAAATGTTCAAGCAGTACTTGGACTTGTTTCTTATCATCTTTATTTATAATATCCTCATTTGCTATAGGAATGAGGAAGAACATGCAAGTCATTTGAGAATTGTTCTACATACTTTAAAAAATCGCCAGTTATTCGCTAAGTTTAACAAATGTGAGTTTTGATTGCAATCCGTTTCTTTTCTTAGTGACATTGTATCTAGTTAAGGGATTTGAGTGGATTCACATAAGATAGAAGAAGTGAAACAATGGCCCATACCTACCGCTTCTATAAATATCAGAAGTTTCCTAGGTCTAGTGGGTTATTACAGAAGGTTTGTGGAAGGATTTTAATCCACAGCCTCACCATTAACTAGGTTAACTCAGAAGATGGTCAAGTTTCAATTGTCAGATGATCATGATAAAAGCTTCGAAGAATTGAAAACTAGATTGACTACAACTCCTGTCTTGACTCTACCAGAGGGTTCAAATGGTTATGTAATCTATTGTGATGCATCCAGATTTGTTCTAGGTTGTGTATTGATGTAGAGAGATAAGGTTATAACTTATGCTTCCACATAAATTAAGGTTTAGAGAACTATCCAACCCATGACCTTGATCTTGCAGCAGAGGTATTTTCACTCAAGATATGTAGACACTACTTGTATGGTATTCATGTAGAAGTATTCACTAATCATAATAGCCTTCCAAATGTGTTCACGCAGAAAGAATTGAATCTTTGTTAGAGGAGATGGCTTGAGTTCCTTAAGAATTATGATATGAGTGTGAATTATCATCCTGTTAAGGAGAATGTAGTAGTAGTTGCTCTTAGTAGATTATCTATGGGTATTGTAGACCATGTTGAGGAAGAAAGGAAGGAGCTAGTGAGGATCAGGCTTGCTCGCTTGGGAGTTCGCCTTTTGAGCTAGTGGTTTAAAAGTTCAGAATGGTCCCGAATCTTCTTGGCAGTGAAGGTTAAGGAAAAGCAAGATAGTGATCCAATCTTGCTTGAACATAAGGGCGCAGTCCACAATTAGAGAGTGGAGACTTTCTCCATAGGGGGAAATGGTGTTCTTCGTTAAAAGGGTAGACTGTATGTTCCTGATGTGGGTGAGTTGAGAAAGCATATCCTTGCATAAGCCTATAACTCTATATATTCTATTCATCATGGTGACACTACGATGTACCACGATATGTGGTAATTCTATTGGTGGAATGACATCGAAGAGGGATATAGCAGATTTTGTGAGTAAGTTCCCTAATTGCCAGCAACTCAAGGTAGAACATCAGAGACCAAGAGGTATGACTCAAGAGATCGATATTCCTACTTGGAAGTGGGATGTGATAAATAAGGATTTCATCATTGGGTTACCTCATACTCGTACACAGTATGACTCCATTTGGGTGATAGTTGATACGATAACTAAGTCTTCTCGGTTTTTAGCGGTTAAGACTATAGATTTAGTAGAGGATTATGCCTAGCTTTACATAAATGAAATTGTGAGTTTAGATGGGGTTCATTTGTATATCATCTCAGAGAGAGATCCTTAGTTTGCTTCTCATTTCTAGAAGTCATTTCAGAAGGGTCTTAGTACTAAAGTTAACCTTAGCACAATATTTCATCCGCATAAAGATGGACAGGAAGAGTATACCATTCAGATCCTAGAGGATATGCTGAGAGCTTGTGTGATCGATTTGAAGAGTAGTTGGGGTGATCACCTTCCTTCGATTGAGTTCTCCTAAAACAATAGCTACCATTCCAGCATTCAGATGACCCCTCATTAGGCTTTGTATGGACATAGATGTAGATGTCCTATTGATTGGTTTGAAGTAGGTGAGGCAACTTTGATAAGGCCAGATTCAGTCCTTTATGCTATGGATAAAGTGTAAATCATTAGATATAGACTTAAGACAACTCAATGTTGTCAGAAATCTTATGCAGACGTAAGGAGAAGAGAACTAGAGTTCCAAGTTGATGATTGGGTTTTCCTGAAAGTGTTACCTATGAAATGGGTGCTGAGATTTGTCAAGAAAGGGAAGCTGACTCCTAAATATGTAGGCCCTGAAAAGATCTTGAAAAGGATTTGTAAGGTGGCATATGAGTTAGAGTTGCCAACAGACATAGCAACAGTGCGTCCGATCTTCCAGACCTCGCTTTTGAAGAAGTGTGTGGGTGATCCAGCATCGGTAGTGCCATTGGAGAGTGTGGCTGTGAAAGATAGTCTTTCTTATGAGGATGTACCCGTTGAGATTCTTGAGCGTCAGGTTAGAAGGTTGAGGAACAAAGAAGTCGCATCAGTTAAGGTTTTGTGGAGGAGTCAGTCTGTAGAGGGAGCTACTTGGGAAGCCTAAGTAGCCATGAAAACCAAGTATCTTCACCTCTTGCCTTCCGATTCCACTCCAACTTGAGGTAATAGTTCTTCTCTAGTTTTTTAGTCATTCATGCGTATGATCTGTCTTAGAATCATGTTCATTATTTGTACTAAAATTTTCCGCGTATTTGCATGTTCTTGGAACTTAATCATGTTACAAACTCAGTCCTTAGTGTTTAGTAGTAGGGATTGCAACTCTCTCCCTCTATTTTTGCTTGTTTGGTCTTTATTCGAGTACGAATATTACGAATGGTGAGATAATGTAACATCCCATATCCTAAACACACCAAAAGCAACTTTTCAGAAATTTGCCGGCTCAATCGACAATAAAGATTGACGGACTATTGCCTGACCTACGGCCCGTACTACACATCCGTCGTTTGTGATTAAAACTCTACCATGATGCACCCTAAAAAAATTGACTAAGTGTCGATCCACGAATACACCTACGGTCCGTAGTGTGTGTCTGTCGATAAATACCCCACTTACCTAGCCTATGACATGAACCACAATTGACCAGTATTGTCCGTAGATGGACCTACGGATCGTAGGTATGTCAGATAGTTAGGGGGAAAATGTTTTTGGGTCAACTTATATTGATCGTAACTCTTAGTACAAAATGAATTAGGTGTTCCATGGCATATATAATGATACATAATTGAATTAGGTTTCCATAGACACCGAGTTTGCTAAAATTAGAACCCCGAGTAAAACGTTATGCCCATTTTAGTAAAGGACTGTCGAACAGACCAAACCTACGGACCTAAACGATGGACCGTCGATTGAACAACGGTCATCAGTCCAGGTAATCGTTTGGTCTATAACAATTATCTCAGAGGCATTTTGGTCTTTTTCTACTTCGTTTAAACCCTAAGATACGTCGTTTTGATCTTAAATCATCATATTTTAGTCAGTTTAAGCCTAGAAAAATAACTAAAACTTACCTAAGTCGAGATCATAAATCAAAACATAGAAAATTAGAAGCAAGAAAGGAGAAAAAGGTCAAGAACCCTAGTTCAAGAACGCAACAAGGTTCCAGCCCCAAATACTAAATATTTCTCCGTGGATTTTATCACCAGGTATGTGGGATTTCACAAGTGGGTTCCTTTCACCCATTATATCCCTAGTTTTAAGTCAGTTCTTGATTCTCTTATCATGATTACACCTAGGGTTTCTAGAATTAAAACAGATCATCATAAATTATTTTAATATATGTTCCAAATCAGATTGTAAAGTTATTATTCAGTTTATCGCATGAATTTCACAACCCTTGCTATGTATTTCTTTAGTTCTTGAATTACACATGCTAGGTCAGATATTTCAGTTACTTCAGATATACATGCCTCAGTTATTAATGCATCATTATCAGTTTAGTTGTCGCATTCTAAATATGCATGTTTAGTTATAAGCTATCCAATATTTATAGAAATTCAATCATAATATCTTAATCACTTTATTCATCGAGTGTATCATAAAACTGAGTTGGAATATGGTTCAGCATATCCAATTAGTCCCACAACTACTAGCATAGTAGGTTGAAAGTCCCCTCTGTGGGCATCAGCTGAGTGATCACACCAGCGTGCCTTTATACCTCTAGCATGGTATATTGGGTCCTCTCGATGGGGCATATACATCAAAGTCCACATTTAGCTCATGTGATTTTATTATCGGTTATTAGTAGCTCCCACAGTTCAGTCAGACTCTCTTGCATTGACCATATTTACATATCATTTAGTATTCAGTCTCAGCATGTTATAAATTTGGTCATTACATCCAGTTATCCCAAAATTTAGTATATATCATGTTCGGATTATTATTATGCTTTCTTTTGTGCTTGTTCATTTATGTTTTATTTCACTTTTACTTTATCCTACATGCTCATTACCTTCAAGTACTGACACATACGTTCGCTAAATCTTCTCGTGATGTAGTTCAGGTTTTCAGCATCTAGATCATGCTTAGATCAATTCCCAATCTCTATTACGGCAGAATCAATGGTGAGTCCTCCTTCCCTGAGGACAATAGTCATGAGTTCATTTCAGTATTTAGTCCTTTAGTTTCAATTTTTGTTATTCTTAGCTGGGGCCTGTCCCAGCATTTCTAGTTAGTTTAGAGGCTATTTTTAGACATAGTTAGTTTCAGCATAGTGTTGAGTTAATATTTATTTGTATTAAACTCATCAGGTTTCAAATATCTTAGTTATAGAATATGGGCATTCCCTATCTTTTCAGTTTACATGATGATTTAGCTTCCGCATTCAGTTTATTATCTTTAGTATGTTCATGATCATGCCGGCAGGGTTAGCTTGGGATCTCTTGTAGTCCTAGGTCTCGTGTACGCGTCTCGGGGGTAGATCGGGGCGTGACACTAGCTCAATTTCACTAGTATCTGAATGTCGTGGTCATTTCTGAATGTTTTAATTCTATACTTTCTAATTAGGTTTAATACATTATTTTAAGCTTAGAAACATTGTTTTAAGGCTTAGTTCATCAACTGAAGCTCTACACTAAGTCATGAAACTTCTAGAGTGTCACATTATCCCCCCTTTGGAACATTCGTCCCCGAATGACACTTAAATCTTCTGATAGGCAAACAAAGACTCAATACTAGTAGCCCAATCAACAAAAATATGAATGTATTCATAATGAGTCACAACTTATAGGTGTATTTCACAACGCAATTTATGGAGTTACACCTCATATGATTATTTCACAACCCGATTCAACACAAAATCAAAGCAATTCATAAAGCAACTCAATTCACAATTTACCACATGTAAGAGCTCAACATTTTTAACGCATAATGAGGAACCACCTTCTCAATTTCAACATGAGCTCAGCATGGTCATCAAGGATTTACTATGCAACTTCTTCTTTTGAAGACAATATCAAAGTATGCTCACTCTAATTCTCAAGAAGGAAATTATACACATTTCATATAAGAGCAAGAAGAATCATAAAAGCATATTTTCATGAAAACTAATTTTAGCATGAACCTTTACCAAGTTTTGCACATACTTAGAAAAGCAAGTCAAACTCACATTATCCATAAATTTTTTTTATTTTTAAGAGGAACTACTAACCTCGAAGAGGAAAGATATGAGGGTATAAGGACTTCATGTCGACCTCGGCTTTCCATGATGAACCCTCAACTTGGTGGTTTCTCCATAGGACTTTTACGGAGGCCACCTCTTTGTTTCTAAAACTTTTGACTTGACAATCTAGGATCTCAATCGGAACATTTTCATATGAAAAGTTCTCATTCACTCCTAACCCTTCAATAGGGAAAATAGATACTAGATAACCTATACATTTGTTTAGCATAAAACATGAAATACCGGATGAATCGAAGCTAGTTCACTTGGTAGTTTCAACTCATAAACAACTTTTCTGACCCGGTGCAATATCTCACAATGACCGACATACCAGGGCTTAAGTTTCCCCTTTTTACCAAATCTTATCACCCCTTTCGTGGGTGAAATATTCAAGTAGACCCAATAATTTATTTCAAATTCAAGGTATCTTCTCCTATTGTCGGCATAAGATTTTTTCCGACTATAGATTATTTTCAACCTATCTCTTATCATCAAAACTTTCTCCATAGCCTCATAGATTATCTCAGGACCAAGGAGTGAAGCCTCACCAACTTAAACCACCCAACTGGAGACCTATATATTCTACCATAGAGTCCTTCAAAAGGTGCCATAGAAATACTTGAATGTTAGCTATTATTGTAAGAGAATTCTACAACGGTAGGTGGTCATCCCAATTACTCTTGAAGTAACTAACACAACTTCTTGACATATATTCTAGGGTTTAGATGGTACTCCCGCTTGGGCATCCGTTTGAGGATGAAACGCGGTACTAAGTTTCACTTGAGTACCTAACCCTTTTTGAAAAGACCTCCAAAAACTAAAAGAGAATTGGGAACCTCTATCATAGATGATGGACAAATGGATTCCATGCAAACTAACAATCTAATTAATGTACAATCTGGTATATTCCTCCGCCGGATAGGTAGACTTGACGGGGATAAAGTGTGAAGATTTTGTCAACCTATCAACAATAACCCATACAACGTCATTTTGCCTACATGTTCGAGGCAAACCCACTACGAACTCCATGTTGATATCTTCCCACTTACAAGTAGGAAAATACATTAATTGAGTTAAACATCACGGTCTTTTAATTTCGGCCTTAACTTGATGCAAATTCAGACATTTAGCCACAAACTCCTTTATATCCCCTCTTCAATCAATCCCACCAATAGACCTCTTGAAGATCGCAATACATTTTGGTGGCACCCAGATGAATAGAATATCGGGAATTATGACCTTCTTCCAAAAAATTTTCTTCTCAACTCATAAATATCCGACTCACATAATCTACCTTGGTATCCGAGTACCCCATCCCCCTTCGGAAGAATGACTCGTTAAGTTTCTAAGGACGGATTCCTTCAACTCCATCAATAGAGGATAAAGGTGTTGCTTTGACTTCACCTTAACCTCTAAAGATAACTTGGAATTATGATGAACAATAGATACTCCATTTGTACAATCTTCCAACCGAACACCCAAACGACCCAATTTACGCACTTCTTTCACTAACTCTTTCTTATCATCAGGAACATGTGCTACACTACCCATAGTCTCTCTACTCATGGCATCCACAACAATATTTGCGTTGCTGGGGTGGTAGAGGACACTCATGTCATAATCCTTTAGAAGTTCCAACTACCTCCTTTGTCGGAGGTTCAACTTCTTATGAGTAAAGACATATTAAAATCTCTTTTGGCCAGTAGATACGTCCACATGTACCCAATAGAGATAATGACTCCGGATTTTCAAAGCAAACACTACGACCGCTAATTCAATATCATGAGTTGGATAGTTCTTCTCATTCACCTTGAGTTGTCTAGAGGCATAAGCTATCATCTTACCATATTGCATAAGGAAAAAACCCAAACCTATTCGAGAAGCGTCACCATACACCATAAAAACTTTGGTACCCTCTGGTAAGGTCAATGCCGTGGCAGAGGTAAGATTATCCTTCAACTCTTAGAAGCCTCTTTCAGAAGACTTCGACCACTCAAACTTAGCCTCTTTTGAGTTAAGGTTGTCAAAGGAAAAGCAATGGATCCAAAGCCATCAACAAATCTTTTATGGTTAGCGACTACATCTAAGAAACTTCTTATGCCGGTGTAATTTATAGGTCTAGGCCAATTTCTAACTGCTTCAGCTTTGTTTGGATCAACTTCTATACCATCACTTGAGACAACATATGTCTAAGAAATTCAACCGATCTCAACCAAAATTCACACTTACTATACTAAAAAAAGATTTGATGTTCCTTGAGGACTTGTAATACCACCCTCAAATGGCCACATGTTTATCATCACAATTAGAATAGACCAAGATATCATCAGTGAAGACAATTACAAAAAAATCAAGGTAATTCCAGAAAACTCTATTTGTAAGGTCCAAAAATGCTGCCGGGCATTAGTTAACCCAAAAGACATAAATAGGAACTCATAATGACCATACATAGTTCTGAAAGCCGTTTTAGGAATGTCTTCACCTCTCCTCCTGAGTTGGTGATATCTCGACCTGAAATCAGTTTTCGAGAAGTAACTCACCGCTCAGAGTTGATTAAAAAATTATCAATCCTAGGGAGAGGATACTTATTATTTAAATTGACGTTCAATTTTCGGTAGCCAACACAAATTCTAAGAAACCTATCGTTCTCTTTTCACATATAATACCGAAGTGCCCCATGTAGATATGCTTAGTTGAATAAAACCCTTGTCAAGTAAATCTTTGAGTTGATTCTTCAACTCTTTCAACTTGGTCGTAGCCATCTGATAAGGAGGAATATAAATGGTCTTTGTATCTGGCAATAAATCTATACCGAAATCTATTTCCCATTCAGGAGTATTTTGGGAAAGTTATCGAGAAAAACTTCTAGAAAATGCATCACTACGGGGACTGAATCTAAAGAAGGAGTCTCGGATTATCGGTCCTTGACCCCTACAATATTGTAGAGACACCCCTTAGAAATAATCTTACATGCTTGTAAACACAAAATAATTCGACCTCTAGGGATTGAGTTTCCCCCCTTCCACGTTAATATTGGTTCATTTGGAAAATTGAACTTAACTACCCTTGTTCTACAATCTATGGAAGAAAAGAAAGCATGCAATCAATCCATTCACAAAATAACATCAAAATTAAACATGTCAAGTTCTACCGAATCCATTAAAGTACCTCTATTGGACAACATTATAGGACAATTCCTATAGACTCTTTTAGTAATAATCGAGTAACCCACCGGGGTAGTAACCGAAAATGGTTCAGTTAAGACATCGGGAAACACATCAAACTTCATAGACACTAGGAGTTACAAAAGATAAAGTGGCAGCGATATCAAATAATGCTTAGACATTAATGGAAAAGACTTGCAACATACTGGTGACAACATCGCGAGAATCCTCTTGATCACTCAAAGAGCGGAAAGCATACAAGAAGGACCACTTTCAGGAGCTTGACCATTCCCCTTCACTTGACCTGTTACGATAGGACAATATCTCACTTTATTTCCACTCTTTCCACAACCAAAATAATTATCCGTCCCAACAAGACATTCATCAACAAGCTTCTTACCACACTTGGTTCAAATAGGTTTCCCACTTGGTGAATCACCACCTCTTTCCTTTTGGGACCTATGGTTAGCCACCCTATAATTACGAGCCTTGGTGAATTTACAAGGAGCTTGGTTGGAGAACCTCTTTTTGAACTTAGGTTTATCTTGAATTCACATCTACCCTTATAAGTACCACCTTCATAAGACCTTGCCCTCTTAATATCCCTATTCTTCCTCATAAGCTTACTCTCCTATACTTGTTTAGCATGCACCATCAAACTAGAAATGTCCATGTTTTCATGAAGCATCGCCACACGACATTCTTCTACTATATATTCAGACACTCCCATCATAAAATGGCTCATCTCATCCCTCAGGTTAGACACCAAGGAAGAGGCATACTTATGCAACTCAGTACACTTCAAAGAGTACTCTAGCATAGTCATACCTTATTGACGAAGGTTGATAAACTCAACCATGTTAGCCTCTCTTTTCTCCTTTGGGAAGAACCTATCAAGCAAGTTTATCCTAAAGATTTCCCAACTCCCCGGACCCGCTGTCAAAGCCCTATTGTCCATCCATTGAGTATACCAAGTTTGAGCTAAATACTTGAGTTGATAAGCAGCTAGATGAACCTACTCATTTGAACTCACCCCCATAGCAAAAAATATCGTATAGACCTCATCAAGAAAGTCTTGGGGTTCTTCACAAACCTTAGACCCAAAGAACATAGGAGGATTCATCATAGTGAAGTCTTTTCAAATGAGAATACATGGTACTAGCATCTTGGTTCACACGGGGTCCAACTTCCCGGTTTGCATGAGCCATCATAGCTTGAACTTAAGTAGTTATGGCTTGTGCTTGAGTAGTCATATCTTGATCCAAACTCTAAAAAAAACCTTATCTCTCCATCCATCATAGCTTGAGGATTGATCGGAGCTTGGTCACTCATAGGAACTTGTTCTTGCGGAGGACTTTTTTTTGTGAAAGAGCTTGGTTGTCTTGGGGAGCAGTTCCCGCATTAGCAATATCTTCTTCAACTCTTCTTGAGGCTTCCCTTCTAGTAGTCATAGCCTATAATCATAAGAAAAGGGTTAGATTAAAAGGACACATAGCAGGACATAGGAATACAAAGAAGATGAGAATTGCCTAAGCATCACATAGCCTCTCATTCATAAGTATGATGCGCTTCATAATTATGAAAAAGAATATACAAAGACGTTGTTTAGTGAGATATTATTACTAAGGTTACTCAACCTTTTGCTCTGATACCAAGTTTGTCACAACCGGGGGGCACCCTTTAGACGTAACCGGGGCATTTTCATCCTCGAAGAAACCTTGGAATAGCCCTTAGCATGCATCATGGAATCTAATAGGTAGAGAAAATGCTGAAAATTAAAAACTTTTACATATGAAGTATACTTAGACTTCTTGCTTATCATATATGAAGTATACATAGAATTTTCATTTAGCGACATAACCAATTCATCAAAATAGTCTAACATAGTCTTACATATAACCATCTAATAGATAATTACAAAGTTTTGGCTAACCCTTAAAATAGTACAATATGCCACATATAGGGTTCAACAAAGTCTCAATATACAAAATGAATAAGTGTCTATAGAGATAGCCAATACTAATGAAGATATAAATGTGGCATCATCTTCAAACTTGAGGACTCACCAATCACTTGGGAAAAGATCCAAGTCTTCATTGCAAATGTCCTCGAAAGCTGTTCAATGGACTGAACCTGCATATTTGTAGAAACATAAGGAATATGGGTTAGTAAAACACTTGTATTAAGTATATAAACATATGAAATTAAAACCTTTGAAGACATTCATAAAGGGTACCTTTTCTCTAAAACATGCTAAGTCATTTGGAAAGCCTTTATGCACAAACAAGAGCATATACAAGCCAATGATAACAACAACATTAAGACACATTTATCTAAATGTTTCATGTTCAAGAGTTCACATCATCATAGCATATAAGATCCACACAACTAATCCCATCCCAAGACTACAAGTACAATGCTCATGTGAAGCCCCACAATCCAACATAATAAACTAAATTAGAAAAGAGATCATAAGTAATGTCTTCACCTAATATAACATAATATCATGTGTATCCATCATCATATATAACAATTTAGACAATATCATGTTCATCAAATGAAACCAACATCATATAATCGCAACATCATATAGAACCAACATTACACATTTCATAAGAACAACCTCCTAGGACTCCCATTAAGGCCAACCTGTACAATGCATAGGTAAAGTCCCACATCCTTACGTACCCTATGTAGTACCTTTAAGTCACCATGGTTATTGTCCATCTTTATTAGTTCCACTCATTCATTTTACTTTTGGAAACATTCACCTTAAACGACAATCCATGTGAGCTAAACATGGATCCAGTATCATGAAACCCTACACCGAAAAAGGGTGCTCTACTTGCCAAGGTAGAACCATAACATGAACATAACATTCTAGGTGGATCCACATAGTATTCCTATGGGGAAACAATATTAATAAACTAAAATATTTGCTAGAAAATCATGTATGCAAATTTGCATGGTAGTTCATGAGAACAACAATGAACCTACCTTCCCTCTTGGAAAGGACACCTCTTGTATCTAGTTCACTCGATGCTAAACAAAAGTCTCTTTTTGAAATGCCTTTAAGTCATTCTTAACCATCAATTCTTAATATAGTCCATCGGAGACCAACCCCTTGTATAATCATGATCGTGTCACTTTAGTTTTAGAATGAGAAATTCCTTTAATCACAACACAACATTAGTGACATCAACATATCATATTCATAATAATAAGGTACACAATAAAATTGCCTTCAACCTTGCATCATCATACCCTTACTATGATCTCACATTCAACATATTCATATCATGCCATCATATTCATCATATCATCATCCTATTCTATTCACACAATCATACTTCAAATAAATATCATCATAAAAAATAGACCAATATAATTGAAGTAGAGAAATCGCAATCTAAGAAGTCTTACCAATGGCTTCCAAGAATATCCTTCAAGATCTTACCCTCAATCTACCACAATTATACGATTATCCAATCACCATCATCATTATATAGTGAATTAAGCAATAACATATTTAATTCCAACAACCTTAATCAATTATAAATCTTCTTCATAGCTAGGGTAGGGAAAAGGATTTATTCGTGATTCTTTTAAGAATTTAGGTCAAAGAATAAAAACTACAACAATAAACAATTAATAAATCATAATCTATAATTATAAACTAAAATAATCCATCATTAAATAAATTTGAAATACAATCCACGAAATTGGATGAAAACCATACTTTTAGACATCTTTGGAACCAATTTTCAAGAGCCTCTAAGGGAAAGAGATCCCAAGAGTGAATAACTTCAATACCTCAACAATTCTTGAATAATGATGGTGTAAATCTTGAGTCTTGAAGCCATAGTGAATCTTGAACCTTGGTCCTCAATGGCGGTCTATAGGAATAGAGAGAAAAAGTAGACAGAAGTGGGAGTGAATTGGGTTTGGGAAATTATGAAGTAATGAGTTAGTTTAATAAGGTCTAACCCTTTAATAGTTCCCCAACTTACTTCATTAACCACCCCTTATTCCCTAATTAACTCAGTAACTCATAAACTAATTATTCTAACTTAAGCTAGAACTTGGTAGTGAACCGGAGACCCAAACAACGACTTCACATCGACAGTTCGTCGACCAGACCATGGACAGTACTGCTAGTCCATGGTTTTGGTAAAAGACCTGGTTTTTGATCCATCTTATGATTTCTCTAAGTCTCCAGATGCGAGCTCCATCTACGGGCCATTGACCCATCGACGGCTCGTAGTTTGGTTCTCGTTTTCCTACAGTCAAATGACAATATTTAGGGTCAAATACAAGGGTCCTCCTTAAGGACTAATGTGGTCCTTAGGGAGTCGTACCTGGATTTTTCGACCTTAAACACACTATAGTACACATTCCTAACCTTTTTACCAAATTGACAACAATTCAACTCTTTAAACCCCTTGAAATACACCAAGGCACACTAGCTCAATTTCACTAGTCTTCGGACGTCGTGATCATTTCTTGACGTTTTGATTCTAATACTTCTTATTTGGTTGAATGCATTATTTTAGGCTTATAAACACTATTTTAAGTCTTATTTAATCAAATAAATCTCAAGGCTAAGTCATGGAACTTCCAGAGTGTTACATTCGCAACCGCAACACCATCGAATAAGTCGAGGTTTAGCACCCTTCTTGGACATAATATATCTCAACGCTTAATGTTCCGAGTGCACTATCATATCTGTCCCAAGTAAGTAAGAGAAAAATTTATTGAAAGCAAACACCACGCAAGAAGCTCTTACTCTCTAACCGTGTAATTTCTTTGAGTTGCATTTGGGTTTTGGTAGCATAGTAAATGGGGTGAATAATATTTTAGTGCATTTGACCCAGTACTTATTCGAGCGCCACCCCACTAGCATCACACATGAATTTGAACGAATCTCCCGAATTTGGAGAATTAATGATAGGGGAGGAGACCAACTTTTATTTCAAATCTTCAAATGCAAATAGACAAGCATCGTCGAAGTGAAATTTACACTCCTTTTTAAGCAACTTGCACAACAGATGTGAAATTTTGAGAAATCTTTAATGAACCTTCTATAGAACCCGACGTGCCCAAGAAAACTTCTAATACCCTTTATGGAGATGGGTGGTGGAAGACTTTCGATCACCTCAACTTTGGCGCTATCGACCTCAATACCGTTGCTTGAGATATGATGACCCAACACAATACCTTCTTTTACCATGATATGACACTTCTCCCAATTTTGTACAAAATAGGATTCTTTGCATAGTTTATGTACTTTGCCTAAATGTACCAACAACGATCAATGGAGTCTCCCATGACAGAATAATGATCCACGAACACCTCAATAGTTTTCTCAACCATGTCGGTGAACATCAACATCATACAATGTTGGAATGTGGCAGGTGTATTGCATAACCCAAATGACATCCATTTGAATGCAAAAGTCCCATAAGGACATGTGAACGTGGTCTTTTCTTGATCTTTTGGTGCAGTGAATATCTGATTGTAGCCTGAGTACCCATCAAGGAAGCAACACCATCCCTTACCTACAAGTCTATCCAACATCTGGTCCATAAAAAACATAGGGAAATGGTCCTTCTTTGTCTAAGAATTCAACTTCCGATAGTCCATGAAAACTCACCACCCGGTCACCGGTCGCATCGCAACAAACTAGTTCCTTTCATTCGGGACCACAATGATAGCACCATTTTTAGGTACACCCGCAACATGGCATACCCAACTATTGTCTGAGATGGGATAAATGAATCCAGCACCTGACCATTTAATAAGAATCTCTTCATTACCTCTTGCATCGGCAGATTAAATATTCCTTGATGCTCAATGCTAGGCTTGTGATCTGACATGAGTTTGATATTTTTGGAGAGAATACAGGGAAGAATTCTTATAATATATGCAATGGTCCACCATATGGATCGCTAGAACCTCTTTAGCACGACTACCTGTATTACATCGATAATGACTTAGGGGAATCTAGAGCCAGACATTGTTTTCATGATTTAGTAAGGTCCTAAAATGTTCTATAATGCTGTATTGAGAGAGTTTCTAGAGTTTTAGGTGATTTAGGAGTAAAACATCATGGGACAACCAAGACGTTCGACGACTAAGTCACCTATGTGCCTCATGTGTGGTTATGTGCATATATGGGTGTTTCATGATTTAATGAGGCTATTATACAATTTATTATAGTTTTTATAGGAAGTTTGTCAAGTTTCATGAAGTTTGGAGGTCAAACGTGCAAGAACGTCCATGACGTTTGAAAGGTTTGCCTTGAAACGACCTTGTGTGTCTTGGCATGTTTTGTCGAGTTTCATCTGTTCGTTTTTTATGAAATTCATGTGTTAGATTCTAAACACATATAAAACATATTAATGTTGTAAAATTTTTGTAAAACATCCCCAAGGACCATCCAAGGGTCCTTGAGAAAGGACCCTTCATTTGAGCCAAGGCTGTCTAGACAAGGCCCCTAAACGACAGAGGGAATCGATGGCTCGTGGGCCAGTCAACGCCTCATCGATGGGTGTTGTGGGTGAATACTTATCCTAGGGATCTCAAAATCCAATGTCAAGTCTCTGAACTAAACGACGGGAGGACATGACATTCGATTTGTGGATAAACAGTCCGTCGACTGCGCAGCTGTTGATGGTGCTTTCAACTGCGTAACTTACTGTTATGTCTAGGGGTAAAGTGGTAAATTAACCCACATCCAAATAAGAGAAATTAAAGTTACTTATGGGAATTTTAGGTATTTTAAGTGGGTTTATAAGTCCTAAAGGCTTAGAAGAATTCATTCAGCAAAATAAAAATCCAAAAATATCATAGAAATTCTCTAGAACTCCGTTGAAGCCAAAACTCAAGGAAGAGCTTGGATTGGAGAATGGAGTGGTGATTCTTCATCAATTTAGTTGATTAAAATCATTGAGATATGATTTTTTATCCTTGAAACTCTATTTATCAAGGAGCTCAACATTCAAAGAATTTTCTAATATTTTCAAAGATGAACTTGTCCAATTTCATGATCTATCCATGGGTTCTTGCATTAATGGTTTTAAAGAATTGTATATTGATTAAATTGTTGTTAATTATATTATTTTAACCTAATTAACCTATGAACCCATGCAATTGATGAACCCTAGTTTTTGACTACTTTATGGGTTAAGTGATATTGACTAAATGCTTATGAATTATAGTGTAGTTTTCTACAGGCTATTGAATGATGTAATAATTGTATTGAATTTATAAATATATTGTATTATATTGATTAATATATATTGAATTGACCTATTTTCGTTGAATATCATAGTTTATGTATTGAATTATTAGTTATGACCATGGGTAAGGGCCTTATGGTATTGAATTGGATGTTTTAGACATAGATTGAAGTGGAGAGAATGGATTGGTGGTATGCTTCCCTAATTATATTTACTTTATGTTAATTCTACTTGAATTATATTTTGATTTGTGTGGTCCACTTACGGTGGCGGTGCTATGTGCTTTACTTGCAATTGATGTGGCCTTGTCGGCGTCACTTTATGTATTATATGATCATGGACTTGTCGGCACTAATTGAAGTATTATGATGATTTTTGTAGTTGATTATGTGAAGTATGATCATATCTACGTATATGTTAGTAATGTGAAAGTATATGTTCTTCTGTTGAACTTGTTTGGTTATCATGTTAGACTATGACTATGTCTTTGTATGTGTAGTCTTCGAGTTGATGCATGATTGTTCCTACTTGACTATATGAGTATATAATGGTTATATTGATGATTTTATAGTAATGTATATTATTACATAAAGATGATAAGGGTCATTCCTAAGTGATTCAAAGAATTATATGCTATATGTAATAAAGTAAAGTATATTGTATTCTGTTTTTTTAGACTTGTGTCCCTTACTTGATACATGTATGAATGATATGTGAATATGAGATGTCTTGACTAGGTAAGATTAGGTCACCCTTGTCATATATGAATGAATGATATGTGAGACCTTAAATGATGTTAAGAAGGTCATGTACGTGGAACCTTAAACCTAGTTGTAAGGTTATGTTATGAACTTGAAGTCGAGAGCCTTAATGGTATCCTTCTTGTAATGAATGATGGACTTGAGTTTGATTGGCTGGAACGACATCATATCAGCCTTATAAAAGTCATGAGGAGCTATATTAGCCGCCATTGAAAGGTAACCCTAGTGGACCTCTTTGGTAGGATGAATGTGATTGGGTTATGAACTAGATACGAAACCTCTTCATGTGATCCTTTAATGTCAATTAATCTATGGGAAAAAAAGGCTAGTACCGAGTGATTACGTAATGGGAAGTAGCTCTACTTGAGAAGTAGACTAGAGTACAATGTATCTATACTTGAGAATGAGACTAGATTACATAAAAGCCCTTCATATTCCTTAACCATGTACCCACATGGGATGTGTCCTAGTTCTACCCTTGGCAAGTAGAACACCCTCATCGGAGTAGGTTAGAACTCTGAATTACATGTTTAGATATGATGGTTTATGTCGGTTATTGCCTATTCTCATCAAATGGGATATCTACTAGCATTAGAGAAGTTATATGAAGTTTAGGTGGTGGTATGGGACACTATCTAGACATTGCACAATAGGCTTTGAAGATGTTAGTGAGAGTCGCTAGGTCTTCTTCAAGACCATTACTTGAATATCCTAATGTGATGAATATCTCTTAAATGAACTAAAGAATGTAATGACTTAAGTTAAGACAACATGTTAAATGAATAAGTACCTATCTAGAGTAGTTAAGGTGTTGTCTAGTTAAGGTGTGAAGGGGGCATAGGAATGGTCACTTCGTACCTTACCTAGATAAGTCTTAAGAATGACTCTAGTTAGGGAATATGGTTGACTATGTAGATATGATCTAATCCTTAGGTAGTCTTAAGGATTATTTAGGTAATCTTGAAGAGGTCAATAATGGACGTTATCTTCTTTATTTACTTAAGTAAGTCTTTTGATAGACTTTGGAAGGAGAATGTCATATCATCTATATGTTATTGTATTAAGTGATAATGATTCTATCTTAGGTAGTCTATAGGACCTCTTAAGTGTTTGTGTAAGGGATTGTTGGGCGGTCGCTTCACAACTCACCCAAGTGAACCTTAAAATCACCTTTGATAGGAGGATCTCATGTTTACGTGGTTGATGTATTGTAAGTGTGTGTTGCTCATTATAGGCCGTCTTCAGGATCATTTAGGAGTTCCTAGAGGGTATATGGGAGGTATCTCTTTGTATTACTTAATTGATTCTTAGGATAACTTTTAGACAGGGAATTGCATGCTATAAAATATATATGATGAAGCTAAGAAACTTCACTGTAGAGTGCAGGAACTTCACTGTAACAGTGATATAGTTCACTGTAAGATTCCCTAAAAATGTGCCAAATTGATTATGTGATTTTTTTTATGTATTTCTAAGGTGTTTAATGTTGTTGTTAGGATTATATTATGATATTTAAATCGAAAGATGCATATTTTCAATAAATGTCAGTTTTCATGATTTTTATGCATTATGCCATACTTAGTACATGTGTTTGTACTAATTCCATGCTTATCTCAAAAGTGGTTCATAGGTGAAGGTTCTATCAGAGAGCTAAGCTTAGATTTGAAGATCGTTCAAGCAAGTTGAAGTATATCCTCAGTTGACTCGAGGGCTTAGATGTTTTTTACTTCTCTTATCAAAGTATTATAATAGACTTAGTAGTACTTATTTCTATTGTGTATGGGTCGTGTCCCAAAGTACTCTTGTGTCTAAGATTTGATGAAATGAGACTTAATATTTCCTATGAGTTTTATATGAAAGATACTTTAAAGACTTATAGAATGTTTGTGAAAGGTATTAATTCCGCAGTACTTTTCATATGTTTATATGCGATGAAGATACGGAAGGGCTTGTACAAGACCTCCGAGAGGTCAAGTACGCCGGTTGCACTATGAGAGTGTCATATCTTCTAGGGTGTGGTCTTGAGATGTGAAACTACCAAACACTCGACTTGTTACCCATTCATATCTTCCGCAATAATAACTGGGAGTGTTTCATTCATGCCCAAGAATGCATACCTCAAATGCGGTGGTAGAGCCTTGAGCTCTAATTTCGTGCTTCATCAATGGATGGATTTGCAGGTGTGGATTCACGATTCTTTATGTCTAGCTCAACAACTTTGGCTTTGAACGGTAGTCAAATCTCTCCAATGCAGCCACCCACTCATCATAATCCTCTATGCAATCATTATCAAAGTTCATCATAACATCTACGCGATATTCAACACCCAACCTTTCTTCAATTCGCACCTCGTACACACTGTCGACTCTGTAAGTTATTGTGGACACTGATTGGTCTTCGCCACTTTGATTTATGGACCAACAAGTATCAAATGTCTCCTCTTCATTATTTAGTGTAAACTTCATATGCCCCTTCTCCATATCACTTACTGCCCGCCAGTATGAAGGAATTATCTCCCAAGGATGATGGGAACCTCAAAGTCAATATCGCAATCAAGGATCACAAAATCTTTTGGAATGATGAATAACTCAACTTTCACTAGAACATCAAGGAGTACATCGATTGGTCTCCTAATAATCTGATCGTCCATCCGTAGCCATCGCAGTGGGATTTGGATCCCCTAACCCTGGCTTCTTATAAACAGAAAAAGGCATAAGATTTATGCTAGCACCAAGATCACACAATGTATTAGCAAAGTGTAACAACTCGATAGTACGTGGAATCATGAAGGCACCATGATCCTCTTTCTTTTGCACTAAAGGACCTTGTAGCAGTGGCACTATAGTGCTACAATTTATCATCACCTTCAAAAGTCACTACCATTTTATTTCACTATGTCCTTCATGAACTTCACATACCCAGGAATTTTCTCTAAGGCTTATATCAGTGGGATGATGATGGGAGCTGCTTTAACATACTTTTAAACCTGCTGCATTTTCCTTCTTCAGCCCCTTTTACTAAATTTTTTGGGAACGGAGGAAGAGTTCTAGATATAGGGACAAATTTTTGATTAACTCCCTCTTCTTTTTCCATCATAGTCGCACACTCTTTACTGACCTTGTCACCTCAATATCTTTTTCATTGTATGTCTCAAATCTAGACGGCAAAGGTGGATCACTTGTTTGCTCACCCCCTCGAGTAGTCATTGCTATGTAATTCCCACCATTCTTTGAGTTTTGGATCGTGTTGCTTGGAAGAGTGACAGGTTGGAACGGGTTCATTGTTATTTACAACTGAGTCATATGTAGCTCAAGATTCTTTATAGAGACTCCATGTTCATTAACCTTTTTCCTAATACCATGCAAGTCATTTTGCATCTCCTTCACATTCTCATAATTTAGGTCAAATTTCCTTAACATTTTCTACATCATATTCTTAATACACGACATACTACTTCAACCTTCCCTAGGAGCATATTCCTAATTTCGAGGAAGGACATATGACAGCTCGATCGTTCCTGTTTTCATAGTTGTTTTGGTTGAAATTGTTATCACGATAATAGTTTACATCTCAGACATATTGACCTTCTCGGTTGTAGTTTACATAGTTCCGACCTTGTTTTCCTTGACCTTTGCGCCAATTATTCATGTCGGACCCTTTGGCGTTTGATCAGAAATCCCTCGTCTGATCATTAACAGCACCAACATCCTCCTCATAGTAATTCTTTTAATGGTGGTGGGTTTCTAGTTAAGTAGTTCACCCATTTACCTTCTTTGATTTACCTCTCACATACTTAAATACTAACCCTTGCTTTGTCTTAATCTGGGCCATTTCCTCCCGTATCTCATCGATAGGTTGATTATTTATAGCGTGAACGACAAAGGTGTTTTTCCCAGTATCTGACCTTCTAGTGCTCCACGATTTATTGTTATGAGTAATTTTTTCCAACTTCTCTGCAATCTCAGCATAGGTGCATTATTCATAGGAGACACCACCAATCGTATCAAGAACTTCTTTATTGTTGTCATCTTGAACTCTATATAAATACTTCTTCAGTGACTCCTCATCAATGTAATTATTAGGGACACCCCTAACAAATGCAGTGAATCTTTACCAAGAGCTGATCAATGAGTCTCCAAATGATGTCAAAATGTTATTCACCTTATCCTTGTGATTTATCTTTTTAGACACTGGTTAGTACCTTGGTAAGAACACTTTTTTTCAATTGGTTCTAAGTATAGATTGAGTTGTCGGGCAGCTTAGTGAACCACACAACAACATCTCCTATCACCAGTAGAGGGAACACTCACAACATGATGACATTCATGTCCAAATATTTTCTACCCATGCAACTTTTGCAAACCACACTCAACTTGGCTATATGATCATGTGGTTTTTCTAATGGGAGTCGCAAAACCAAGACCCTTGCTGTGAGCATTTGCATCAGGCTACTCATAACCATGAATGTGTGCGATGGGGGCAAGAGGGTAGGATGAAAGGTCCATCAAAGTCTTCAATGTTCACGTTACCCGTATAACGATCCTTAAGTCGTGGGATGCTAGAGGTTTCACTCGCAATGCATCTCCTAACTGATTTTCGACAAGAGCCTTGTATTTTGCACCGACTAGCATTGGAGGCTGCAAGTCTACTCCATCACCTACATTACCTTTGTTAGGGTTACTTGGGACCCTTGATTTTCCATCATTCGTAAAGTTTGGTTAAATTTGGGATCATAAGGAGTGAGTGGTTCCCCCCGGCTCTGTACACTTGACATACACTAGAGATAGACTATCAGAGAGACAAAAACACAATGAAACAGTAAAATTAGGAAATAGTTAACTAAAATTCAATAAAGTAGTTAAAATTAATCTAAAAGCTGAACACCGACAGCGGCGCAAAAATTTGATACGCTCAAATTACACCTCCCTTTAGAGGCATAAGTAATCGTTATCAAAAGAACCCATAAGTAGGTTACGGTCGATCCCACGAGGAATATGTATTAGACTTAACTTTAACCCACAATTTTATCTTTTTAGTCAAGGTATTTTCCAAAAAAATGAAGTGAAAGGGGGGGGGGGGGCGTTTGTGAACCACATTCCTTCAATTGTATAATTAGCAAGTGAATAAGAGTAAACATTTGCTATTATTACATGTAAAGTGATAACTATGTATCTCGAAATCCTTGGTCCGACATCTTTAAAATATGACCCCGTACATTAGTCAGGCTACGTGTGTATAATGTACTAAATCTTACCATTACCTCATATTAGACATCACACTGATGTATGCCTTAGTTTCACCCTCGAATCAATCAACACTAGCCTATTAGATAGTATTACTCTAATTCTATGTTGATAATTCTTTTCTTATTAACTATCTTCTTGGTCCGGCAGGTATCAAAAAGGTGAGTTATAATGTGTGCACTCGTTAAAAAGACTTCTAAGAAAAATAATTATTAATTCATGCAAAAAAATTATTCAAGAATTTCTTAATTACTAGTTATAATTTGTTCTCTCATGGATTCCACAACCCTAGTTGTGGATTTAGTTACCCATATTTGTAAGAACACTATCCATGTTGATAGATGAAGAAATCATGAACTTACGTAATAAGAATAGTAAACCCAAAAATTGCACTTGAATTGCAAAGCAAAAACATCAAACCAAATTCAGATGTCAATTATTTGCCAAAAGTGAAAAACTAATCTCCAACACATAAACTAGAACAATAGTAGTTGTAGCTAACCCCAAATGATTTTTAAGCACTATTTATTGAAAAATAATCCTAATTAAAAAGGAATTCAAATAAGGAAAGTTTGTTCAAGCACACAACTTCAATCTATGTGACGAATTGATGGACCGTCAACCAATCGACGATCTGTGCTTCGCTTCCATCAGCCAAGACTTAAAAAATATTTCCTGCATTGCATCTTCTCTGAAACAAACGAAAAACTAATAGCATGGTCCGTTGATCAATCTACGGTCCGTCGATGCTTCTCTCTGACTTCAAACTTATAATCTCCAAGTATCATGTGCTAGAACCCTCACATTATAAACTACGGTCAACCAATACGGTCCGCTGATCCATTGACGAACCGTCGATGCTAGCCGTGGTTCGACTCTAAGTATGAATTCTCCAGATTTCCTCCAATACCTGGGCTGATCATCTATGATCAGCATCTACGGGGTGAATGGATCGATGGTCTGTCGATTTCCTTCATAGGTCCCTTTTCCTGCATATTCTCAATTGTCTCCTACATTTTATGCGTGAACATCATTCCTGCAAAACAAGACACAAACTTATTAAAAGTAATACAAAATGTCTCTAAACACACACAACACTTAAGTAAAATGCATTAGAAATACCATGAACTCACGGTACATTATTGTTGCAACCTTAAGTAGGTGCCTATGTTTTCTCTCAGCCACCCCATTTTATCAGGGTCTATACACAAATTTTTAGGTGGAAAATACAAAGAGACTTTAAAAGACATACAGTTCAATACCATTGTATGATCTCATGGTCTTAATGGTGGTGTTAAATTGATTCTTTATAAGATGAACAAACACTTACAAGTGTAGAAAACAATCACGTAGTATTTCAACAGGTAAACCCAAGTCATGCAATTGAAATCATCAACAAGAGTAAGGAAGTATTTATTTCCTTTGTAAGTGTTATGTTTATAGGGACCACATACATCTATATGTACTAATTTAAAAGGCCAACTAAAAACTGAATTAATGAACATGAAAAGAAAGTCTAGTTTGCTTAAAAATAGGACAAATTTAAAACAATTTGATGAACAGGAAAAGAAAGTCTAGTTTGCTTAGAAATAGGACAAATTTGACATTTACAGGTTCCAGATTTATCTAGAGTGTTCTTGATGGGAAGAATAAAACTGAAAATCGGGATTGGGGCATGACCAAGACTTTGATGCCATATAGTGCACTTGGCACCACTGAAATTATTAGAATGAAAATCATAAACAGATTGCACGCTAGAATTAATGGTTGGTGATGGTTATTTTTCTGGAAAGAATGTAGAGTACATCATTGACTATACCAATTCCCTTCACCTTGTTAGTGTAAATGTCATGAAACAAAAATCAGGATAAATGGAAGCAAACAGTGTAGGAATTTAATGAGTTGGGATACTGATAGTAGTTTATATTTGAACAAGGGTATATAGAGAACATCTTGACAAGTTGTTCCTTGTCTTGTTGATATGTCCCTGTGAGTGATTGGAGATATATAACCAATTGGTAAATGAACCTGGTTATGAGGTGAAAGTGAAGAGCAGTACTAGATGACACTACGTCCATAGAGGAAACCATGTGATTTAAGGCTCATGTTTCAAAAATCCACAAGTTAGTCGTATAACAAGCAAAAAAACAATTCATAGTACCTGTCACGTTTGTAAATACTCAGGTGAATCTTTCTTATCAATAAATGTGAGGAGATTCTGGAATTGCTTAGCTATGAAACCTTGTTCTTTTTGTTAAAGCGCATTAGCCTAATGACTATGTGTATTCTCATGATGGTGCATATTGGCATTGTGATCACTATAACCATAGGTTAACCAATCAATTTGTAACATTCATCTGTAGTATGACCATTAAGGTGATAGAAATCATATTGAAAATTGTAATTCTTCTTCACACTCATATTAGTTGCAGTCTTTGAGTATGTGTTACTTGCAGCAGCAGAACATAAAAATTCCCCTTTTTCATAACGGTAAGTCACAAGTGATTTTTGTTTGGAATTAGGAGCATATTGTGTCATGAGAAGAAGATTAACCTTCCTCATAGTCTGGTCTAGTTTGAGAGCTCTGTGCAGCCACGTTCAAGTGCGGACGCTGACTCACTTAATGAATGATTAAATAATAGTTTTGATTCGCTGAAGGGATCGATGACATCATCAAAATTTGGTTTCTCAATTGATTATCATTTTTATTCAGTCCACCTGAAAATTGCATGTGTTTTTGTTGCTCCAAATTGTTCATAAATTAATGAGACTACACACATGAACATGAAGGAGGAGGGACTAGAGACTCATATTCCTCCTAAACCTGACTTAATGGCAAAAAATAATTGATGTACCTTGGTTTAATGTTTCTATCCCTATGTGAATGTGATAAATCTTCGTGACATTCACCTTATAAAATTTCTTTTTAGATCTGCCCAGACTTTATGAGAATTTGAAGAATACACAATTCCATTGACTATATCCTTAGACACAACACACATGATTCAGGACAACACAATCACATTCACACGCTCCCATTGATGTGCCATCTGACCCTCATACATATCTTTCCTGCAAGTGTAGAGAGAAATTAATTTCCCTTTATTATGGAATTACTCGAAGATTATCAAGGAAAACCATTGGAAATTCATTCGCTAGGACTTGACTAAAGAGTCATAAGATTCTTATTAGTATCATGTACATGAACCATATGGTATAAAAAACCTTAGCAATTAACTTTACATTCCTACGGTATGAAATTAGGTGTGGCTGCGTTATCCTTCAACTCCAGGACTAGTTGACCTTGCAGTAAGATCTCACTATCTTTCCAGGACGATAAATATTAGCATAGAAAGTTGTGAACCAATCCATAACATGATAACATCAAAATCTAGCATAATAAACTCAACTAAATCAATTGGGGGATGATTAATCAACACCATGCAACCTAGATAGACACAACTAGATAAAATAGAGTCGCCAAACATTGTCAACACCTCAATTGGTTGTGGAAACAACTCAGATTTCATGTGAATCTTACTAGAATAAAATTGAGTAATTTACGAATATGTAAAGCTAGGGTGAATAAATGTGTAAACATATTGAGAATACACCATCAATATATCTGTAACAACGTCAGGGGTTGCCTCTAAATCCTGTAGTCATGTGAGTGCATAAAAGAGATTCTGGCCACCGCTCCAACTTGTATCTATTTCACATCACCTTACACCACGACCCTAAGTAGATTGTGGTCCTGGTCGTGGGACACATAATGAGGGTGAATTTGATGCTTTAGATTCTTTAGGCTGAGCTAGATCACCTTTGCTTAACCTCGGGCGCAGACTAATAAAATGTATTATCTGCCCACAATTATAACATACAGATGAACCTTGTCTACATTGCCCAGTGTGTTGCTTACCACATTGTGGACATAAAGGAGTGTAATGTCTTATATGCGCGAAAGAATCTTGTCGACAAACCCAGTATTGCCTTAGCTATGACCTCTTTCTTACTAACAATAATGATAAAATGTGTTTACTGCAGCTGTAGTGAGACACTACCCACCGGTCGCGATGGATATCGAACGAATGGGGGCCTAAAATCACCATGTGGCTCCCTATAAGACACCATAGTACATGCCCTTTTACTCTATTCCATATCTCTATAGGTATCCCAAATCCGTTTTGGAAGGTCCTCTATAATCTAAGAGAAAGCATATATCTGGGAAATATTTACATCATCAGATAGGGATGCTACCTTACAATGTTTGATCAGATGATACCATTAACTTAACGATGACCTCTGACTCTCATGAACTTATATTATATGGTGCATATCTTGCAAAAAAATTAAACTGGTGGCTATAAACCCTCATACTCATGGTTCCTTGCTTTAAATTGATGACCTACTCAAGACGGGCCTCTTGAACTTCCCATGGAAAATAGTGGGAAAGGATGGCCCCATAAAAGTCCTCCCACTGTCTTGCAGATCATCAGGTCCTCTAGATCTCTCCCACATTTTATACCAAAGGATGGATACATCACGTAGTCGAAAAGAAACCAACTCTACAACCTTGTGATAGATGCAAACATAATCCTCAATACTCTATATATGGTCGATGAAGTCTTAGGGATCTCAAATGGACTTGATCCTGTATATAACGGAGGGTATAAATGAATAAACTAGTGTACCTTCAAACTTTCTGGCCAGTCTCTCAAACTATCTATTCCTGACCCCATTTGTCGCTTATAACGATAAACCATCCTAGTCAGCAACTGAACTGCCTTCCTTATCCCCTGCTCCCCAGTCTTTGGTGGAGGAGGAATAGGTACTGGAGGTCTCGTGTCCCTATATTCTTCAAGTACAAATAGAACAAGTGAGTCTGGGGAAACTCCATCTCCTCGTGGTTCAACATGTTATAGGGAGGTCGTTACTAGGGTGCTAGAGATTTCCTTGTGCCTTCCATGGAAATCTATCCATTTTGACGCAATGGGGATTGGTTAGTACCTTTCCTTGGATCAATAGTTATCTCTCAATTTTCCATATTTAGAGATAGTGTATCCTGTTAATATAAGAAATTTAAAGCACAATTTAGATTTCAAATATTCTTATACTTTTTCACTATATCAAGATCTTTCAGTTTAATGAAATGTAACCAATCATAAATTCCATATAGCCTCTTGATTATAAGGGTGGTGCATAACACACCCAAAAACAAGACTCTACTAGATACGACTTGTGGACCCTCAGGATACGACCTACTGTGATATCAAGTCTATACACTCCAAAATAGAGGGAGTAACTAGAACTCGATACCCTATAATATCGAGTTACCCACAAACACATACTAGCTAATGAAATTGTGAAACAAAGAGATGAGGCAGCACAACCTTTTAAAATTGAACCATGTACCTTGAAGGTCATGACCTAAATTAGAATAAACAATACAAACATAGTAGACAAGCCTAAAAAATAATAAATATGTAATATCTTTCCAAAAAGTTTACAACCAAAGACATACCTACTTACACACATATATATACATGCCAAGAATATGGGTTGGAGATTGAAACATAAAAAAGGAAACCCACAATATTGTGCCCACAATAGCCTCTAGAGTGACATAAGCGCTGTCAGGACAAGGCCTAGACTTAGTCAAACTATACAATAAAAGTATACATCCTTTGATATCCCCAAGATAAGATGGATATTAGCAACTCACAACTAAACCTGAATCCTAGCAGGTGGGTTTTTGGAATTTCTTCCCGTACCTACTCGCATGAAGCAAAGATTAGCATTCCCCGGAAAAGGGATGTGAGTACTAATTAAATTGTACTGGTATGTAAAGCGGAAAGTAGGATCAGAAATATTTTACTGTAAATGGTAAAAGAGATATCACCTAAAACTGAATCTCAAATAATCTACATGGTTGACATTTTGCCCTCTACTATTTAAGTATGCATGGTATGCTCATTTATTCATATTTTATGAATACAAACACACACACACACACACTCACACACACACACACACACACACACACACACACACGACATACCCAACCAAATGCTAGAAAGGGCGGTGCTTCCCAGTCGCTAACCGACAACATGTAGGCCAACCTTGTGGCCATCGGTATCTCGTACTTATATATATAGTCAATAGGCCCAATACCTCAGATTATAGGTCAGGAGTAGAATGCGTAACATGTCATGTCATGGATTTATAACACCTATATGTTACTGTTGCCAAAGTTCGCATGTTTGTAGTCTTGTTTTCATAATCCATGATCTCATTCGTATAACATGTAACCATCGAATGGAAACTCATATGTTCATTAAAATAAGCTTGAAAAATTAACTCAAATATTAGAAAGATAAACTAACCTTACAGATATTCATAAAAAGTTTAAGGTGATTTACTTAGTTTCTAACTTGGTTCCTCGATAATTTATAAAATAATATTTCAAAAACAAAGTTTCTTAATAGTTTAAAAATTTATGTTTTATAAGGGCGTTTTGTAGATCGTGAGTTAATTTAAATTTTTTTCATACTAACTTTAGTGGGGCAAGATGGCTGGTTACAGGTAATAAGGGTTTTCCTTATATTTTCAGTCACATCACCCAAAGAAGAATAAGAATTTATAGGTGCGGACTTATAATCAAGGAAACTAATATAATAACATGTACATGTTGAATACTCTATATATGAATAAGTATGATATCAAAATAATAGAATCATGAAAATAATAGTTGGAATACTAGTGCCTTTTACTGAAGGTCTTTCTAGCAAGAGATAGCAAAATATTATATTATTCCTATTAAGAATTTCCCTAAAGTTGTGCTACAATGGGAAAAGATGGAGCTTAGACTTTACATACCTTTCCAATGAATGGACGAATGGCCGTAGATTTTTCACGAATGTTTTTCCTTATTTCCTAAATTTGGAAACACTCTATGTTAAAAACCGTTACACACCTATAAATAGTTCATAATTGATCTTACATCAGCAGATTTTCCATATGGTCAAAACATGACGAAACGTTCGTAGAACTTCATAAAAACAATCATAAAAGAGTATCGAGATGATTACCTTAGTTAACCAAGTGTAATACTTGAGGAAATACAAATAACTACAAATTTATATCTTCAAAAAGTAGCTCCGAATTCAGCTAATAGAAGAGGAAAATGATTGCCACATGTAGCGATTACATTTCTAGGAAAAGGGGTAACCTTTGATGGTAGAAATCGTCAAAACTAACCTTAATCGTGCAAGAACTTCATCAACCATCTCTACAGCTTTTTTTTCTGGTTTAGGAGGGAAAAGAATTGTTTTGGTATCTTAAAACATTGAGTAAGCCGACATACAACAATTATTGATCGGACCCAGACTGTGACCCGAATTCTACCCAAGTAGTTCGCAGTAAAACCCTCATAACTTTTTACTATCATGCTGGTTGGATACAGGGTTTTGTGTGTTGCAAACTAGACTTGTAGACTTTCTATTTGATGGGTCATAGGTATGCTAACTCTTTATATATATGGAGAAAACATCCAAGAAATTTTACAACAAAGTTAAGAAAATATTACTAGAGAAACTTTGATACCTTTTGTAAACCTTAGTTTCACTAATTTTTCATGACTTCATAACACACTATTCTTTGAATGCTATACACTCACAAGCTTATCCACAGGTATGGGACTATTTATAGCTATAAAAATGGTGAAGTTCTACCTGACAATTTCTTTTATCATTAACTTTGTTTGACTGGTCCCTTTGATCTAAAACTTTAGTTTAGTTTCTTGATACTGAAACCTATTTAAACTCTTAATCTCCAATGTACGATACAAAGTCATATGCATATCATATAACCATGCCATACTACCCCCACATATATTATTCAACAATGAGAAAAGGTATGGGGTCTTACAGCTATAGTCCCTAATTTTCGGTGCAATGTGATCCTGTCTTTTTTTTGGTCAAATATGGACGTCTGTTATGACCATAATAATAGAGGCAGTTGGCCCCAAGGGGCAAACATATGAATTTTCAAATTCAAAAGAGCCCAATGTGGGAAAAACAAAATTTATAATTTTTTTGTGCTATAGTCTATGAACTTTTTGTGATATGTGATACTGTATTTTTTTTGCCAAAATTTTTTATGGACATCTATCACTTCCTTATTAATAGAGTCAGTTTGTTTTGAGGGGAAAACAGATGCATTTTCAAGTTGAAAAGATTTCAAATGCAGGAAAGACCTAATTTACAATTTTTTGTGTGCTAAAGTCCATTGATTTTTGGTGAGACATGATCTAAACTTCGTTTTGGATGATTTTTTACGGGTGTCCATTAAGACCTTTTTAATGGATTCATTTTTTCTCAAGGGAAAACCATACACATTTTTAAGTTAAAACGATCCCTAATGCGGGAAAGAGAGAAATTACCGTTTTTGTAGGCTATAGTCCATGGATTTTTGGTGAAACGTGATCCCAACTTGTTTTTGAAAGAAAGTGTATGGACGTTCACCACAACATTATTAAAGGAGTGTGCTGGTCCTGAGGGGTATATAGATGCATTTTCAACTTCAAAAGATTCCTAATGTGGGAAAAACTAAATTTTCTATTTTCGTGTTTTATAGTCCAGGAATTTGGGTTTTACACTAGCTCGACTAGTTTTTTGCCGAATTATTTTATGGAAGTCCATTATGACTTTATTTATTGATTTAGTTAGTCCATAGGGGCAAAAGAACACATTTTCAAGTTCAAAAGAGCCATAATACGAAAATATTAAATTTGCCATTTTTTCGTGTGCTATAGCTCATGAATTATTGGTGATACATGGTCCTAACTTAATTTTGCCTATAAATATTCATGATGTCCATTATGAAAGTATAAATAAATTTAGTTTGTTCAGAAGGGAAAACAAACACAGTTTCGATATCAAAAGAGACATAAATTGGGAAGACCAAATTTACCATTTTAAGTATGCTATAGTCTATGGATATTTGGTAATACGTCATAGTGAATTATTTTTGGACAATTTTGTATGGGTGTCTTTTATGACCCTATTAATAGATTCAGTTTGTCCCAAGGGGCAAACATATGCATTTTCAAGATCAATATAGCCCTAATGCTGGAAACACTTAATTTACCATTTTTCTTGTATTATAGTCCATAGGATTTTGGTTATACGTGATCCCAACTTGTTTTTGGATGATGTTATTTATGGACAGTTGTCATGGCCCTACAAGGGATTCAATTGGTCCCGAGGGACAAAGAAACATATTTTCAAGTTTAAAAGAGCACTAGTGTGGCAAATAATTTACCATTTTTCATGTGCTTACAGTCAATGGACATGACTTTGACTTTTTTACAGAAATTTTATATGGATGTCTATTAGGACCTTATGAATAGATTCAGTTTTTATAGAGAGACAAACATACCCCTTTTCAAGTTTAAAAAAGTCTTAAGGCGGGAATGAATGAATTTACCATTTTAGAGTGGTATATTCAATGGATTTTTGGTGAGATGTGATCTCACACTTTTGTTCAAAAATCATATACGAAAGCCTTTTACAAAATTATTTATAGATTCATTACGTCTCGAGGGGAAAAATAGACCTTTTTCTGAGTTTTAAAGAGCCCCAATGTGAAAAAGACTGAATTTACTTTTTTGCGTGATTTTAGTCCATCAATTTTTTGTGATATCTGATACCGACTTATTTTTTGCCAAATTTTTATAGATCAGTTAAAACCTTCTTAATAGATTGAGCTCATCTCGATGAAAAAATAGACGCATTTTCAAGTTAAAAAGAGCCACAATGCCGGAAAAGCAAAATTTACTATTTTTCATGTGCTATAGTCCATAGTTTTTTGGCGATATGTTATCCCGACTTATATTTGGGATTTTTTTTAACGTTTGTTACAACCTTATTAATGGATTCATTTGGTCCTGAGGGGTAAAAAAACACATTTTCAAGTTAGAAAGATCCCTAATACAGGAAAGGCCGAATTTACCACATTTTTTGTGCTATAGTCTATGAATTTATGATAATACGTGACCCTGACTTATTTTGGAAAAACTTGTATAGATGTCCGGTATGACCTTATAAGTGTATTCAAATTGCCGCAGTGGGCAAACAAGTCTGTTTTTATGGTCAAAAGAGCCCAATACAAGAAAGACTTTCATATACGATATTCCATTCAATTTAGGTGATACATTTTCAAGTTCAAAAGAGCCCTACTATGGGAAGGACTGAATTTACCCTTTTTGTGAGTTATAGTCCATGGATTTTGATGCTCTATGATTCCGGCTTGTTTTCGACCAAATTTTGATAGACGTATATTGTGGACTTATTAATGTAGTTAGTTGGCTCCATGGGAAAACAAACACATTTTCAAGTTCAAAAGAGAAACAATGCAGAAAAGACCGATACCATTTTTCCTGTGCTATAATCCATTGATATTTGGTGATATGTGTTCCCAACTTGTTTTTTGATGAATTTTGTATGGAAGTCTTTTACGACCTCATTAATAGAGTAAGTTGGTCTCTAGATGAAAAAAGATGCATTTAAAATCAAAAGAGCCCATTACAGGAAAGACCGATTTACCATTTTCTGTGTGGTGTTGTTCATGGATTTTAGGTAATACATTATCCTAACATTTTTAGCTACTTTTTTTATGGAAGTGTATTACAACCTTATTAGTGAATTCAGTTGGTCAAGAGGGGAAAACAATCACATTTTTATGTACAATACAGTTCCAGTTTGGATGAAAGGGTGATCTTGCAATTCTTGGTCTATGAAGATGCGTTGTTAGGTGCTCCATTTTACTTTCCCATTGAGGCCGAACCTAAATCTGTGCTTGAGTGATAGATGTCCATACCAAATGTACCATTTTTGTGTGCTATAGTCCATGGTTTTTCGATGGTTGTTATCCAGACTTGTTTCTGGATGAATTTTTTTTGGATTCTATTACGACCTTATTAATGTAGTTAGTTCGTTTCAAAGGCCTAACAAACACACTTTTAAGTCAAAAATCCCTAATACGGGAAAGGCCAAATTTACCATTTTTCATATGCTATAGTCCATGGCCTTCTGGTTATACGTGATTCCGACTAGTTTTTGGCCAAATATTTTTATATACGGCGTTTAAGAAGCATTTTTTGTTATACGTGAGTCAAGAAGCATTTTTGTGCTCAAAAGAGCGTTAATATGACATATCATTTGGATGATTTTTCAATCTTTGGTGAGACCTACTTCCTTTAGGAGGGATTTCATTTATTTTGAGAAGTTAATTGTAGATATATGTCATTTGTAGAGTCTTGTAATTGTAATACATACATATATATATATATATATATATATATATATATATATATATATATATATATATATATATGAATAAATAAATTTGTCGAAGATTTATTTCCTGAATATCTTCCACGTTCATCTGTTAAAAAGCTTTCACATTAATGAGTATAGAGAAATATAATATGCCATACTAAGGGTTTGCTCATATCAACAATAGTTTCGTGTGTCAGCCACGTCCAAAATGTAGACATGAGTCGTGGCAATGGAGAATGACTAAAAAAGTTGTAACACTTCAAACTCTTATCACTTTTAAGTTTTGGGTCAACTTCAAACGACCATAACTTTTAGCACATAATGATTTTTGTGGCCCATTAGGAAAAAAAATCAAAGGTCATTGAGTACACTTTTCAACGAAGGTAAGTTTACTAAATTACAAGCTCCGAATAAATAGTTATGACTATTTGGATGAAGCCTCTCTAGCTAAGACTTTCCATCAGTTTAGGAAAAAAAGGGAATTTAGGTCTTCTTGTTACCCACTTAGACTAAAAATTTTGTCAACCTAAAGTTAAGGGTTTAATCTAAATTAGACTAATTTTTCATATTCCAAAACCCAATTTCAAGCGTTCTTTAAAGAACTATAAATTTCCCCTATAATAGGTGTTGTTACGAGGTATGTAAGCTTCTCATAGTGTTGGGTTTGTTCCTCCTCATGCCTATCATGTAATTTATATCGTGATTTCGTCCCTGTGATTTTTATATTAAGATTTTGGAGGAGTTCTTGACTTTTAACCCCATTATTTAACAATGGAGGTTTTGAATTCTTCAGGTGAGGGTCTTGTGAATGATTGTTGTTTCTTTGGTGATTTTGTGTGGCTTGTCGATAACATTGTGTTGGCTTTTTTAATCAGAAGTGTTTTGGAGGCAATCATTCGATTCTAGATGACTTGAGACTAACAAAAACAAAGAAAAATTCATCTGAATTTTGGGCATGGGTGTGGTGCGGCTCGCTACCATTGCGCTAGAACTACTACAATTATTTTGGTGCCTGGTACAATGTGGAACTTAGTGCTCCCCAAACACGGTTCAGTAGTAAGGGTCTAGATCCTTATTCTATTTAGCGCGCTAGGGTCACGAGATCCTTACCCCTTAGACCTTCTTTTCGTGTGTGTTCCCTTGAATATTTCCTATGTTCTATTCATGATATTCACTCTTAATGTTTTCATTAATATATGAGAGATCATGCATATCCTAATCACATTTGGTAATTTATATTTTAAAATTAAATTAAATTTAAGAGAAAAGTTCAAAAGGACCTTTTGAGTCAAAGTTGAGTAGCCTTTTGAAATTAACTAAAGCCTTGAAAAAAGTCTTGAGTAAACAAGTATGAGAATGAAGAAAGTTGGGTCTAATGTTTCAAAATGAGTATAAGGAACTAAATGTTCCCAAATATGAAATATTTTTTATATTTTGTAAGGGAGAGGCAACAATAAGGATATTTTTAATAATCACCTCAAATTGAGAAAGAGTTATATTTTATATATTTGAGGATGAGTGATATATTATTGGGAGTAGTATTGAGCACCGATACGGGGATTACATCTGACAACTCAAAATCCTCGTAAAACATGTATGCCATGCTGAGTAAAAGATCATATTTTTTAGATGATTCCTTATTGATTAAAACATAGCTTAGTGAATCAATTAAATTGAGGTGTTCTATACCCCAACAAGGTGTAAAAAAAATTTATATCGTGGCTGGGATGTTGTATAATCACGTTGATCATAGTGATAGTTGATGGTTAGAGAATCTCCAAAATAAGAGTAAAAGTATGTTATTGTATTTTTATACATTATCAAATATATCTCCTATTTTATAATGTTTCAAATATTGCATCTATCATTTTTCCTTTATATTGAGTTGAGTTAAGGTATGTATTCATTCCACCCTTGTCAGTTAGTTAGATATTGCTTTCAATTTTCCCTTTAAATGCTCGTACACTCAATGTACTGATATCATTCAACCTGCATCTTTTTATGGTGCATATACAATTGCTTATGGTCATCAACAAGCCCTTTGTTGATACCATTTCCATTCCAGTTAGATTTTGTGAGCCTCCTTGTATTGAATATGATTCCTCTTCATTCTTTATCTTTGTAACATGGTGTGGGTCTTTTCCCGACATTTATCATAGTGTTTAGAGACTTAATAGACAGTAGTAGTTGAAATGTTTTTTTACATTTCCTTGTTAGTATTTTTAGACTTGAGTTAACTTCTTATGCCTATTTGAGTATTTCACGACATTTGTATGTTTATCTATTATATATTCAATTGATTTAATCTTTGCATTTGAAGTTCTTGTTGTTGAGTAATATCTTTTGCTGAGTACAAAGATAGGCCAAAGGTTTTTTTTTGTAGACCAGCCATGGTTTTCGAGTGCCGATCATGTCCTGGGTGTAGACTTGAGGCATGAAAAACTTGCTATCATAACACAAAGGTCAATAGTTCTACGGTGACTAAGTCGCGTTTATAGAGTCCTTGTTACTGGTGTGAAACACGCCACATCTATATATTATTGGGAGTCTACGACATTTCGAAAACATTTAAATTTTTTTATAGGCATCTATGACGATCTTATGAATGAGTTAGTTGGTCTAGAGTGGAAACATGCACATTTTGAAGTTCAAAAGAGCCCTAGTGTGGGAAAGACCGAATTTACCCTTTTTTGTATGCATAGTCCATGATTTTTTGGTGGTATGTGATCCCAGTAATTTTTTTTGCCCGACAATTTGTGGACATCTGTTATGACCTTATTAATGTAGTCAGTTGGTTCCTAGGGGAAAACATATGAATTTTAGAGCAAAAAATCCTTGATGAGAGAAAGACTGAATTTACTATTTTTCATGTGCTATAGTCCATGGGCTTTTGGTGATACATGATCCTAACTAGTTTTTGTCCAAATTTTTTAATAGATGTATGTTATGACCTTATTAATGGATTTAGTTTGTCCCAAGGGGAAAACATACACATTTTCAAGTTCAAAAGAGCCCAATATGACATATCATTAGGATCGGTTTTCAATTCTTGGTGATACCTACTAGCTTTCGGAAGCATTCCATTTTTTTGAGAAGTTAATTGTAAGTATATGTCATTTTTAGAGTAATGAGATACTTAGAGTCTTAGAGTCTTGTCATGATAATTTATCTTCAATATGTTAGTGTGTGTGTGTGTGTCTATGTGTGTGTGTATTTGTGTATGTATATTGAGATTTTCAGATCTTTAAATGAAGTTTTTGAGATTTTTTTCCTCAATTGTTAACACGTTTATCTATTAAAAAGCTTTCACATTAATCAGTAGAGATAAATATATATAATAACCCATACTATTAGTCTACTGAGATCAACAATAGTTTCAAGTGTTGGCCACGTCAAGGATGTAGACAAGAGTTGTGAGAATGGAGAATGAACAAAAAAGTTGTAACACCTTAGACTTCTATCAGTTTTTAGTATTGGGTCAACTTTTAAATGACGATAAGATTTAGAGTATAGAGATTCAGGGTCCCCATGAGATATCAAATCAAAGGTGTGCAAGTCATCTTCTCAACACAACCAAATTTTTTTAAATTTAAGCTCTGAGTAAACAATTATGACTATTTGAATGAAGTCACTCTAGCTAAGACTTTCCTTCTGTTTAAGAAAGGGGTATTTAGGTCTTTTCATTACCCCACTAAGACAAAAACTTTTTTCAACCCCAAGTTAAGGGTCTAATATAAATTATAACTTATTTTGATATTCCAAAAGGCTAAGAGATTTTAGAAAAAAAGTTCAAGAGGAGAAAAGAGAAGGGTTTCAAGCATTCTTTCAAGAACTAAAAAATTTTCCTGTAACAAGTCTTCTTACGAGGTATGTAAGCTTCTCATAGTGTTGAGTTTGTTCACCCTCACTCCTATCATGTAATTTAAATCGTGAATCCTCCTTTGGGATTGTTTATAATGATATTGTTGAGAATTTCATGAGTTTTGACCTCATTCTTTAACTATAGAGGTTTTGAGTCCTTGAGGTGAGGGTTTTGTGATGAGTGTCGTTTCTTGGTTTATTTTGTGTGGGTTTTCGCTAATTTTTTGTTGGTTTTGTTAATTAGAAAATGTTTGTCACGACTGGAATCTAGATCCAAGACGAGACCGGCGTCGTTGACCTCTCAGAGGTCGCATACAAGCCTGCACACATCATTCTTACTTTATCTAGGTTAATTTCAACGAAAAATTTGAACTTTTTGTTTTCTTATTTCATGTTAAACATTTAAAACTCAACATCATAGGCTTTCACAAATAAACCATCTAATATCGAGATTCATCAAATGAAAGAAACAATTTATAATTGCATTAAACGTATTTTTTCCAAAACAACACCAATACAAAGTCTAAAATGAAAGTGGAAAGAAACACTAGTGGAACATTCTCCATTAGCTAAAGTCTACATCTAAGATAGATAATAACGTTAGACATCCTCGAACGCATGAGGGCCTACAAAGTCTGGATGAAAGCCCCACGTCCGGATAACTGCAACGTCAACCTGTAAGCTCTAGCGTCAACTTGTGCCTGCACTTACAAATATAGAGATGTACGGGATTAGTACACACATGTACTAAGTATGGGTATATGGAAGCACACACCAAGGACATGCATGAGTAAGAATAGCTCTTTCCTAACAACATGATTTATGGAAAGTCCAGTCAGTAGACTTGCAAAATTTGGATTACGAAAGTTAGTGGACCTGCCAAATTTTGATTTAGAAAGTCAGTGTACTTGGAAAATTGGATTAGGAAAGTCATTCCATGAGAGTAACATGCATCACCATACGTATCATATTGCACACATCACATAACATCTTACACATATCACATAACATATTGCGTAAAACACATAAAATCTTTCATATAATTCATTCATATGCCATGATACCTTGGAATCATGGACTTAACATTAAGACTTCCCAGAAATAAGGGCTTAGCATTTGGGACCTCAATTGGGGAGCCTTCTTTAGCAAACAAAGAGTCAGCTTCATTCATTCATACATGCTTCATTTCATTCATACATAAGCTAGTGTAAACACCAGCTATACCTAGAAAGTAGTTTAAGACTTTCATAGGGTTCGCTGTGCAATGATCAAGAATGACCTAGTGTCATGACTTAAGTCTAGCTCACCTCTTGATTATCCTATCCAAAACACCTTTGGTATCTCTCATTTCATTACGTGCATAATTTGAGACTGACCTCATTCATTCATTGGGAACTTTAACTTTAACTGACATGGATCATGTGAGAATCATGTAATCCAATGTCTCCCCCACACCAAAAAGAGGTAGAATCACCAATAAAAGTTACCCAAAACATGCTAGCGTACATGTGAATTGAACCCCGCCAGATTTCTAATTGGCAGTATAGGTTCAAAGACTAGGAGATATAAGGAGACCCATACCCGGCATGCCGGAAAGTCTTATCTCATGAGAGTTATGTGAACCTCCGCCATTCAGGAAAGAAGACATCACTGCTCATAGCTAGCCTATCGGTGCTCAGTATAAAGTTTCATTACATTCAACTCATACATCATGGAAGTTGGCTTCTAGTATGAGGACATCATAGCTCAATAGATGATTTTTCATCTCATCATTACTATTAAATATACATTATTCTCAATACTTTCATTAGAGTGTTCATGGAGACTAGTCTCTTCATTAGCTTTACACTCTCATAGGTGAGTACGTTTTGGGAACATTTACTTAGGTTCATTTGAGATTTCTCTCATCTTTCACATTTTCCTGTTATCATGTTGTCACCACATTCATTAACATGAGCACATTTTCTCTTCATAATTACTCACCCCTTTTTACATGAATGTTCATTTCATCATATGCCAATGCACCTATCCATTTGTGTGTTTCACACTCTTACTTAACCCTTCTGGGGTTTTATCATTTCATTACATAATATTCATTTCATCGTTTGCCAATGCACTTGGCCATTTAGTGTGTTTTACACTCGTACTTAACCTTCTTTTAGGGTTACATCATTTCATTTAATACATCTTACTTCATTTACTTTTAAACGTATCAAGCTTCATTCATAGTTTGTTTATGTGATTCATATCTTCCTAAGATTATGTGGTACAGGACTTATGCATCCTGTTTGTATGCCAAGATCTTGATTTCGATCTAAGTATGCAACATTATTTTTGAATATTTAATTCACGTATAACTTATGTATCAATATGGAATTTGGGCAAGGGAACCCGGTTTCTAATCCTTGGACAACACTTACACATTTCATTTATTTTATTTTGGTCCACACTATTTGGGGACCCAAGATTAAGCCCAACGCCTTCATTTTCTTTTAATTTATGTTCTTTAAATTTTTTGTTTCTTGGCCGAGGGGTTGTGGGATCCAACCCCCACAACCACTTTTATTTTAATTTATTTTTTTCCTTAACTTTTTTGAGTTAACCATGAGGGTTTGGGTTCGAATCCCCACAACCTCACTTTATTTTTCGTTTTAATCCCTAAATCAGCCTAGAGGTCGTGGGTTCGATTGCCAAACACTTCAACATTTATTTTCTTTTGATTTCCTTAAGTCTGTCTGTGAGGTTGTGGGTTCGAATCCCACTCCTCTCATTTCTTATTTTCATGATTCCCGCCAAGAGAACGGTTTGAATCCCCCTCACCGCGATACTTTTAACTCACTTATTTTCATGATTTTTAACATGGTGAGGTTACGGGTTTGACCCTCAGTGGCCTCACTTATTTTTCTTCATTTTTCATAACATTTTGAAACATTTTAATTTTACCGAAATTCATCAACTTATGGCTGGAAATTTTGTAATTTTTCAGCATCTTTTTCATCAAGTTACACATTAGTTCTTAGGAAATTTCATGGATCATTTATAACGTTTTAGGTGCAATTTCATGGATTCGTTTAGCCAAGAGTTTCTCACTCAATTCAGACACATTACACTTAGTATGAACATCATGATTTACATAAACATTTGTACATAAATACAAAGAGCTAACATGCCATTTCAAGTCCTAATCCGTGACCTATAGTCACGAGAATACGCCCAAACACACGTAGGTCATATATTCGGAAAATATAGATTGTCATTCATATGATTCCAAACACACATTCATGAACATATTCATCACCAAAACACATTACATGCCTAATAACTACCAGCAAATATACCCAACCTACGAATCAACGAGAGCTAGTGATAGGGACATGCAACGGTGAACAATCCTAGTTTTTGGATTAGAATATACTGAACCTTAAGGGGACTCTTGGGAAAGGGACCAAGAGATAAGAGAACCCATACCTTTTATGACGTTCAAACCTTGAAGTTTCTGCCCAAACCTTCTCCAACACTCACGTCCAAAACAAAGTTTCAAGACCAAACTTACAACGGTAAATCCTCCCTTTGCCTAACATACTTTTCTTAGCGTTTGATTTTATTTTTTGCTATGAGTTCTTCAAGTGTGAAGAACTTTGGTAATTTTTATGTTCTTATAATTTATTTTGGCAGATATAATGTAAAAGAGAATGATAAAGACGTGAGAGAGAGATGATCGTGAGAGATCAGAGTTTTCTTATGCTTAGGAGTCTAGTTTAGGACTTATTCAAATAAGGTTTTATTAAATATTAAAATTCTGATTTCCCTTTTATTTTAAATCATCCATTAAAAAATAAATATTAATTAATTACATTAATTCACAAACTTAAAGAAAAAAACAATTTAAATCGTTGCTTCCACCTATGTTCGAATAAGGGTGGAGCAAGACTCACTCTAAGAGTCAATTTTAGGCCCTCTCTCCACAAAAATCCCCTCCACCTTATTAATTTAATAATTATTTATATATTTAGGGTAATTAAGATACTACCCTTAGCCTATAAAAAGACAATTTTACCCCTAGATCCTCCAAAACAAATATTTTTAATTTTTAAGTCAAGTAAAGACTCATTCGAGTAAATCTTCGTATTCGAGAGCCCTACATGGATGGACCCAACCTTTTATAGATCAAATAACTCCCCAAGTTAGTTGGCTTGACTGTAGCAAGGGTTCAGAGGTCTTAATCTTTGCGCATCAATCCGTGTGAACCTTGTCTAATCGTAGGCATTCTATACACATTAAGCATTATTTAGCATAGCCATTTTTAAGGTTGTTACAATGTTTGGAGGACATTATTTGATTCTATATTAGTTGAGGCTCAAAAATGTAAAGAAAAAATTGTTATATTTTTGGAATGGGTCTACGGCGCGCTATTATTGCGCCAGAACTACTGCCAAGTTGTTTAAGGCCTTGCGCGGTGCGCCACTAAATGCACCCCAAACGCTGTTCAGTAGTTTAGTGTTTGACTCCCTGTTCCACTTCCTCTGCTAGGGTGTCTAGATCCCTTACCTTTCGTCCTTTTTCCATGTGTTCTCTCGATTATTTCCTGTGTTCTCTTTTTGATATTTGCTCTTAAAGTCTTCATTGATCCTTTAGAGATCATGCATCTCCTAATAACATGTGTTAATTTATATCTTGAAATTAAATTAAATTTAAGAGAAAATCTCAAAAGGACCTTTTGAGTAAAAGTTTAGATGCCTTTTGAAATTTACAACATATTTGAACCAAGTCTTCAGTAAACGAGTATGAGGAAGAGGAAGAGGATATTTTGACTAATTATCTCAAATTGAGAAAGAGTAATGTTTTAAGCATTTAAGAATGAGTTATATACTATTGGGAGTAGTATTGAGTAGTGATATGGGATGAGTTCTAATAGCTCAAAATCCTCATGAACTGTGTTTGCCAACGTGGGTAAAGGATCGTACTTTTTAGATGATTAATTATTGATTTTAAACATAAACTAGTGAATCTATTTAGTTGAGGTGTTCAATAGCCCGACAAAGGGTAGGAAAGTTCTTGAAGCATGGGCGATATGTTGTATCATCACTTTGCTCATAGTGATGGTTGACAGTTACAAAATCTACCAAATAAGAGTAAATAGAGTATGTAAAGTTAGTTTGATACATTTTAAAATATATGTCTAAATTTAGTTTGACACATTATCAAATATATCTCTTGTTTTATTATGTTCTATATATTACATCTATCATTGTTGGTTTATATTGGGTTGAGATTAGCTGAGTATTTCTTCCTGCCTTGTAAGTTTTATTGAATAGTTCTTTCAATTTTACCTTTAAATGCTCATACATTCAATATATTGATGTCATTCTACTTGCATCTTTTTATGATGGATATACACTTGTTTAGGATCATCAACACCCCTCTGTTGATACGGAGTGTATTCTAGTTAGCTTTGATGAGCCTTCTTCCTTTTTAGATGATTCCACATCATTCTTTATTTTTATTAAGATGTCGTGGGTCTTGCCGCAATATTTTTAATAGTATTTAGAGTATTCATAGGCAGTAGTAGTGGAAGAGTCTTTTCCCATTTCCTTGTTAATATTTTCAGACTTAAGTTGCCTTTCTTTGGCTATTTGAGTATTTCCAGACGTTTTGAAGTTTATCTATCATTGAGTCGATTGAGGCAATCTTTAAATTTGGAATTTTTGTTGTTTTAAAATTTCTTTTGCTGGGTAGTAAAACATGCCAAGGGTTCTGTTGGGGACCATTAATGGTATCATAGTGTTAACCACATCATGGGTGTAGTCCCGAGGCATGACAAACTTGCTATCGGAGCATAGAATTTGATAGTCCTACGGTGTCTATGAAACCATGTTTCTAGAGTCTCTTTATTTGTGTGAAGCACACCACACCAATAATTAGAAGGCTAAAATATTTAGGAAATATTTGACTTCTTTCTACAAAAGATACGTGTTGCTCCACAATATACACGCTAGTGAAAGTGGCCGCACAAGTAATATAGATTTTTTTAGAAACGTGTGACCATTCCCTAGGTACTTATGATCAATTTATATTTAGCACGTAACTTTACAACTAAAAGTAAAAGTAACTATTCAAATTAACTACAACTAATTATAAATTAAATAACTGTAACTTAATGTGAACGACATAAAGATAATGTTTCAACCAAGTAATAGACAATTCTAAGACTATAGAATGTATTTAATATCATGTATCATATTAGAGTCTAAGTCCTAATTTTAGTTGTCAAGTTACTGGTTACAGGGTTAACAATATGATTCTGTCTACACACCTCTCATTGCCTATTCAAATTATCTATATAACTACATCGTTGAGCAGGAATAAATAGACTAACTTGAGGGCATTTTATTTATCCTGTTTCGTAACCAAGCAAGGTGTTCGTCTGGGCGTCACTCTTGAATACTAATCACCTTAATCTAATGAATGGACCAAACTCTCTATACTCTATAGTATATCTAATTGCTCTCTACTAATTTTAAGATTAGACACTATGTTTATCAGATTGGAATAAAAAAATAAAATAGTAAAACAAGAATGTAGAAGTAACTTGTATTGACAATGAAAATCAATTTACAGGACAATAATAATAAACAAACGATTTGTAGCTACAACCATAGAACTATAGCATTCAGCCTCTCATACTATATGAAAACCACAATATACGATTTTTCATGCAATTTCAAGATATAGAAGAGTTAAAAGATTGAAACCTATTACAAACGGTAAAACTTGCTCTTGCACACCAAATAAAAAGTTGATCCCTAATAATGGGAACCTAAGGCCTATTTATAAGAGTTGGAAAAGATTAGATCAATCCCACTATAATTAGGAATCTTACTTAATGAGTTTTAACTTAGAAAAGTTGGCATCCCCATGGCGTGTCGCACCTCGTATCGCTATAGGAAATTTTACTTTGGCGTGCGGCGCCAAGAAGAATGCCTAAGAATCAACTCTAAACTTCAAAGGTTGTCCTGCTGCATGTAGCAGTCTGACCTTAAAGTGTTTCTGAAATCCAGGACCTGGCGCAACTTGCATCACAGTGCACCCAAAAAGTGTTTATGAAATCCAGGCCGTGGCCGGCGTGCCTAGCAGTGCACCAGCCACTATGCCTTTTTCCTTTGTCAATTTCTCGCACATTTTTCTCATTCTTTTATTATTTCAACTCCAATTTCTTTGAGAGCTCTCGAAACAACTAATAATGTTTGCGAGTGTACAATCATAAAAATTTACACCAACACTTGAGCTACTTAGTAAGATATTTTTCTTTTATCTAATAAATTTATGGGCAAATATTGACAGCTTAGGCATATAAAAATGCCTAAGATCACCACCCCACACTTAGACTTTTGTTTGTCCTCAAACAATCACTAAATATTAACTCTTTTTCACAACCATTGAACTTATGACCCTACCTTAAAATCAATCAAACATGTTTAATTATAATCGTGTAGTTCACAATGGATGAACAAATTCACAACTTTTACACCAAGTATAACACATGCTCAAAGAATGATGCTTTTAATATTTTTTAAAGCAAATGTGAACTTATACAACACATCAATTAGATAATCCTACACATGGAATGAATGCCCTCACTTGTTCATGTTTGGTAAAGCCTTTAATTGGAGAAATTTTAATATCAACAAGACCTATATTTCGAACAATCAAGTCCCTCTCACTAAAGAAATTCCTACTTTTCTCAACATACCATAAGCTTGTAAATAATGTATTCTTACTTTCACATTGTACTTCTCAACGAATAAAAAGGATTTCCAGTTGGTTGTAATGTCTGCTTATGGTACCAACGACAATATCTAGAGAGTTCTCTTTCTCTTGTCGGCTGGTGATTTCATAGAGGCGGTTTACCCCTGTGCCAGTACCAGAACTTGCTTCTCTAGATGCAGCCTTGTCTGGTGGAGAAATTGATGAAAAGTGGGCTTTATGCCTAAACTTCCACTACCATGCCTTTTCTTAAAACACTCTCTGATGAAGAGAACATCTTGACCACACTTGAAACAACATGTTTGGCCATCACGAAATTTACCTGGTGGTTGTACCACACATAGAACATGCAGGAGCCCAACTACCTCTATGTGCCACACTTCCTTGAGACTGTACTAGCCTAGCTCTGAAGTTCTGCGAATTCTAGCCATGATACTCACCTTTGTTTCTAGGTGCAAGATCACTAAAAGATAATGGTTCATCCCCCTTTTCTTTCTGAAACTATTACCGATTTGAACCACCTTTCTGCTATCTTTAATCATTCCTAGTCTTAGCTTTCTTGATTCTGTACTCCTTTATGTCCCTGATCTTCTCCTCTTCAACTTTCTTCACATAACCATAAATTTGTATATGTCTATATCGCCTATAAACATTGCAGCTGTGCCCTCTTTGCTTGATGTATGACCCAAGCCAGCGATAAAGAAGATCATTTTGCTTTTATGCCTTTAAATATTTCAGGAGCATAGCGGGACGATTGGGTGAACTTCAACCCATACTGATGAACTCTCAAGGAGTCATATTTCACTATAAGAGACTCTCGTACCTTTGCCTCTCTCAACTTTCAGGGAAAGAAACGCCCCAAGAAAGTCTATTCAAAATAGGACCAACTCAGATGTGGTGAATCGTATTTGGTGCCCTCCTTCCTCTGGTCGAACCATTTCCTTGCTGCACTCTGTAGTTGATATGTAGCTAGATCAATCCTCTCAGCATCAATAACATGTATCATTTCAAAAACATTCTTTAACTGCACCACAAAATATTCCGGTTCCTCAATAGTGCTTGAACCGGTGAAACTAGGAGGTTTCATTCTCAGAATTTCACAAACCATGGAGGTGTCAGCCTCTTCTTGTTGAGATCCTCTCCGTTGCCTAAATTTGTTACTCACCACTTGGCTTAACATCTCGATATCCTATAAGTTAAACATTGGTGACTTCTTCTTGAGGTTGTACCTTTGGTGCATTAGGTACTTATTGCACCTCAATATCCCTCCTAGATAGACGACCTCTTTCTTGTCTTCGTGGAGGCATGATGATTTGAAACACACGCAAGCACAAATTAGAGGAAAAGTTTTAGAGACAAACTCTAACGCATGAAAAAGAATATGAAAGAAGTGAGAAGTTCCTAAATGTTGGATCCTTCTAATTATAGTTGTGGAGAATTTCACACCGATAACTAGGAAACTACAGATATATCTTCATAGATTCCCTATAATTCTTAAAATTTTGTGCTGAGATACCAAATTTGTCACGACCAGAGCCCACACCGGAGACATATCCGGCACCCAATGACCATTTTTGTCCTTAAGAAGATCCCTTGTCCAAGCTTATTTAACTCATTGTAAGACTTAAATCAATATAAATCAAAAAAATTCTCACAAACTGTAACGATCCAAGAGTACCCCCTAGGTGTTACCCGGCGCACTCAACCTCTCGGACGTCTTGTACAAGCCTCTTAGATTTCATTCATTACATAGGTCTGAAAAGTAGAGTGTAATTAAAACTTTTCACAACATACTAATAAGAAAACTCTTTCATAAAACGAAAGGAACGAAGTCTCATCACCACAAGCCAACTTAAACACGTCTTAACATCATAGGATCACGATCCTTTACATTGAAAGAAACATACTAAGTCTTTAAAGGAAAGAACCTAAAAGAACATAGATCATGCAAACATATGAAGACTTACCAAATCTTGAAAGAAATCAACTTCCCAATCTTCACCTTCTAAGAACCTTCAGTTTCTTTCCACCTGTGCTTTTAGAAAAATAGAAGAATATGGAGTTAGGACAATCATTGTACCAAGTATGACAATATGCAAAAACATGCTTAAATGATGTTAGTTGAAAAATACTTTTCATACTATTCTGGCAAAACCTTCATGAATCAAGTTTACAAAATATTATACCGGTCATCATTTAACATACAAGGTAAAACTTCCATGAACTTTAAATTTAAGTAACATTCATCAAGTAATCCTTTATCATTTAGACCTTTCGATCCAAAGCTATCCTAAGACTCACCTAGGTAAGACATGAAGATACCGCCCATACAAACACTTCAATACACACCTAAGTGATCCCTAAGACTAAACATAAGCATATTTCATTCCAACTCAACAAGTCAATATCCTTACTAAAGACACTAGAGGAACCATGAATGCATTAAGAACTTCACATAAAGACCATCCTCTAAGACAACCCCCAAGTTACACTAGTGCAATGTGAAAGTAGCATCCCATACTACTTCTCCTAGCTTAGTGCTCCTTATGAATCACCCTAGACTAGTAACAGCATATTCAATCATTTACATATCTTTCATCCCATTACGCATAAGATCAAATGCTTCTTTAACATTAGACATTAAGTCAACTTACTTCATTAACATCATATAGTAACCCATTCATACATTTTCATATAAGGACACACAAAGATTCCCTCCAAATGTCTACTTGTGCAATGGATAGATAGCGTCCCATTGAACAACCTACCCTAACTAGTACACCATTAGGAAGACTTAATTCATTTACATTCATTTGTGTGGAGGCTAGCTTTAACCGACATAGATCATGAGATCTAGACATGGAATCCCAGTATTAACCCCTACCGAATGAGGGATCTCTACTTGCCTAGGGAGGGTCATTCTCTTTTAGCCTTTACATGGATCTCTAATAGCTAGACCTATGCGGGCGCATAGTTAAGGGATAAGAAGATTGCTTGTAAGTAACTCAGCTCTACTAACGAAGAGCACTCATCTCAAGAGGTATATTGGAAACAACCTATATAATCACGAATAGTATCCACCCCTTATTCAAATCCTCTCCGTGCGAAGCACAAATCCCCCACGGATTCTTAGACATCCACTACATTCATTAGATATAGTTTAAGAGATTACTATCTAAGTACTACATCTCAACTCAAAAAGTGTACTCATCTCTGTTTCATACTTGTGAACACTACATCCTAACTGATGAGAGTATCCAACCTCCAACCATTCTTTGGGAATAGTGAGGTTGCTACTAAACACTTCATATCAACTCACAAAGAGTATGCATCCAAAAATCCCCCTTTTTAATTCACTAAAATTCTTAGGAATAGTAGGGTTGGTACTAGAATCTTCATCTCTACTCAAGAATAGTGTCTACCCTAAAATCCCCTATTTTCATTCATTAACTTCATCCATTGATTTATTATGTCTTGAGTATATGTGAGAAAATGTTTCACGTAGCTACCATCATTCATAACATAGACTTCTAAACATTATCATAGTACATTTATCATAATACACACACTATGATTCTTCACATTCTCAACTTCATAAGACATCACATGCATATACATCAAATCATCACTTTAATTCACATATAATGCCTTTAAGGCCATAATCACAAAGCACATAAATATTCATATACATCATGTACACACCACCACCATAAGTGGACCATACACCTCAAGATAAATTTAATATGAACTAGACAATATAGATCAACTTATGCTTCATCTAAGTTTTAACCACCTTTTCTCAATCATCCATTAAAATTATCATAATAAATCATAAATAGAAGTAGGTTAAACCATCACTTTACATTGAAAACATTAAAATTCATCCATTAAAACCTTTTCATGCAAGGACCCATGCACAGAATTCAAAATAGAAGAACTTGGATATTTGAAAGCTTTTTGAAAAGCCTTTGGATTTTTCTCTTTGAACGAGGGAATAATCAAGGATGAACAAACATACCTTATTTGAAGTTTTATCCACGAGATTTGTTGATTAAACCACCCAAAATATTCAATCCCATCTCTACCTTAAGTTAAAGTTTCAATAGAGTCTTGAGACAGTTTTTCTTGGGAGAGGGGTTTTGATTTTGAAAAGTTAAGTCTTTCTTAGGTATTAGGGATATAAACTAACTTTAAAAACTTAAAATCCCCTAAAATAACCGTACAATAGTTAATTAGGACGTAGGGTGAATTTTCCGATTCAACCCTTAGTTTGGCAAATTGTATGCACAACTGCAGGTCTAAACAATGAAAAACCATCCACGAGGCGTCACTTAAACAATGGACCGTCCTACTGTTTTGTGGTGTAACGACCGAGGATCCCCTCCTAGAGGTTATTGGTGTAGTCGATCTCTCATAAGTATTGGACAAGTCTCTTAGTATTCATTCATTACATAGACATAAAATTAGCTGAAAATTTAAAACTTTTAATAACATAACATAATGCGAGAACATTACTTCATTTTAAAAAATCATAAGTACGTAGTTTAGATACTAAGTCTCTTTTGTCATCCTAGACTTGACATCAATACAATAGATTAGGAAAGATCCTTGAATCATAAGGACCCTCTTGAACTTGGGGAATATCTATTTGAGTTTAGGAAAGATCTTCTAGTCACACCACCTACACTTTGTGTAAAAAGATGAAGAAGAATGGAACTAGTACAAGAATGTAGTAAGTATGTAACCATGCAAAAACATGAGTTAAAGAGGATATTTAGTTAGATATCATGCATCACATCTATATGGTAAAACTTCATGAACATTCCTATAATAAGCACAATATATCTCACATACATCATATAGACATGGATGTCACTCATAACAACACTTAAAGCCATTTCATCACAATTAACAAACATTTATTTAGCAAAATCTACACCTAGTAACCACAACCTAAGACAACCTTAAAATCTCACTAGTTCAATATACAGGTAACATCCCATAATACTAAGTCAATCTAGACTTAGTCACATCTCATTGAATAACATACCACAAATGTATTTAACCTTAAACATAAGACCAATATACCTCATTGATGGTTAGATAAAAACTCTTTGATTTACTACATCTTATTCATAAATCATTCAATTCATATCATAGGGAAACCACCCTCACAACCCCTTCACAAGCTTACTTGTGCAATGTACACATGGATTCCCATATCCCTATATATACCAATAAAACCCATTTAGAAGCCATAAGTCTAGTTCACAAGCACAATCATAATTAATATCTTAATCTAAGTAAAGTAAATCTTGACAAACATTCATATTTACATACATAGTCCTACCTACCCTAAGTAGTCTTTCAAGGAATCATGAAAATTATTCATACTCTTATCTTAGTTCATTTTCTTAACTTTAGGGATGCTTATCCATAACCGACATAGACCATGTGAGCTACATGAAATCCGGTGTCATAAAACCTTATACCGAAAGAAGGTATTATACATGCCAAGGTAGAACCATATATAATAGTTATCTAGGTGGATCAACAAGATATAATCTATGGGGGTGGGTAGTTAAGGGATAGTGAGATTTCTTCTATAAACTCGACTATTGCTTTAGCGGAGAGGCTTCCATCTCATGAGTATCACTTCGATGACCAAACCTATTGCATTAGCGCGGGGGTATTTTCCTAATTGTACATACCCACTTTGTTCTAAACTTAAACACCCTCTTTAATATCTTTAAGCCTCTATTAATTATTAGTTCATAAGGTTAGGCTTTAGGCAGTTGCTCCCTCATACACCATATAGCTGAAAGGTTTCTAGAATGAGAATAGACTTTCTTCATAGAACCTATATTATGTGAGAATGTCCTTTCACATAATTCTATCATTCATACATTCATGTCTGTATGCATATGTATGTGAGAAATACTTTCACATAACACCTTTAAAAAATACATGGTCATACTCCATTATTCATAAACATCAAATGCATTATATGAGATAAAGGTGCATATGAGAACTACCCTTTTAATTGACACCATAAACATATCATACTCATAGTTAGGCATGGAGTGTGTATGTGTGTGTTCATATTGGTCAGCATGATTACATAAGAGCAATAACTTAGTAACTTAGGAAACCACCCTTCAAGGGATCACAACACATACACATGTATCCGTCAAGTCATGAACAACTTACGTATAGGACATTTAGGGAATTTCGACCACACACCCACATTATATCATAGGAAAAAAATATCATATTTAACATTAGAATAGAAGACTGCTAACATGTATAAGCTCACTTACTCATATATGGTTCATATACGTTGGGTTCATTCTACAATAGTATTCATCACAACGAAGCATATAGACCATACCTAACATTAACATGATCATTACATATACATAACATCATTTACATACCTAAATCATGATTCTAGAATGTAAGGTTACACAAGACCTTCATACTTGTGATAATGTTAGCCACAATTCACATTACATCTATTTCCTTCAAGGCCGTGGTGACAACATATACAAATAGACAAGAATGTAAACACCGCACCCATAAGTTGACCATACCATGCAATGTCTACTCCAATACTATAATTGGGAATTTAGGTCAACTTACCAATTCTCCAAGTTATGATCACCATTGATCATTTCTCAACAATTTATAATCAATTGGCATAGATAGAATTAGGACAAATCAATACAGTGAAACCTAATCATAATTAAATGATCATCTAATAAAGATCACGGACCCATATTATAGGCTAAATTTAGATATTAAGGAGAACATAAGTTTCATCATTGAATTTTATTGGAAATCATTCTAAAACCATTTCTTAATAATAAATACATCAATAGAATGACTTTGAAAACAATTTGACAATGAACACATGGCTAGACTGAGAGATAACAATTTTGATCTTAGAATCATATTGGAAAACCTTTGAAAGAACTCCTTAGATGAAAGGTTAAGTAAGCATAAAGGGTTACCATACGTTAATATAAGAAAATCCCACACATTTGGAAAAGAAATCACTTCAAGATGCATATTCTAGCTTGATCTTGAGTTTTGCCTCCCATAGAGGTTTTAGAGAATTTGGAAGAAAAAAGAGTTTTGGACTTTTGATTTTGTTATTGGGTATTTGGGTTTGAATTGGGAAAGGGGTTAAATATAATCTAAAAACAGTTATCAACACACTCAAAATTTTCCAAAATACTCCAATACTTAGTTGGACTATTAGACATGTCAAACTTGACATTAAAACTAGGCAACCAATCTTGGGAAGTGGATGGGCGTCGCGGAGGCAGCTTCCAGTTCTTCCTCATGAAATATTTGAGGCAGTGAGCTTTGTGCCAGTTGCGCAACGCGAAGGCAAGCTGAGTGCCAGTCGGGCGACGTGGACTGGGCTCCAGATTTTTCCTCTATTTGTCCAACATTTGGGTCCTTCTCGAGGACCCTTAGGATGGTCCTCTGGGAGTCGTACCCAAATAGTTTTACCCTAAACATGTTTATTATGTCATTGGGGTCACCTCCACTGTCTTTTGACTCTAAATAACACAAAAAAACAAGGAAAAACTACAAGGACACACACAATTACAAAAACGACTAGTTTCCGAGCGTCTTTGTCTTCCTTTGACGTTTGCCTCAAACATCATGAAATAAACGATTACATGTTCTTTATAACCTTATTAATAAGTTAATAACTCATAAATCTCATGTGAGGCTCTAGTTCAACGTAGTTCATTTTGAGGGTCGCTACAATATTCCCCACATGGAAAACATCATTCTCGAATGACACTAAAACCCTTCCAAGGACTTAAAGACCCTACTAGCAGCCCATAATATAGAACATCATGTTTAATGCACCATACATACAAGGAACACCAACTTCATATCATTATGCACTCAATGCAAAACAAATATGTAGAAAATATCTCCACAACTCATAGTGTACACATGCTTCATCATACTCTTCGCCATTTTGAGGAACTACCTTGTCCAACATTTAGGCATGATCATCATTTCATCATATAAGGTTAAGCATACAATGGATTTAAAATGCACACATGGGCATAATCACTTAAATTCATGAAAAATTTAAGCAACTCATACTAGATACATATTCATCATGAAACATATACACCAACTACAATATTATAGTCTAAACATAATACGATCAAGGACATATATGACATTACCATCTATAATTTTGTTCAAGGAGGAACTACCTTCTCCTAGTCACAACATACAATATACACACATGTCATCATAAATCTTATAAGCAAACAATTTCAATGTAAATTCATGTAAGGAGCATATCTGCACTTTTAACCAAGGCACGCTCATATGCACATTCTTCTTGCTAAGATGCACAACAACATGAGGAACATGCACTCTATCAAAATACCTTGTTCATGAAATTGTGATTTTTCATAACATGCATAACATAGTGTCATTTAAGACATGCATAACATATGGAGAACATGCAACTTATACTCATACGCAAGACCCCATAACATGAACAATCTACTAGGAACTCTTTGATTTGAAGCTTGAGTAACAATAGAAGGAAAAGATAGGGATATCAAAATCTTTACTACTCAAATCATCATCCCCCACTTAGAGTAAACCAATCTAAGAGAAATTCATATCATACAAGAGAAATTGGACTTACCAATCTTTCTTAGTCAAGCAAAACATCCCCCTCTAAGGATTTAATGGTTAGGAAAACTCTTTCTTAACATAACCTCATTCCCTTCTAAGAAGGAACCATTTCTTAATAAAATTTTCACTCACACTCCACTAGGTGATAATTCAAGAGACCCAAATGAGTATCTAAATTACTCCACTTCTTATCCATCACCCAAAATGATTCTTAACATAAGGATGTTCAAGAGATCTCAAATTAGGATCATTACGGGCATTCATAATCTTACCATCTAGGCATATTATCCCCCACTTGGGGTAATCCTAATTACTTATTCACCACTTCTTGCCTTTATCCACCAAGGGTAAGACAAGTAATGATCAAACCTACATATTCCTCAAATAAGAAGTTTTGACACCATTGAGGATTCCACTCCTAATCTCGTATCAAGGAGTTTACGAACCCAAATATCAAGAGGTACTCCTCAACCATCATTATTCCTCTAAGTTTATCACCTAAAGGAACTCATAACAATCACGTTAGTTCATACTACACAACCAAATGAGGCGTTACTACACTATAAATACCAACGGTATCTTCATAATTTCATCACATCATACAACCAAGTCCTAACAAGGTAAGTAGTTTCAGATTTGAGCCTACAAGGGTCATTACCTCAGGTAATTCATATATAGCCTTTAGATAATTCTCCTTCCAACTTAGTACTTAAGAAATCCCAAATGCTAACTTATCACAAAACACATGTTGGGACTCTTAAGATCCGATACCGCATTTCTAGAGACTTAGGATAGCCATCCACTCTACATAAAATCTTAGGGGAAACGTAGAAGAGATTTGCCCATAGAGGCCTCTTCCTTTTCTTCCATCATTAGGGAAAGGTAGCTTTTAGGTCATTTTTACCCACATCATCACCTTTGGTGGAAACTTCAAACCAATCATGCCTAGGTACAATCTATGCACTTTCTTTAGATGACCATACTTAACATCAAACTTAAAATACAACTAACCACTTTAAGGTAGGTTAACATCTATTCTCTTCTTCTCCCTATGAGCTAAGGGGTACATACATCCGTCTAAGTCAACCTTAGGACAAAGCACAATCCCAACTTTTGGAATAAAACCCCTTCTTCCCTTTTTCCGCACTATTAGGGTAGGTTCATATAGGGACTAAGTAACTAGTCATATGGGTTCTCCCACTAACTAGTAAACTTCACAATCACCTTACAAGGTAAGTACACTACCTTCCCTAATTAGGAGCAATCCTATACAAAAGACTACAATCCATACGAGGACAACTATGAAGCATTACTCGTATAAAAAGGCAATATCCATCTTTCACTATTTACCACTTTTCTCAAAAACCTTTCAAGCCTATACCATAAAATTATGCTATCATTATATAGAACAATAAGGTAGATCATTATTCCAAAGAAGACTATATTAAACCATAGCAACTCTTATCAATCATAGAACTACATCATAACATAACTTCTCAACATATAACCTCAATTCTCCTGGGTCACATATAGACATAAATGGCATCACATCAAAATATACAAAATTCACCTTTACATATACTCCTCAAGTAACTAAACCATAATAAGTGTAAAAACTCACCTTTTCTCCCTCAAGCCTTGAGACATCATCTCTTCCAAGAAATCACATCTAAAAGACCACCGGACATGGAAATATGAGAGATAGATCATATGAAGTTAAGCTCTATTGCACGACACAAGAGTAGTGAAGAAAGTGAAACTTCTATCTTCCGATAGTCTCTCGCTCATAGATGTATCGTGACTCACACCGATGTACAAGAATCTACTAGTCATGAAATTATGAGAGTTTAAAAACTAAGGTATAATCCCAAAACCTTATGCTCGAATACCAAGTATATAACTACCAGGGATCACCCACTAGAATTTACTAGCATCGTTGACCTCTCAGAGGTCTTGGATCTTCTTAGAATTCATTCATCGCATATAAATAAAATTAGCCAAAATGTAAAAAATTTCATAGTATAATATAATACTATAACATCCATTCATTTTATAAAATCATAAGTACATAGTTTACACACTAAGTCTCATTTTCCATCTTAGACTTGACAATGATACATAATCTTAATTAACCTCTTACCATGAAGATCCTAGAATAATAAAGACCCTCTTGAAGTTGGGGAATATATATTTCAAGCTCTTCACTTTAGGAAATATCTTCTAGTCATCACCACCTACACTTTGTGTAAAAAGATGAAGAAGAATGATATTAGTATGACAATGCACTATGTATGATAACCATGGAAAAACATAAGTTAAGTTGACATTTAGTTAGAAATCATGCATAATGTATTAATAGTAAAACTTCATGAACACTCCTACAATAAGCACAATATAGTTCACATACATCACATAGACATGGATGTTCATGCATAACAACACTCAAAACCATTTCATCACATTTAAGGCTCATTTATTTAGTCAGAATCTACACATATGAACCGTCACCTAAGACAACCTCCAAATCTCACAGATGAAATGTACAAGTAGAATCCCATAATACTATTCCCACCAATCGATCCTAGGAAATCACCCTAGACTTAGGCACATCTCATTCAATAACATACCACACCTGTATTTAACCTTAGACATAAGGCCAACATATTTCATTAATGATCACATAAGAACTCTTTCATTCACTACATCTTAGTTATAAATCATTCAATTCATAACATAGGTAAACCACCCTCCGAACCCCTTCACAGGCTTACTTGTGCAATGTACACATCTAATCCCATACCCTAAAATATACAAAGTAAACCCATTTAGAAGCCATAAGTGTAATTCACATGCATAATCATAATTCATGTTTGCACCTAAGTAAAGTAAACTTTGACATACATTCATATTTACATACATGAACCATACGCGTTATTTTTTAAAGGAACCTCATCATCAGTTCCCTTATATTCCAGTTGTGGAATGTATAAGTAGGGTCCATTGTCCTACCTACAGTAAGTAGTCTTTCAAGGAATCATGATAATTATTCATAATCTTATCTTAGTTCATTTTTGTAACTGTAGGGATGCTTAGCTATAAGCGGCATAGACCATGCGAGATACATGGAATTCAGTGTCATATAACCCAAGACTGAGAGAAGGTGTTCTACTTGACAAGGTAGAACCATACATAATAGCTATCTAGGTGAATCCACTAGTTATAACCTACGGGGGCACGTAGTAAAGGGATAGTGAGATATATCTAGGTGAATCTACTAGTTATAACCTACGGGGGTACGTAGTTAAGAGATAATGAGATTGCTTCTAGGAACTCGACCTATTGTATTAGTAGAGAGGCTTCCATCTCATGACTATCACTTCAATGACCAAACCTATTACATTAGTGGACGGGTCTTTTCCTCATTGTACATATCCACTTGGTGGTAGTCTTAAACTCCCTAACTAATATCTCTAAGTGTTTAGTAATCATTAGTTTAAAATATTAGGCTTTAGGAACTTTCTCCCTCATAAATCATATAGCTTAAATGTATCTACGATAAGAATGTGCTTCCATCATAGAACCTGTATAATGTGACAATGTCCTTTCACATAATTCTATCATTCATACATTCATGTGTGTGTGCATACATATGTGAGAAATAATTTCACATAACGCCTGAAAATAACACATGAGCATACTCTATTATTCATATACTTCACATGAATTATATGAGATAAAGGTGCAGATGAGAACTACACTTTCAATTAATACTATCAGTATATGATACTTATAGTTATTCATGGAGTGTGTGTGTGTTCTTATTGATTATCATGATCACATAAGAGAAACAACTTTGTTACTTAGGAAACCACCCTTCAAATGTATTCATTAAGTCATGAACAACTCACATATAGGACATTTAGGATAGTTAGACCATACACCCACATTATATCATAGGAGACAAGATCATATTCATCATTAGAATAGAAGAATCCTAACATGCATAAGATAACATATTCATATAGGGTTCATATATGTAGGGCTTCATTTTACAAGACTATTCATCACAAATAAATATGTAGTCTACACGTAACCCTAGCATGATCATTGCATATACATAGCATCATTAACACACCTAGATCAGGTTAATAGAATAAAAGGTTACACAAGACCTTCATACTTATGATCATCATAACCACAATCCACATTACATCTATTTCCTTGAAGGACATGAAAACATTATAAAGATATAGACAAGAATGTAAACACCGCCACAAAAAATGGACCATACCATGCCATGTCAACTCCAATACTATAGTTAGAAATTTAGGTCAACTTACCTATTCTCAAAGTTATGATAACCATTGATCAATTATCAACAATTCATAATTAATTTACATATATAAAATTAGGATGAATAAATAAACAACAACCTAATCACAATTGAATCATCATCTAATCAAGATCACAAGACCCACATTATAGGCTAACTTGAGAGATGACGGAGATCGTGAGTTCTTCATTGAATTGTATTGAAAATCATGTTAAACGGTTGATTAATCATAAATACATCATTAGAATGACTATGTAAACAATTTGACAATGAACCCATGGCTAGATTAAAAGATATCAATTATGACCTTAGAATCATATTGGAAAACCTTTGAAAAAATTCCTCTGATGAAAGGTCAACTAAGGATCAAGGGTTACCATACCTTATAAGAGGAAAATCCCACACATTTGGAGAATAAATAACTTCAAGATTCCTATTCTAGCTTGAAGTTGAGTTTTGCCTCTAGTGGTGGTTTGAGAGAATTTGGAAAAGAAGAAAGTTTTGGATTTTTGTTTTCTTATTAGGTACTGGGGTTTTGACGTGGAAAAGGGGTTCAATATGAAATAAAAACAGTGATCAACTGACTCCCAAAGTTCCCAAAATACCCCTATACTTATTCGGACTACTAGACATGTAAAACATGACTTTAAAACGATGGAACCGAATCTTAGACGTGGTTGTACATTGCGTAGGCACTTTCTAATTCTGAGTCACGGAATATGTGAGGCAATAAGCCTCGTGTCAGTAGAACGACACGGAAGCAAAATAAGTACAAGGTGCGCGACACGGATTGGGATCCATATTTTGCCTCTACATGCTGCTTTTGAAAGCTTCTTTGTAAAATGTTTGGGTCTTCCTCAAGGACCCTTAGGGTGGTCATCAGGGAGTCGTACCCAAATGTTTTGACCCTAAACACGTTTATTAAGTCACTAGGGTCACCTTCATTATTTTTAGATTCCAAACAATACAGAAAAACAAGGGAAACCTACAAGGATACACACCAACACAAAAACGACTAGTTTCTGGACGTCTTGGTCTTCTTTTGATGTTTGACCTCAAACATCATCAAACCAACTATTAAATGTAGTTTCTAACCTAATGTGAGTATCTAGTTTAATCTAGTTCATTTTGAGGTTTGTTATATGTTGTTTTTGACAGAGTCTCAACTTTTGAGGCTAAACTCCCACAGATAAGTGTTGAGCTACGCCCTCCAAACGACTGTGCATCAACTAGGCTACTAGCCATTGCTATGGGTCGTGGTTTGAAGCTGCTTGTGGCAATTTATTTTAAAGTCTTGGGTCCTCCTCAAGGACCCTTAGGGTGGTCCTTGGGGAGTTTTATCAGGGCGTTTCGACCCTAAACATGATCAAATAGGTGCTAGGTCCGTCCTAATAAATTTGAACACCAAACAACACATAAAACATGTACAGTCATAGTAGTACACACAAGACTAGTTTCCGAACATCTTTGTCGTTCTTTGAAGTTTAACTTCCAAGCTATCAATAACTAACCTCTAAGACTATTCTTCATCATTTCAACACATTGTTAATTCATGAAACACATTAAAAAATCTTGTTTTACCTAGGTCATTTTGAGGGTCTTTACAATCTCCCGCACATAGAAAAACATTCATCCTCGAATTACACTAAATACCTTCAAGGACTAATAGAATCAACTAGAAGATCATAACACACATCATCATGGACACAACATTCAAATTTAATACACAAAACTTACAATGAACACTAACTTCACATTGTTTTTCACTCTAAGCAATACAATCAAATTCCAACTATTTCCACAATTCAAATTGGACACACACTTCATCATTTTCATTGAATTTATGGATAAACTACCTTCTCCAACATTATACATGCTCATCATGTCATTATAAATCTCAACATGTAACAACTTTCAAATCACACATCGACATATAAACATAACAACTCATGAGGCAATTAAGCAAATATCATTACATATACATTGACATGAGAAATATAAATAAACTACCAATCTACTCATGTAACCATGGTATCATCAAGATAATGAATAACATCATATTATCCATGGCACTTATGACATGAGGAGGTCATGCAACTCATACTTATATGCAAGACTCCCAAACATAACAAAACTACTAAGAATTTGGTCTCAAGCTTGAGTAAGAATATAAGGAAAAGATAAGGATATCAACAAACTTACTACTAAACTCATTCTCCCCCTCTTAGGGTGAACTCATCTATGAAAAAATAAAAAAATAACCATAATGAACTACTTACCGGGGTGTTCATTTATGATAACCTCATTTGTTAGTTTATAGCATATAGAAATTGTTCTTCATTTGAGTATTGAGATTCGAACCATCTTAAATTATCTTGATTAGTCTCCTTCCCATTTGCCAAGAGGACCAGGCAACATCCCAAAAATACATTTGTACTGGTAAGACACTTAACCAAGTGTTTCTACCCATATGTAGTACACGTAAATATCTCATATGTATATCCACATCCACTCCTTGCTTGAGAACATTGATTGGGAACCCTATCCTTGTTACCCATGGAATAATCTTGATTATAAAACCTTATCTTAGACTTAGGTTCACTTGGTTCATCCGACCTAGACATCTTCCCATCTCTATTCATCTTCCTAAGCATGGACTACTCAATTTCTTGAGCATACACCATGAGTCTAGAGATATACATATCATGATTGGACATTGTTGTAGGACACTCTTTTTCAACCATACTTGACACCCCCATCAACAAGTTATTCATTCTAGCCCTAGAGTTGGCTACCAAGGTTGAGGCTCACTTAGAGAGTTGGGTGAACTTTAAAGAATACTCCTTCACACTCATTCCTCCTTGACGAAGGTTCATGAATTCTACTAAATTTTTCTCCCTCAATTGTATAGGGAAAAACCTATCAATAAAGGTCGTCTTAAATAGTCCGCAATCTACTGGGTCTACCCTTACAGATCTTTCATCCCTTCATTGCTCTAAGCACACTTGTGACACATTCTTTAGTTGGTACGCAACTAGTTTCTGCTTTCTCCCTAGGAGTCACACCCATACAATCTACTACCTTGAATACATCATTTATGAAGCCTTGTGGATCTTATCCACCTTAGTGACATGAAATGTAAGAGGATTCATCCCTATGAAATCCCAAATTGTAGAATCGGGGGTACTTGCATTAGGGTTCCCTTGAGGTCCAAATCCTAGGTTAGCTTGGGAAACCACATGATAAGTGAAGACTTAAGCATTAATCATATTGAGTTGGATTGAAGATCTAAAAGTAGCTCTTCTATATACATTAGACATATTCCCTTCAACATTTATGCTTAAGGACGTTGGGGCACTTGAAGGGGAGCTGCCTCGTTTACATTCTCTTGGTTAGCTATAAGGACTTACTCACCCCGGGGAAGAATGCACCATACAAGAGTACTGAAGAATATCAAACTTCTATTATCTTATAGCCTCTTGCTCATAGATGTGTAGCGAATCTCACCGATGAACAAGACATTACTTGATGAGGCTTATCAGAGTTTGGAACCTAAACTATTTCCCAAAACCTTGCTCTTGTTACAAAGTATATAACGACCCAAGAGAACCCCTAGGCATTACATGGCATACTCGACCTCTCGGAGGTCTTGTCTAAGCCCCTTAGCTTTCATTCATTACACAGGTAAGAAAAGTAGTGCGGATTCAAATTTTTTCACAACATACTACTAATAAAACTCTTTCATAAAATGAAAGGAGCGAAGTCTCATAATAACGGGCCAACATAGACACGTCTTAACATCATAGGGTCACGACACTTTACATTGAAATAAACATACTAAGTATTATACAAGTATTTAAAATAAAAATTTAAAAAATAAACATATATCATGTCCTCAATTATATGAGGACATACAAACTTTTAAGAGAAATCAATTGTAACACTCCGAAAGTCCATGACTCAACCTAGAGCCTCGCATGTACAACTAAGAATTGTAACACTATTTATAACCTAAAATAATGTATTTATACTAAGTGGGAAGTGTTAGAGTCAAAACGTCAAGAAATGTCCATGACATCCAGAGACTAGTGAAATAGAGGTTAGTGTGATTTGAGATGCTTCATTGGGTTTTAATAGTCAAAATTTAATAAAATATGTAGAATTTTTTTTTAAAATTATTAGAGTGTGTTTAGGGGAAAATTGTTCAGGTACGACTCCCAAAAGGACACCCTAAGTGTCCTTGGAGGAGACCTTTGCATTTGATCCAAAACTGTCAAACTTGACAATGCACATCTACGAGCCAAATGACGAGCCATCATTTGATCGACGATCCATCGATGTATTCGTAAGTAGAAACTTATAAAATTCGCCACAGTGGTCCATAAACCAGTCTCTCATCCAATCGACACCTTGCCAGTATGGGTCGTTGATGGACCTATGGACCGTAGGTTGAGGTCTCATAGGTAGGGTTCTATGTTGACTTTCCAAATTAAGGAGTGAATTAATTAGTTATTTACTTAGGTGGTTAATTAAGGGTTAGAGGGTGTTTAATTTAATTAATTGAGGGACTATATAACACCTAACCCTCATTAAACTAACCCAACACCCCATATTTCCCCAAACCCACCTAGCTCTAACTTCTCCCTACTTCATCTCTCCCCAAACATCAACCTCCACTGAATAACACTAGGGCTCCAAGCTAAGGACGAGTTTACCAACAATTTTCAAACTAAATTCGTGGAGATATCCTCACTAAGGTAGGTTTCTTTCACTCTTGGGAATCCTTTCCCCAAGAGGCTCCTTCACCTATGGGTTACAAAACTTCCAAGACTAGGTTTAAAATCTACACATGAGTTCTTCTTTAAAAACGAAACTGTTATTCAATTATGATGATTTATGCTATTTAATAATTGTTTAATTAAGTATTTATGGTCAATTGTTGGTAATCACTAGAGATTTCCCCTTGAACCCTTGATTTTCCCTAAACCCTTTTGTGTCTTGAATTCCTATGGTAATTATGGAAGATTATGAATGTTATATTTTACTTCTTGAATTTACGTTGCTTATGAAATAGTTGTGTATTCTTTGATAATTAAATCATGGAGGCAATGAAAGGGCAAGAAGGTATGTATATTGATTCTTCACGACTTAATTATGAAATATCAGATGATTAGATAGTAATACTCTTATGACTAATGTTTGGTTTCGATGTTGATGAAAAATATACCTCTTCATTAACCTAGAAAATTGAATTAGCAATGAAGTATGTGTACATGTTATGATATGATTATTATATGATTGAATGTAGATTCTCATTATTATAATGAAGTGTTAAGTGAAAGGTGTACTCACTTGATTAGTGGTTTCCAATGTGAAAGGATCGTTCTCAATTCTAATGACCTACGAGCTAACTAGAATAGACTAATTTAAACTTGTATGATTAAATAATATGGTTACTAAAGGCAAAAAATACTTAGCATCGAAAGTGTATGTAAATGAGATGGAGGTCTCATGTCTAGTAAGTCCATCCTCCTTAATGGATTTCTTCATGTCTAGTAAGTCTGAATTCCCAATATATGTGTTGTATCATGAGATTGAAACCTCTGCCTCTAGCAATTCAAGGTTTTTAGTAGCAATCTCTTGACCCTTAACTATGTGCCCACATAGGTTTATAGCTTAGTGTATCAACTTAGATAGTTATGTATGATAGGTTACACCTTAGGCAACTGTTGACCCTCTCTTTTCGGTGTGGGAGGAGAACACCACATTTTGTGTAGATCACATTGTCTAATGTCGGTTATGTTACTTATTTTGCCTAGAGAAAAATTAAATAGATAAGTTAGTTGTGTGAACTATTATTGGGGTTATATTATATGTTACGACATAGTGCGAGGGAGGATATCCGATTTCACTTGTACATTGCACATGTCGGATCCTAAAGGATAATCTTAGTAGTATACTTGTATGTTTAAGTTGATTATATCATATGTGTATGTCAAGCAATATATGATCGTATGAACTAAGCATGTTGTGATGAAATATGAAGTTATCATATATGTATGAAGTAGGTGGCTCAATGTGATTCCTAGCTTTGGATAGGATTATGAGGTTTTATTCGTGGTATTGCACATGTATATTCTTGACTTGCTTATATGTTGGGTTGAATTATGATGTTCCATCTATGTGTATGTTGAGTTAATTGACACTAAGAATGGTTTGACTAAATTGTTCCTTTTCTCATGCATTTATGATTTTATGCATCGGAACCATACTTAGGACATTAGTTTTGTACTAACCCATTTCTTCCCTTTTCCAAGAAATACTCAATTCGTAACATTGAATTGTCTTGAGGCTCAAGCAATAAGGCTTGGACTAGTTTCTCCTAGTATTGGTAGGTCCTAAATGTTTGAGAAAGTTACCATTTCACTATTTTAGCTATGTTGTTGTTATGTATAAGACAGTATTTCATTCCTTTATCGTTTAAGACTATTGATGTAAACCTATGGCATATAGAAGTTGTAATGGCTATGACTAATGTTGTTCTCTTCCATATGGTTTAGTGTGAGACAATTTTATTCAAGTATATATTATGTATTGGTTATATTGTCTAATCGAGAAACCTATGTATTCTTCCCTAAGAGAGGAGTCTATGTAAACTCCATATGTGATACATGATAAATATATGCATGTAAACCTCACTATGTAAAGATTTAAATATATCTAGATTTTTGACCTATGATATGTTATGACGAACGCTAAGGGCTTTTCTAAGTCCTCATTGAGAATGAAGACGCCGATTACGACTAGGGGTGCTCCCCGGTCATTTCATACTTGGATTAGAGCATGAGGTTTAAGTAATCTAGGATTGATGTCTCAATAAACCACGTTTACATAGAGTCTTGTTCATGGGTGTGAAGCGAACAACACTTGTGAATGAGAGGCTATGTGATAATTAGAAAATTTTCATCTTCTTGATAATTTTACGACGTGCCTCAAGAGTCTTAGATCTATATGTACTTTTTATTAATCTCTTTCTTGTGTTTATAGGCAAAGAATACATGAAGGAACAACTCTCGAAGGGCTGAGGATGAGAATGCGAATGAGGCGGTTCACCCTAAAGCTCCTACTGAAGAAGGGGCTATGTCTAATGTGGAGATAAGGGAGGCCATTCAAAGGTTGACTCAAGTGATGGCTACTTATGTTTCAAGGGATAATAGGGTGCAAGTGAACCCCCAATGCTAGAATCACCGTGTTAAGGATAAGGGATTTAACAAAGATGAATCCTCCTACCTTCTTTGATTCATAGGTAGAAGAATACCCACAAGGATTCATAGATGAAGTATTCAAAGTGGTGGATGCCATGGGTGTGATTTCTCAAGAAAAGGCGAAACTAGCTAGTTGTCAACTAAAAGATGTGGCTGTAGTTTTGTATGAATAATGGAAAGATGAGAGGCTAGTTGGAGAAGGTCATATCACTTGGGGAGCTTTCAAGACAACTTTCCTTGATAGGTTCTTTCCATTGGAACTAAGGGAAAGAAAGATACAAAAATTCATAAATCTTCATGAAGGGAATACGAGTGTGAAGGAGTATAGCCTAAAGTTCACTCAGCTCTCCAAGTATGCTCCCATTATAGTGGAAGATTATAGGGTTAAAATGAAATTTTTTTAAGGGGGAATCTGATATTGTGGGTAATAAGTGTAGGTCAGCTATGTAGATTTCTACCATGGACATCTCTCATCTCATGGTTCATGCCGAGCAAATTGAGGACAAAAAGTTTAAGCAAGTCTGTAGGGAGTTGAATAAAATAAGAGTTGAAGATGGAAATCTTCCAAGACTAGATTTTAAGTGCAAGATAAGACATTAAAGAGGACCCAAAGAAGAATCACCTTTATTCTCTTTGCTCTAGGGGTGAACAAGAGAGCTCTCCCGATATGGTAACCAATATGTTACTAGTATTCTCTGTTGATGTTTATATTTTACTTGATCCCGGTGCTACCTTATCATTTGTTAGTCCCTTGGTAGCTACGAAGATTGATGCATTAACTGATTTCTTGAATGAACCTTTTATGGTGTCTACCTTGGTGGGTGACTTAGTTATTGGTAGAAGAGTCTATTGGAATTGTTCTATAATTTTTCCCAATAGAGTTACTCATGTTATATTGGTTGAACTTTATAGGTTTGATTTTGATGTCATTTTGGGAATAGATTGGCTGCACGCTTTTTTGCTTGCATAGATTGTAGAACAGGGGTAGTCAGGTTTAATTTTCCTAATGAACACGTCCTAGGGTGAAAGGGGGAAAATTTAACTACTACAGGTCATATCATTTCTTGTATAAGAGCTTGTAAGATAATCTCCAAAGGGTATCTATAACATATAGAAAGGGTCAAAGATCTAGACTCCGAAGTCTCTGCTATTGAGTTGCTAGGCGTATTAAGGGAATATTCGAAAGTCTTTCAGGATGACTTACACGGAATTCCTCCAAAACAGGAAATTGATTTTGGTATTGACTTATTACCGGATACAAAACCTATCTCAATCCCTCCTTACCAGATGGCCCCGGCCAAATGAAAGTAAATGAAGCTTCAACTTAGGGATTTACTAGATAAAGGCTTCATACAACCTAGTATTTCTTCATGGGGCGCTCTGGTGTTGTTTGTAAAAAAGAAGGATGGTTCCCTTAGGATGTGTGTTGATTACCATCAGCTAAATAAGTTAACCATAAAGAACAAGTATCCTCTCCCTATGATTGACAATTTGTTTGATCAAATCCAAGGGGAAAGTTACTTTACTAAGATTAAGTTGATGTCGGGATTGACCAACTTAGGGTGAGGGGTGAAGACATTCGCTAAACGGATTTTTGAACTACGTATGGTCAATATGAGTACCTAGCCATGTCATTTTAATTAACAAATGTCCCGACGACTTTTATGGACATAATGAATAGGGTGTTCTAAAAGTACCTTGATTCATTTGTAATTGTCTTCGTTGATGATATCTTGGTGTATTCTAAGAGTGAGGATGATCATATGGGCCATTTGAGGGCTGTTTAGTAAGTCCTTAAAGAACATCAACTCTTTGCTAAGTATAGTAAGTATGAATTTTTGTTAAGATCGGTTGCTTTCCTTGGACACATTATTTCATGTAAAGGTATAGAGGTTGAACCGAAGAAGACGGAAGCAGCTAGAAATTGGCCTAGACATCTAACTCCCAACGACATAAGTAGTTTCTTAGGATTAGCAGGGTACTATAGAAGCTTTGTCGATGGTTTTTCCTCTATTGCATCTCCTTTGACATCATTAACCCAAAAAAAGATCAAGTATGAGTGATCATAGGTTCTTGGAAGAAGCTTTCATGAGTTGAAAATGAAGCTAAGCTCCACTCCTATATTGACTTTATCAGAGGGTACCAAGGGTTTTGTAGTGTATTGTGATGCTTCTAGAGTAGTTTTGGGTTGTGTCTTCATTTAATATTGTAAGGTGATAGATTATGCTTCTAGGCAACTCAGAAAGCATGAGAAAAATTATCCAACTCATGATCTTGAATTGGCGGTCGTGGTATTTGCCTTGAAATGTGGAGGCATTATCTTTATTGGGTACATGTGAACATGGACAATGTGGTTGCGGATACTCTAAGTTGTATGACAATGGGTAGTGTGTCTCATGTATAAGAAGCTAAGAAAGACCTAGTGAAAGATGTTTATAGGCTGACTGGTTTGGGTGTTCGGCTACAAGATTCTCCAATTGGTGGTTTCGTGGTCCATCATCGCTTGGAATCATATTTAGTGATTGAGGTGAAGTCTAAGCAACATCTTGATCCATTATTTATGGAGTAGAAGGAATAGGTTCTTGGTAAGTTTAGTGAGTCATTCTCCGAATGGGGGGATGGGGTGATTAGGTACCAAGGTAGGTTGTGTGTTTCCGATGTTGATGATTTGAGAAGCATAATTTTGGAGTAAGATCATAGTTCCCGATATTCTATTCGGTTGAGTGCCACAAAAATGTATCGTAATCTTCAAGATATCTATTGATGTGATAGTGTGAAAAGGGACATAGCGGGGTTTCTGGCTAGGTTCAGTAGTTGTCAAGAAGTAAAAGCCGAGCATCAAAAGTCGGGAGCCTTGACTCAAGTTATAAATGTGCCGACTTGGAAGTGGGAACACATTAACGTGGACTTCGTAGTGGGTTTGCCTCGGACATAAATACAAAATGACTCAATATGGGTTATTGTTGATAGGTTGACGAAATCTGCTCCCTTTATGCCCTTTAAGTATACTTTTTCAGCAAAAGTTTATGCTAGAATAAACATTAACAAGATTATAAGTCTGCATAGGATTTTGTTGTCCATAATATCTGTTTTAATCGGAAAAGGAAAAAACATTTGTTTTTGAAGAGTTTCTGACTTATTAAAGAGTCGCTAATTTATTTTAAAGAAAATTAAGGAAAACTATTGTTTTCAATAACTTAATAGAGAAAATCATTTGAAAACAATTTGAAGGGTTCGGGGATTCATAATTATGTTTTATGAATGTGTTAAGCACCTAAAACATCCGCTTGATGCGGTTTTCCGACAACTAACTTAGTTGGAAAAACTTTTTGTCTAACTTGACTTTTTGAGTTTTGAGAATTTATTAGATACTGTTTGAAATGGATTTTAGTTTTCGTCTTAAATGAAACATCGAGCTGAAAATTATTATCTTAAACTCATTTAAACTTGACCCAACTTTAAATTGCTAAAATATTACGACGCTTTATGGGGATCGGATTCTTTTAACTTTAAAATTAATAGCACATAAATATAACCAAGTAGACGATATGGAAAAGAGAGAGAGAGTGAGAGAGAGAGAGATTGGGTCCAAGTCCGGGTTTTCTGTACGCCTTGACCAGATTTTGGACCAACCTATTTGCGGGTTTTTTTGCCCACTTTCTTTTGGGTTTTCAACCCATTTTCTTTTGTACCTGTCCTAGTCTAAACAAATGATAATACAAAGTAAATGCAGAAAATTAAAAAACGACAACGGCTTAGGCCTATTACAAACAAAAATGCAAAATCATAAAATAAAATCTTGTATCAAAATCTCCCGCTCGCTGCTTTTCCTTAAAATTTCAAACTGCCAAATCCGCTCGTCGGTTTTCTTAGTTGACTCGATGTAGGAATTAGAGCCTTTAAATCTCTTTTGGAAAATGTAGGAAGGGAGAGAGTTCATGACCTCAGATGGATATCACATGAAACAAACAATGATGATGATTAGCATATAAGAAACGGAGCAGACGGGGTATAACTAGGAAAAAATGGATTTTGATTAAAGCTAGGGCCATTGAAGCAATTCGAATTGAGCTATGCATGTGACTAGGGAAAACTCAGTGAACCAAACAAAATATATAGAGTCAAAAGAGCAAATAACGATATTTGGCGGTACTGCCATATACACACATATACACCTGATGAGCGAATTGCCTTTCAGGAAAGTGCAGCCAATAACGAAGGAGAAAAGGAAATGCATGGTTAGCAGACAAAAAAACCCATTGTTAGCCTCACCAACCATATTTAACACAATACAAGGATGCTAATCTAACATGCTAAAAGACATAGCACCATGGCCCATAGTAGAACACACTTTCAAAACACCTCAGAAGCTCGTTAAATCAATTTATTAAAAATAAAATAACCATGGATAGTCAAAATCTAGCAAGCCTATTTTTGAGCTAATATACTGCACACAAAAAAACACGCATAAATAAGGTAATGTCGAGAGAATGACCAGGTTAGACATAGATATCATGCCAAGTAAAATGGAACCATCTTATGGGAATTTCCTTTGAAAGGTAAGAGGATTTTAAAATTTTCACGTCATTCTCATAGGGCTACACGTAATCTGCCTAGGGATATACCTTTAAGACGAAAATGATTATTGATTTTAAATGTAAGACGAACAAAACAAAGCCTTTATTAAAAAATTTGTATAAACAAGCACTACCTTTAACTAAAGGAATAAACCTAATTTAAATGAGGGAACTAATAACACAATATCGACAGTCTTTCAAGGTTTCCTTAAGACGATATGCCCACAAGTTTTAAAAAAAGAGTATGAAACAAACGCAGACGAACAAATTCCAATATAAAAATATGAATATTATTGACTCAAATGACAACCAACGATTATAAAGACATGTTGATAACTTTACTTAAACAAAGGAAAATGAAATCCGAAAACTAACAAATTAGAGAAATCAAGGCCAGTGAAACCAAAGAAGTCATGTATGAAGTTCGAGCTTGTCAAACAGGAAATCACACGCTGAATATAGTTTTGGTAAACCCTGCTACTAATTTGTATGTGTTTCAAAATAGGCTAGTCTCAAACTCATACTTAAAACTTACGAGAGCATAGAACATTGAATCAGCCACGCACAAGATTATACTATTCAAAAATAAATTATCGAAAATAAGACAATCCTCATAATATTAAACAACATATCCCAGGAAAATGCAACAAACAATCACATAAAGGGTAATCTAAAGCAATGAGTACAAAGGAGAGCGTTTTTACAAGCGCTGCTTCGACCAAAACAAAGATATTAAGCCGAATCAGTCCCTACTAGAATAGCTGTGAACAGCTGACTAGTAATCAACAAGATAACTGCAACAAATAAACTTCTGCCAGTGCAGAATGATATCACTCTTTTTGAACAAAGGGAAAACACCGACAAAACATTATAAAAGATAGAGTGATACCTTTTCAGGGGCAGCGAACGAGGACAAACGAGTTGAGGATCAATTCTTCACCACCAAAATGTGACCCTGAATCTAAAAATACCAAACAAGGACCTGGGTAGAAAATTTAATTCCCCCGCTGAAATCTGATAACCTCTATTCTTGTCGGTGAATTTAGTGTATATTTAGAGTATAATTTTTTTCTTTAACATTTGTATATCTTTGAGCTAAAAAAACATAGAAAAAAAGGAAAAAGGAGCTCCCTCTAAACAGTCAGTTAATGATAATATATAGGATTGAAAATTAGGGTTGATTTGGGGGAGGGGAAACGAAGGGCAAAATCGTCTACGGGCCCTAAAACGAATTCAAATTCTTCAACCTTATATTCAAAAAAAAAATTCCCATTTTCCCACTTCGCAACAGATACCACATGAGAGAGGGCGAGTTGGACGGTTAATTCATCTCCATTGTCTTTGAAACGCTACGCGTCTCAATCCTAAGGTTGCAAGGACGAAACAAGCAGGTGCTTTCTGTTGCTGAGAGTCGTACTATTCTTGTCTTTTCCCTCAACAAAAAAAGTATTTCAGCTTCTAGATTGGAATGAAGGATGAAAGAGGTGAGAGATCGAGACACGTGGTTCTTCATATAAATAAGGGAGAAGGAGGAGGTCACGCGATTTGTGCTCGGATCAATTTCAGGATTCTGATCGAGGTTCAGGGTTTTTAGCACAAATTTCTCTCTTAGGGTGGGGCAAGTCTAAGGGGAGAAGTTTGAAGAAAAGGTCTATTTGGGTTGGGAGGGGGAAAAAGAGAATTTGGGCTGGGAGAGGGAATATGTAAAAAAAAAGTGAGCCATATAGCATGTTGCGCGCATTGGGAAAGGCTTCAAGCGGTGGACTGGGAATTAGAATATTGGACTGAATCTGGGGCAAAAGAATTTGGCTGAATATGATTAATTTGGCTGAAGGGAAATAACTAACAAAAGTCCAAAATCGATTTGTTCAAAAGGATTAAAATTAACCGGCAACTAAATAAACTGAATTACTACAAATTAATTAAACAAGCTTCTTAATCTTAACGAAATAAATAATCGGGGTGAAAATCTAATTATTTCAATCGTTTGAGAATTAGAAAGCTCGTGAATTAATTTTGTTGGAGAGGGTTAAAATTGGATGTCAACAATCGTTCCTTTCATTTTACTCGGATTGATGCAAAAATGCGAGGAAAATGAAATTGACCTATCCAATTTTGACCAGCCACATATTAACCTTTAGGAAACGGTTCGTATGGACTTTAGGAATTATGGTCGAACTCCGGGAGTTTCCTATACATCTCAGGCTATATGAGAATTCAGGCCAGTTGTAGTTCAACATGCCCAATTCAACGCACGATTGTGAAAAAGTGAAAAGCCATCTCGATAACGAATTATGAAAGGATCAAATGTTCGAGAATAAGATTTAAGAGCGAATGTTGGAATACAGCCGAGTTTTCCAATTTGAGCTCGCCTACATATCCTTAAACCTTAGGAATCAGGCTGCCTATAGTTTGACTCAATCGGTTGAAAAGAAAATCTATTATGCTAGATAATCTTTGGTTACATACAAGTGACAAATCAACTGAGTATTAAAAGGAGGCTTGTTACCTCATAGACATGAATGTGGTGCACTTCACACCCATTGTTAAGAACTACTACGGACATAATTTCCAAGGCTCTTGGTGCATTGTCACTCAGATTGGGAATTTTTTTCCGGCAGATAGAAATTTCCGGATGCAAGACCGTAATGGACAAACTTAAAGAAAAACCCACATGCCTTCTGATAGGGGTGTGGTTTGATTGTGATAGAAGTCGCTCCTCTGCTCGTGTTGTAAGAGTTTGAAATTCCTCTTTCGACTATGTCCCAGTTCGCTGCTAAGAAAAAGTTCCACGTTGTGCTGCATCCTTTTTGATGTCGTCTGCACATGCGTGTTGATCGATAATAAAATAAATGACCCCTCAGAGTAATGCATAATTTCATATCTGATGATATGATGCAAATGACGTCCTTTACGGAAACCATAAACTCTTCCTTCAAATTTTCACTTGATTCACCTTCGAATCTAGCTGGACGTTCTTTATAAATTTTAAGGTTGTCAGAATTGATTGAAATAAAAAATTCATATTCCTAAGTCTCTGATATAAACGATATAAAAAGATTCTTGCTTCTTTGAAAAATATTGATTCTGGGACAATTTTCTCTTCCTTTGACTTCTCCATATTCATCTATTGGAATAATTTGTTGATTTCAGAGCAAAGCTATAAACTTGCGTCCAGAGAAAAATTGTTAGTTTTAAAAACGAACTGATGTGTGTGGATTTCTTCAGTTGTCTGCTCCTTGTCCTGCTATCTCTGGTTGATTTCCCGATCTCCTAACTCTTCATAGTTGAGACAAAATATTTAATGCCAAAACAAATGAAATGTAACGGGAAAAAATTTAAGAAAAATAAAATTTTCATAAATAGTATCTGAAAAAAAGGTTATTGCAATGTCATGTCATATCAAGCTTAACAAACTTCTTTAAGTATGATGCTTGGAGGTTTATCTGATTATTCGCTGGGGAGTTTCCAGAGTTACTATGGACTTGTAGATGAACCTATGCTGAAATTTTGAGACCATCCTCAAAAATTCTGTCCCAGTTAACTGTCTTACCTATCTTTCCACTGTAACTGAGTAGATTGCGGAATTTTTGAGGTCTTCTGACAAATTCAATCCCCGTTGCAAATCTCGAAGTACCTTTAGTCTTGACTTGCTGAGGAAGAGTCTTCTTCTCGCGAATTTTGGAGTTCCTCTCTAAAAATTCTGTCCCAGTTGCTATTGTAAAGAGGAATAGATATCATACGGGAGATATGACCAACCTTTGTGGCTCCTACGTATCCCATTGAGGCAGGAATCAGGTAAAACGTAGTTCCCCTCCTAAAAGGTTGACAAAATAAGAAAAATTACAAAGAAACCGACCGAGGCCGACATAGGCCGCCTACGTATCTCATTTTTGAAATTTCAGGTCGAATGTAGTTCATACAAAGAAATATTTAAAAGGGATAAATGGGGTGACCGAGGCCATCACAGGCTTCCTATGTATCTCATTCTTGAGAATTCATATTAGACATAGTTCATTACAGGAGGGATAAGAATTGAAGAAAAACAAATACAAGCAAACAGAATGATTACAAGTATGTAACATAAATGCAAATCGAAGCTTCACACACAGTATCTCTTGATAGAATCTAAGTTGATCTGTTTCGGTCACATAGTTCCATCAATATCCGACAGGACCAAAGCACCTCCAGATAATTCATTACGAACCATGTAAGGACCTTGCCAGTTTGGTGCAAACTTTTCTCTGTACTCGGCTTGATGAGGAAAAATACTCTTAAGAACCACCTGACTTACTTCGAAAATTCTGGCTCTTACTCTCTTTTGAAAGGCACGAAACATTCTCTGTCTATATAATTGACCATGATAGATGGAAACCATTCTCTTCTCATCAATCAAAGTTAGTTGATCAATCCGCTTGTTGACCCGTTCAGCATTACTTAACTCAGCTTTCTTGATGATTCTCAAAGATGGTATCTCGACTTCAGCAAGTATGACTGCTTTTGTCCCACACACTAGCAAATATGGATTTGCTCCAATTGATATTTTTACATTCGTGTGGTAACCCAATAAAAGATATTGCAACATCTCATGCCAATCTCGGTGATTAGCAATCATCACAGCTCCATTCATTTGGGGACAGTAAGCAGTTGAATTCTGTTGAGTGACCTTAAATTGTTCACAAATATCTGTCATCAGGTGACTGTTGAGATTTGCACCATTATAAATAATGATGGATTCTGGTACTCTGAACCTGCATATCAAATTGTTGCGAACAAAATCAGCCACAACTTTCTTGGTTATCTACTTATAAGAAGTTGCTTCCACCCACATGGTGAAATAATTAATAGCAACCAAAATGAATGTGTGCTCATCTGAAGCGGCTGGTTCTATCTAACCGATGACATCCATACCCCAAACTACTAATGGCCATGGTGAACTCATAGCATTAAGTTCGTGAGGTGGGACTTGGAAGAAATCACCATGCACTTGACATTTATGGCATTTTTGCACAAACTTGGAACAATCATTCTCCATGGTCATCAAGATATATCCGGCTCGAAATACCTTTTTTTGCAAAATTGAGCCCATTCATATGCGTGCCACAAACTCTTGCATGTATCTGTTCAATAAGCTTCAGTAACATCAACACGCCTTAGAAGACCCAAATTTGGAGTCAACCTATAAAGAATTTCTCAAATTAGAAAGAAATTGAGAACCATACGATGTATCGACTTCTTTTGATTGGACGTAGCATATTTGGGATAAGTTTCAGACTCCAAGTACTTCTTTACATCAAAATACCAAGGCAAACCGTCTGGTTCTGCTTTAACATGGAACAATGCACTGGATGTTCTCTCAACTTTATATCCAAAGGATCAATATAATTTTTATCCGGATGCTTAATGATCGAAGCGATGGTGGCAAGAGCATCAGCCAATTCATTATGTATTCTTGGAGTATGTTTGAACTCAATCTTATGAAAACTCTTAAACAACTTTTGTACATACTGTACATAAGGTATAATCTTTGGGTTATTCATAGCCCATTCTCCTTGAACTTGATGAATAAAAAGGTCTGAATCTCCCATAACCTACAATTCGTTGACACTCATGTCTATAGACATTTTCAAACCAAGAATACACGCTTCATATTCGGCCATGTTGTTCGTGCAATTAAATAAGAGCTTAGCCGCCATGGGATAGTGCTGACCAGATTCTGGCACTAAGTCTGCTCCAATACCTTTACCTTGATGATTTTCCGCTCCATCAAAGAATAATCTCCAACCTGGATATGCCTCAGAAATATCGTCACCTACAAATGACACTTCTTCATCATGGAAATAAGTCTTAAGTGTTTAATACTCTTCACCAATGGGATTTTCTGCTAGATGATCAGCCAAATCTTGTGCCTTTATTGCCTTTTGAGTCACATACACGATATCAAACTCGCTCAACAACATTTCCCCTTTAGCTTTTTTTCCGGTCGGCATCGCTTTTTGGAATATATACTTCAATGGATCCGTTCTGGAAATAAGATTTTTAGTATACGAAGACAAATAGTGTCTCAACTTCTGGGCAAGCCACGTCAATGCACAACACTTTCTCTCAAACAAAGTGTAACGAGACTTGTATGCAGTAAACTTCTTATTATATAATAGATAGCTCTTTCCTTCTTTCCCGTCTCTTTGTGTTGACCAAGTACACATTCGAAATGCACTATCTGAAACAGACAAGTACAGATACAAAGGACTCCCTTCCCGCAGAGGAACCAATACCCGTGGATTGGACAAGAAGTTCTTGATAGCATCAAAAGTAGTCTGACACTCTTCAGTCCACTTTGTCGAGGCGTATTTCTTCAAAAGCTTGAAAATAGGCTCACATACGACAGTTGATTGAGAGATGAATCGACTGATATAGTTTAACCTCCCTAAGAAACTCATCACCTCTTTATTCGTCTTCGGCGGAGGTAACTCTTGAATTTCTTTAATCGTAAAATTGTTGAGCTCAATACCCATTCTGCTGACTATAAATCCCAATAACTTTCTGGATGGAACTCCAAAGGCGCATTTGGCGGTATTTAACTTCAAGTTGTAACAAGGCAAACGATCAAAGACTTTCCTTATATGTGCCAAGTGATGTAAACTTTCGCGGGATTTGATTATGAAGTCATCCACATACACTTCAATCTCCTTATGAATCATGTCGTGAAATATGGTTGTCATAGCTCTCATGTAGGTGGCACCAGCATTCTTGAGGCCAAACGACATCACCCTGGAATGATAGACACCCAAGGTGTAATGAAAGCCGCCTTTTGTGCATCTTTCTCATCCATCAGAATTTTGTGATAGCCTGCATAACAATCCACAAATGACTGCATTTCATGCTTAACACAATTTTTAATCAAAATATGAATATTAATCATTGGAAAATTATCCTTCGGGCTAGCTTTGTTGAGATATTTGTAGTTTACACAAAATCCTGATTTTCCCGTATTCCCTGGCAACCAAAACAACGTTTGCTAACCAAGTATGGTATTGTGTCACTTCCACCAATTGGGACTCTATCTTCTTGGTGATCTTTTCCTTAATCTTTAAATTCAGTTCAGCCTTAAATTTCTGAGTTTTTTGTTTCACCGGGTCGAACCCTGGGTTAATCGGCAGCTTATGAGATACGACATCGGTGCTCAACCCTTGCATGTCACCGACTTCCCAAACGAACACATCAATATATTAAGTAAGTAAATGAATTATGCCCTCTTTCTGAGCTTTATTTAGGTGGATGCTGATCTTAACTTCTTTAACACACTCCGAATCTCCCAAATTTACCATTTTCGTTTCCTCTAAATTTTGTTTATTTTGATTTTTGAACTCCCTAAATTCCTCGGCGACATAATCTAGTTCATCAATTTGTTCTTCGTAATCGTCAACCTCGTCATTATCAATCCCATTTTGTTCATTTAAATCGTGACATGACATGACATTTGCTGGTCTAAAAATCATGTTACTGAAATCACAAACAGACAAAGTTAGGAAAGTAAAGTATAACAATCGACTAAATAAATAGAGTTTAAAAAAATAAGAAGATTTCATTCAAAATTAAAACAATGCAAACTTTGGCAATATCATAGGTCCATGTAACCTTCTTTGAACATCATAATGAAGAGTAAAAAATTCGAGCAGTTAAGAATGTGCAAAAGTTGGGTCTCGAGCCTCTTCCGGTCTACCACCGATTTTAATGTGCATAAAATGATGCCTTTCTACCGAAGAGTTCGGGGTATCAGGATCGGCATGGAGGTCCAGTTCCGCAGCACCTCCCCTTTCTCAGCATCGCGGATACCAGCTAGCTCGACCTCTTCCTCAACAACAGCATTGATATCCTCGAAGAGGTCACAGATTCCTTCCCTAAGGTCTTCATGCTCGGCATACTCCCGGATTGGAAATAATTGATACAGATCTAGGATCGGCTTAGCCAATGCTTGACCATTTTTCTTGTTCATCTTCATGTCATCATCTGTGGGGATGTACCTTAAACTGTATCTGGATCCCTTAATGAGGACCGGAATAGGCTCAGTAATTCCTTGGGAATCTCTTCCCAATCTAAAACCTGGCTCAAAAACATTCTGCAGCATCACAGTGACTATCATCTTGTACACGGAAGGCATGGGGGTTTTTGGGGACAAGTCGTCACTGGTGGCATTGACACGCTCTACCAAGTAGAAGTTTGTACCTCGCGATATCTCATCTATGATCGGCGTCTGTCTGCTAGAGAGACTCCCCTCGCCATGAATAACCAGCTTTTCATTCTCCCACAGGAGCTTCATCATCTTATGGAGAGTACAGGGGACGGCTTCAGCCATATGGATGAACGGCCTTCCCAAAAGAAGGTTTTAACTGCTATCGATATCCAATACTTGGTTTTACTCCAGTTTCCCAAGGTCAAACCTTAGCTGCCTCAACGTCGACATAGGGTAAATATTCAGACCAGATCCATCATCTACTAAGACGCGGTTGACAACCTTTTTGCGACATACCACAGTGATGTGCAACACCTTGTTTTGTGACCTCCCTCTAATAACCTGGTGAATCATAGCGGCCACGTTATCGCTGCTTGTGCCAGCGGGCACGTACAGATCATCGAGAGACTTTATTTAAACCTGCCTTTGGCCTTGAGATCTCATATGCAGGGCCAATACATAGATCTGAGCTGCAGTCTTCTCTCAATGTTTGACGATAGAATAATTTTTTGGATGCATTCTCCTCTAAAATTTCTCCGCTTCTCCTTCGCTTATCGGCCTTTTAACCTGATCCTTCTTATGTGCTCCGAGATCAAGTTTGCCAGGAGTGTAACATATTCCAGACATGGTCATGACTTGAGCAGCAGCAGTTTGAGTAACAAACTTAGCCTTGACGAGAGTTTCTGATGGCACCAAAGCAACAACCTTTGTAGGTGTCAAAATAACAAACTCTCTCTTCTCTTTGAAGCTTAAAGAAGCAACAAACTTTTCCAAATCATTGTGAACTATGGGAGTAATCATTTTGGTTGCACACCAGTATTCATCTGTCTTGATCATATTGACATTGCCTCCCCCATGATTTGGCAACGGGTTGGTGTTGACAGTCGGTGCCGCATGTTGGAGACAGACTATCTCTTGATCAATCAAATCCTAAATTTTTTGTTTGAGATTGATACAATCTTCAGTATCATACCCAACATTGTTGGAATGATAAGAACATCTCTAATCGGGTCTGTAGAATTTTGAATTGACATCCACGGGTTTATGCCTCACAAGGTGAATGTATCCAGCCGCTGCCAAACGCTCGTACAATTTTGTTCAGCTTTCAGCGAGCGCAGTAAACTTCCTTGAATTCTTCTTCTCGAATCTGGATCAGGAAGGGTCATAAATGCCTTGTTGAGGAGGAGGCACCTGTTGATAACTTCTGGTATTTGGACGGGGAGCTTGGGTTCTGGGATACAAATTTTTTTGGTAGCTTGGCGATGGAGCTTGGTAATTTGGAGGGGAATTTTGGTATAGTGGATCTTGGACTTGATAAACAGGAGGGGGTGCTCGGTGGCTCGACTGCACGTTAGCACAGTTGGGAGCAACTCCATGGTAGGGAGATGGACTTTGGTAAGGTGGAGGATAATTTGGGTAAATGGGAGATGGATTTTGGTAATTTAGGGTGGACTTTCATATAGTGGAGCTTGGACGTTTGGATAAGTGGCGGTAATATTCTGATAAACTGAAGGATTATTGGGATGACTAGCTTGCGCGTAGCAAGCTAGGTAAGACTTTTGGAAAGGCCTAGAATGACCTTGGGAATATGACGAGCTTGTGGGGGTTTTCCTTCCCTCATATGAAACAACAACGATTTCCTCTTTTTACTTTTTCAACAACCCTGAAGATCCAAGCAAAGTGGCTACACGGGCTATCTTTCCTGTTTTTAAACCGTCCTTAGTAGTCTCACTGATCTTGACTATCTCGGCAAACTTTGCTCCAACGAGTAACATTATTCTATCATAATATTCAGGCTATTGTACGCGCACGAATACTTCAATGATTTTTATTTCTCAGACATGGGTGGTCTCATCCTTGCCACTTTTTTTCTCCACCTATAGGCGAACTCTCTATAGCTCTTGGTTGATTTTTGCTTCATCTTCTCCAAAGAGTATCGGTCTGCAACAATTTCTATGTTGTAAGCAAATCGATCGATAAAATCTTTGGCCAATGCATTCCAGCTGGGCCATTGCCTGGTTTCATGCGTTGTGAACCATTCAAGAGCTTATCCGCATAGGCTTCGACTAAAGAGCCGCATCAGTAAAGCTCATCCCTTCCAACTCCCACGGGCTGGTCACAGTAGGCTCTCAGATAAGCCGTAGGGAGTTTGAATCCTTGTGGAAGGTGTCAAACTTCGGGATCTTGAACCCTTATGGAAGGTTCAAATTTTGATGAATACATAAGTCTTCATAACTAAGACCGGACACAGCAGGGACGCATTGAAGCTCTTTCATGGCTTTCTTGATCTCTTTATTTATGTAGACCTTTACCTCTACTATTTCCCTCCACTCTTTTTCCTTTTCCTCGCAATGGTTCAGCTCAAAACCGTGCACATCGTGCTCGGCAGGGACGGGAATTTGGAAAGTGGCTATTTTTGGTAAGGGTGGAGCTACAGATGGACTCTGAGAATTTTAAGTGGTTTGATAATTCTATGGGTATGTCTGAGGATTGGTATTCTAATTTAAGTGGTATGAGCTGTTTAGGGATTGAAAGCATTTTGGTTTTGATTTTTTGGTGGTGTAGTGGTTTGATGATGGGTATTTTGAGGATGGGGTGACATTTGGGGGTGGTTGTTTTGAAGAGGAGGTAGAGTTTTGTAGGACGTAGAAGCATATTGGGGATTTTTGGTAGTCAGATCTATAACCGACGAATTCTGAACAGCTGTTGATGGCTAATTCTGAGTTGGTCCTTATTTGAGGAAGGGAAGTAGATTGGAGGCCTCCCATCAGCAGCGTTAGCCACCAATCCTGGTGGAGGCAGATCCGGTCTCCTCTGCATTTCTACCCTTATCTCTGCAATGTGTTTCATCAGCTGTAGAATCAACTCGTTCTGGTCCGCTACGGTGGGTTGAGCAACCACAACATCAGTAAGGCTCACTTCTTTGTTATTATCTCCCATGACAGTCTTTCCTTTGTCTGAGCTTTGTTAAGGGAAGGAATCTGTAGGACCTTTTGATATGGTGAAATAGGATGATCTGCCAGCTTTTGATCGACACAGATTAGTTTTGAAGTACTTAAGAAGGAAAACGACTTAAAGACAAATTTGTTAGTGCAGATTCAGAATACAAAATGCATAATATCACGCGAAGAGCATATAAACAGACAAGTTGCTTGTTTGAGGATATCTTCAACCCACGAGTAAAGATAGAGACACACATTTTTTTAACAAAAAACAGTTTGCTTGTTTCAGTTTTTGACGTTGTCTGAGAAAGGCTAAATGATGTTAAGCTATGGTCTTCTTGCAGTTTCTCTTTGACGTTTGTTGATCTGGTCTTCGTATCTTCTCATAACACTAAGGGGAGAATGAATTTTTTTTAATGATAGGGGCCGGGCCTAGGGAGGATGCCTACGTAACTCACAAGGAGAATTCATGCCCTACGTAGTTCGAGTACAAGATAAACCATTTTCATTCATTCGTTCATTACGATACAAGGAAATTGACAGGAAACAATAGAGCTTTTAAAAGATTAAATATTGATGACACGTTAGTCATTTCCTTTCTTGTTGCACCATTAGTCTCTTCCTTTAAGACGACCTAGGAATAGAGGCTTGTCGACGATTTCCTCGTCATTGTCTTCCTCAATCGCTTTAGGGTGAGCATTGTTGGGACCACTAGCGGCTTCTTTCTCATAGAGGGCGTATTTTTCGCCCATTTTACAAATTTTATCAATCATGTTTCTATGGAAGACATTGTTCTTCTTCCTCAGTGCAGCCATCCTTTCTCTCATGAAGGCGAATTATTCCATTTCAATTGTCAAATTCTCATCAAGGGACATGCTTTTAGCTAATGGAGCGGCAGTCTCCGATTCTATCCTTGCCTCTCTCGCTTCTCTTTATTGCACTTTCAACCGAAGCATATCCAACTTCTCCCGCATGTCCTCCGTCTCAATTTAAACATCTTTATTTCTCTTCATCAGTGATCCCATATCCTCATCCAAGGTCACGATTGCAGTTTTTTAGATGGTTGTGGCCATGTCGACTCTAAGACCTTCCTCCATTGCTTCTTAAATTTCTCGAGTGATTAGTTCGATCTTTTTCTGTATTTTTTCTTCAGCGAGTTCCATCTGGATATTCTTACCTTTGTCCATAGCATTTATTTTGCCTTTCCTGAGATGGTAGAGTAACGTTTTAGGATTTGTGGTATGGGAGGTGGTGTTTTGAGTGAGAAACTTGAGACTTGGAAATTTTGGTCGGACATTTTGTAAAAGTGGATGGTGTATATTCTTTGGAAATTTTTAGATAGGAGTGGGTTTACGATATCCTCATTCATAGAAACATAACATATAAGCAGTTAAAAACACATATATTGCGTCGTAAAAGATACAGGGGGACCCTTTTGTCCCAAGGGTAGGCCTAGCGTATTTGATTGATGTACATGTTAATTTAAAGAAAATAAACAATTCCCCCTAAGATAAATTTTACTAGTAAATAATAATGTTGATAATGGGAAAATACAAGATAAAATATTAAAGACAAGCCCATGCAGGGGCCATTTGAAAGTGCAACAAAGGCAAGCCCACACAAGGGTGAAGTCCACTATGCCGCTCCAGATGATCCTGCTCCGTCACCGTCTCCCTGAGTCTTGTATTTCTGAAACATATATCTCAACATTAGCAAGAATCCTTCACCCAGGCACCCTTTGTCTTCCAAGCTCTCGTATCACATCCTTTCGATTTTCTCCTTGATCGAGGTATCAAAATCATCATGACCACGTCTCAACCTTTCCGCCTCATGAGTCACCCTCTCAAGAGTATCTTGGTTCTCGAAAAATATAGCGTACACCTCTTTGTCCTCTTCCTTTAAATCTTGTAGCTCAACCACTACTTTGTCTTCTCTGTTCGTTAAGCTGTGAAAGCTAAGCGGAATTTGAAAGGAGAAGTTTTGTATGTTCTTCTTCAATCATTCTTTGTAACCCTTGTCATACCCAATATTAAATCGGTCAGGAGCGATGGTTTCTTTATCCATATGCTTGGCGCTTTTCCATTCTCTGAACATTTCAGACGAGTCGTGCACTCTATCATCCCCAATATCGTATACGTAAGCGTTATAGTAAGCTTCTTTGGGTACAATTTCTCTCCTCCCGAACTGTTGCAAGACTCGAAAGGCTGAATAAGGGCAAATTCCCCGAATACCCGGGAGAGGAAACAAAATTTGTCTGTGGGTTTCCATGATGTCTTTTTTTGAGATAAAACGGTCAAGCATCCATTGGATATCCTCTCTCTTAATTTGGAGAAAATTTGAGCCCATCTCCCCCTTGTTCTCTGATTGTTTATATTTGCCCAGCACAACAGGTCATTCAAGTCCTTGAGGGTATTCTTGTGGTCAAGAGTATGCAGCTCCCGAGTCCCAGCACCCTTTGCTAAATGACTGAGGATCCACCATTGAAGAAGGAAGTTGCATCCTTGGAAGTATCAATGTCCCTCATTACACTTTATCATGGCTCGATACATGTCGGACAAGATGACTGGAGCTATAGGATAATACTTTGTTATCCCTTGGTTCTCATACCCTCTGAACAAAGTATGCACGAGTGTTATAACTCGTGTATTGATGCTCAGACTTGGGCCATGAAGGAAGACCATTGTTCCCAATAAAGCCACAACAAATGTTAGAGTACGAATCTAGTTTCATTCTCTATAAAAGATCTTGAACTCTCGGTTGTAAGTGGCAAAGAAACTTGCATGCCCAAATCAAATATAAAGATCTATAAATGCTACATGGGATTCTTTGAACCGTTAGGAAAGTCTTTTCCCAACCCGAACCAGTCTGCAATATCCTCTACGGAAGGCTTATTAGGAATGAAGATGTCTTCCTGTTTTCTCGCTCTCCTTTCTATCCCATTACCTACCGTGTCCATACAATCTCTGATCTCCTCCATATTTGGGGTAATTTCAGCAGTTCTAAATCGAAACACCATTCTTTGGCTATCCTAATATCCCATAAGGACCTCAACCAGTTCTGGCCAACCGTTTATGTTGATCAATTCTGTTAATGCTCCCACATATTTGTTGAGGGTTCTTCTATGATCCCCATCCAAATTATCATACCACATCGTGAGTTGAGGTGGCGCTGAGACAACTATGTCAAACTTTGGAAAATGGTACATATCTGTAAAACATAAACTAGTTAGATTTACCCACCCCAAATTGGTTTTCACACGTACATCATTCAAATGTCACATAAAATGTTGTATCGTGAGGTCGAAGACCATAAAAATGATTTTGGCGGTTTTCTATTAAATGGACTTAATACACCTTGGGTATTAAGCTGTCTTAGGCTAAAGCTTAATTTTTGGTTTTGGTTTTGCTCTAACCTAGGCTTACTAGAATAGTTTTGAAATTGATGGTTACCCGAGTCGGACAAACATCAGGGTGAAGCTACCAAATAACTTCTGATGACCGCATTCCAACTATTTATTTGATACTTCTAAATGAATTTTTGTGTATTTCTGAAGAAAGTCGTGGAAAGACACGAAACTTTTGTTTTCCTAATGCATACTGCTTGCCTTTTGACGGAAGAATGTCATGGAAATGCAACAATTTTAAAACTAAAGTAAACTAAACAAGAAAGTAATTTATCACAAATAACAAAATAACGTTAGTTTTAAGGTTAGAATCCTCCAAATCCCTAGTAGAGTCGCCATTTTTGTTTTAATCGAAAAAAGGAAAAAATAGTTATTTTCGAAGAGTTTTCGACTTTGTAAAGAGTAGCCACTTAATTTTAAAGAAAATTAAGAAAAACGGTTGTTTTCAAATAACATAAAAGAGAAAATTGTTTGAAAATAATTTGAAGGGTTCGGGGATTCATATTTATGTTTTAGGAAGGTGTTAAGCACCTAAAACATCCGCTTAATGCGGTTTTCCGAAAATAACTTAGTTGGCAAAACATTATGTTTAACTTGACTTTTTGAGTTTTGAGAATTTATTAGAAACTATTTGAAATGGATTTTAGTTTTCATCTTAAATGAAACATCTAGCTGAAAATTATTATCTTAAACTCGTTTAAACTTGACCAAACTTTAAATTGCTAAAATATTACGACGCTTTACGGGGATTGGATTCTTTTAACTTTAAAACTAATAGCACATAAATATAAGCAAGTTGATGAAATGGCAAAGAGAGAGAGAGAGAGAGAGAGAGAGAGAGAGAGAGAGAGAGAGATAAAGGGAGAGAGATTGGGTCCAAGTCCGGGTTTTGTGTACGCCTTGACCAGATTTTGGACCCACCTGTTTGCGGGTTTTTGGCCCACTTTCTTTTGGGTTTTCAACACATTTTCTTTTGTACCTGTCCTATTCCAAACAAATAATAATACAAAGTAAATGCAGAAAAGTAAAAAACGACAATGGCTTAGGCCTATTACAAACAAAAATTGCAAAAGCGTAAAATAAAATCTTGTATCAAAATCTCCCGCTCCCTATTTTCTTCAAAATTTCAAACTCCCAATTCCGCTTGTCGGTTTTATGAGTTGAATCGATATAGGAGCCTTTAAAGCTCTTGGAAAATGAAGGAAGTGAGAAAGTTCATGACCTCGGACGGATATCACATGCAACAAACAATGATGATGATTAGCATATGAGAAACGGAGCAGATGAGGTATAACGAGGACAAAACGGCTTTTAATTAACGCTAGGGCCATTGAAGCAATTCGAATTGAGATATGCATTTGACTAGGGAAAACTGAGTGAACCAAATAAAAGATATACAGTCAAAAGGGCAAATCACGATATTTGGCGGTACCGCCACATGCACACATATACACCTGATGAGTGAATCGCCTCAGAGGAAAGTGTAGCCAATATAACGAAGGAGAAAAGGAAATGCAAGGTTAGCAGACAAATAAACCAATTGTTAGCCTCACCAACCATATTTAACACAATCCAAGGATGCTAATCTAACAGGCTAAAAGACATAGCACCATGGACCTTAGTAGAACACCGTTTTTAAGTAAACGTAGACACCTAAGAAGTTCCTTAAATCGATTCAATAAAAATAGAATAACTATGGATAGTCAAAGTCTAGCAAGCCTATTTTCGAGCTAATATATTTCACACAAAAAAAAACACGCATAAAGAAGGTATTGTCGAGAGGATGACCAGGTTAGACAGAGGTATCATGCCAAGTAAAATGGAACCATCGTATGGGAAATTCCTTTGAAATGCAACAGCATTATTCAGTATTCACCTCAAACTCATAGGGATACACATAATCAGCCTAGGGATATACCTTTATGATGAAAATTATTATTGATTTTAAATGTAAGACGAATAAATTGAAACCTTTATTAAACAATTTGTATCAACAAGAACTACCTTAAACTAACGGAATAAACCTAATTTAAATGAGGGAACTGATAACACGATATCAACAGTCTTTCACGGTAAAAACAATGTTGAAACAAATGCAGACGAACAAATTCCAATATAAAAAATATGAATATTATGGACTGAAATGACAACCAATGACAATAAAGATATGTTGATAACCTTACTTAAACAAAGGAAAATGAAATCTTAAAACTAACAAATTAGAGAAATCAAGGCCAATGAAACCAAAGAAATCATGTATGAAGTTCGAGCTTATCAAACAGGAAATCACATGGTTAATATAGTTTTGGTTACCCTGCTACTAATTTGTATGTTTTTCCAAATAGGCTAATCTCAAACTCATACTTACAACTTACGAGAACATAGAACATTAAATCAGCCACGCACAAGATTATCGAAAATAGAAAAATCCCCATAACATTAAATTAACATAACCCAGGATAATGCAACAAACAATAACATAATGGGTATTCTAAAACAATGACTACAAAAGAGAGCAATTTTACAAGCTCTGCGTCAACCAAAACAAAGATATTAAGCAGAATGAGTCCCTACTAGCATATCTGTGAAGTAATGACTAGTAATCAACAAGATAACCGCGAGAAATAATCTACTGCCAGTATCGAATGATATCACTCTCTTTGAGAAAAGAGAAAACACCAACAAAACATCATAAAGGAGAGAGTGATACCTTTTCAGGGGCAGCGAATGAGGACAAACGAGTTCAGGAGAAATCCTTCAGCACCAAAATGTGACCCTGAATCTGGACAACCCAAACAAGGACCATGGCAGAACATTTAATTCCCCTGTTGAAATCTGATAGCCTCTATTCTTGTCGGTGAATTTAGTGTATATTTAGAGTATATTATTTTTCTCGAACCTTTGTATATCTTTGAGCTAAAAAAACAAAGAAAAAAAGGAAAAATAAGCTCCCTCTAAATAATCAGTTAATGATAATATATAGGATTGAAAAGTAGGGTTGATTTTGGGGGGGGGGGAGGAACAGAAGTCAAAATCGTCTACGGGCCCTAAAACGAATTCGAATTCTGCAACCTTCTCTTCAAAAATAATTCCCCTTTTCCCACTTCTCAGTACATACCACATGAGAGAGGGCGAGTTGGACGGTTGATTCATCTCAATTGTCCTTGAAACGCTATGCGTCTTAATATTAAGGCTGCAAGGACGAAAGCACGTGATTTCTGTTGCTGAGAGTCGTACTATTCTTATATTTTCCCTCAACTGGATTCGAACGAAGTACAAAGGAGGTGTGAGATTGAGACACTTGTTTCTTACTACGAATAAAGGAGAAGGAGGAATCACACGATTTGAGCTCGGATCAATTTAGGGATTCTGATCGAGGTTCAGGTTTTTTTGCACAAATTTCTCTCTTAGGGTGGTTCAAGTCGCAGGGGATCAACTTGAAGAAAAGGAAAATTTGGGCTGGGAAAGGGAAAAAGAGAATTCGAGCTGGGAGAGAGAATATGAAAAAAAAAAGTGGGCCATCTAGCATGTTGCGCGCATTGGGAAAGGCTTCCTGCGGTGGGCTGGGAATTAGAACATTGGACTGAATATGGGGCGAAAGAATTGGGCTAAAAATTATTAATTTGACAAAAGGGAAACAACTAACAAAAGTCCAAAATTGATTTGTTCAAAAGGATTAAAATTAATCGGTAACTAGATAAAGTGAATTACTACAAATTAATTAAACAAGCTTTTTAATCTTAATGAAATAAATAATTGGGCAGGCAGAGCTTACCATTCAGACCTTCGACGATATGTTGAGAGCAATAGCTACCATTTAAGCATTCAGATTGCCCCTTATGAGGATTTACATGGGCGTAGATGTAGATCTCCTGCTGGTTGGTTTAAAGAAGGTGAAGCAGCTTTGATAGGTCTAGATTAAGTCCTTTATGCTATGGAGAAAGTGCAACTCATTAGCGATAGACTTAATACAGTCCAAAGTGGTCAGAAATCTTATATAGATGTAAGGAGAAGGGAACTAGAGTTCCAAGTTGATGATTGGGTTTTTTTGAAGGTCTCACCAATAAAGGGGGTGATGTGATTTTGAATAAAATAGAAGCATAGTCCTAGATATGTAGGCCCCTACAAGATCTTGAAAAGGGTTGGCAAGGTGGCATGGGTATGAGTTGCAAGTAGAATTAGTAGCATTGCATCCGGTCTTTCACATCTCACTCTTGAAGAAGTGTATGTGTGATCCAACCTTTATAGTGCCATTAGAGAGTGTGGCGGTGAAAGATAGTATTTCTTATGAGGATGTACCAGTCGAGATTCTTGATCGTGATGTTAGAAGGTTGAGAAACAAATAAGTCTCTTTAGTCAAGGTTTTGTGGAGGAGTCAGTTTTTAGAGGGAGCTACTTGGGAAGCAAAATAGCCATGAAAGCCAAGTATCCTCACTCTTTCCTTCAGATTCAACTCCAGATTTGAGGTAATATTTTCTCTTTTTGGTTTTCCAGTCAGTCATGCGTATATTGAGTATTAGAATCATGTTCCCTCAGTTTGTACTTGCATTTTCAGCGTAATCGAATGTACTGAGAACATAATTGAATCAGGAACACAGTTCTCAGTGTTTAGTAGTAGGGTTTGCAGCTCTCTCTCTTTATTTAGATAGTTTAGTCCTCATTCGAGGACGAATGTTCCCAAGGGATAGATAATGTAACACCCCGTAGCCAAAAAAGATAAAAAAACAAGCTTTACAGAAAAAAAATCTGCAGGTATAATCAACGGTGGAATAAGTTAAGTCTGAGCCACGGTCCATCATGTAAAATCATTGATGGGAAGAAACTCCCAAAAATTTAAGCCCAAAAAATTGGTTTAGTCTTGGACGACGGACGGACTTACTGCCCATAAGTTAGACGACGATTCATAGTCCGTGACCATCGATTTACACCCCAGTTCACTCACTCTCTGATAAGAGCTATGGATGAGCTGCATGGTCCGTAGGTAGACATACGGACCGTAGGTGGAAAATTTACAGACAGTTAATGGGAAATGCGGTCGGGTGAACTTCAAATGTTCATAAATCTTAGCACAAAATGAATTAGGTGTCCCATTATGTATCCAGAGATAGATAATTGAATTATCTTTTCATATCCACCAACTTTGCTAAAATCACACCTTCGAGTTATAAGTTATGTCTATTTTAATAAAGGTTTGTCGAACAGGCCCATTCGATGGACCCAACGATGGGGCGTCGGTCAGACGACGGATTGTTAATTATGGTCGTCGTTTGGTCCGACAGTAACTTTCTTAGGGGTCTTTTTGACCTTTTCCACTTTGTTTGAACCTTCAGATACGTCGTTTAGACCATAAATCATCATATTTTAGTCAATTTAAGCCTAGAAACGTAATTAAAATATATCGAAGTCAAATCATTAAATTAAAACCTTGAAAATTAGAAGCAAAAAAGGAGAAAAAGCTCAAGAACCCTCGTTCAAGAACGCCACAAGCTCCAGCAGTTCCAGCCCTAAAATTTAAGTATTTTTACGTGGAATTCATCACCAGGTATGTGGGATTTCGCTAGTTGGTTCCTTTCACCATTGGGTCCGTAGTTTTAATTAAGATTATTGATTCCCATATCATGACTAGATGCATAGTTACTAAAATGTCAAGAGAACTTCATAAACTTATTAGTTAGATGTTCCAAATTAGATTATCATGTTATTATTCATATTATTGCATGAATTCTAGAACCATAGCTATGTATTTCTTTAGTTCTTGAATTACACATGCTAGGTCAGATATTTCAGACATTTCAGATATACATGCCTCAGTTATAAATGCATAATTACCAAATTAAGAGTTGCATTCTTAGTTTGCATGTTCAATTTTAATCTATCCAGTTGTTGACACCAAACTATGACCCTCCCCGGTATATAGTCAACATTCGAGCTTCGTCGATCTCAGACAATCTAAAGTAATTAGTTTTATAAGATTTTGAAAAAATATAAAGCTTGTAATTTATTCTAAATATTTTTAGTCTTTTTCTATTTTTTTTTATAGAATATATATGTTTTGTATAGTTATGTACATAATTATTTATTTTATAAATATTTCCAAAAAAAATTTCAATGATTTTAATTTCTAGTACGTATTTTGGCTAAATTAATTCTGTAAATTATGGTTACATTTTTTGAACCATCATTTATAATGAAATTAAATACTTTATTTCGTTAAGATTGAGACGCTCCTAAATTGATTATATTAGTTTGTTTTGTTTAGGGTTTAACTAAACTTAAAATCTAACTCGATTTGGACAATTTAATAATTCGTTTTAGCCTTTTGAAAGACCAATTTTGGGCCAATGTACCTCATGTCTTTTATTTGAAATTCCCAGCGCATATTTATAATGCCCAGCCTACGTCCCTTTATGCCATTCAAGACCACCTCTTTCTTATATTCACCATCTCAGGCCAAAACAAAAGATAACCTACCCAGGATACCGTTCCAAACCTTTTGCCAGCCCATTCTCTTTTTCAATAGACCCGGCCCATTTCCGCATCCAAGATAACAAAAAGAAGCGCATTCTTTTGTTTTTCATCACTCATAGAAATTGATGAACTCACCGGCAGTGCGTGAACGGCGATGGGCAAGCAACCCTACGCGCACGTGCGCGATCCTCCAACGTATCCGAGTTAGAAGACACGTCCCTCTTCTCAGGCCCGTACAAACTTGTACAACTTTTCTGCATATCCTCCTGCAGTGTCCGTCCTTCAAGCTACGAAAGCGTCCTTCCAATTGTAGGATTACGCCACGACGACCTTCAAGGGTCAAAAATTGATCACGATTGTTCGCGTTAATTATGCTTTTGCTAAAATATTGGCTTTTGGGTACAATGGACAGTTATTGCGTTCTGGAAGAAATTTTGAATTTTTAGGGTATTTTTGTTTTTTCCTTTGTTCTTTTCCTCCTCTCTTTTGACCTAATTTTAAAGAAATATAAACTTTTTCCTATTCACTGCAAAAAGAGGGGAAGGAAAAAAAATTCAGGTATCATAAATTTTTGGAGTTAAGGCGAAGAAAACAGTATAGAAAAAAGTAGGAAGAAAACTTAGAGACCTACTGTGTTAAGGAATTTTGAGAAAGGAAAACGGAGGAAAGATTGTTTCAAGGAAAAATTATCGATTCGTTTGAGAGTTTCGTTGTAAATTTTGTTTAAGTTGAATTATGCTTGCCAATTTGTTTACCTCAAGTTTCTTTTGGTGAAAGTTGACGCGTGTCTTACTCGTTTCGGTCTCAATCTCGCTGCACCGGAGAAGTTGTCTTCTTTTTGTTAAATTCTCTCTTCGCTTCCTCATCTATTAGTCTGATGGTACTAGAGAACCGTTTTTAGTATCAATTGTTGGATGTTTACTTATTGCCTATTTGGTATTTAAGAAGAAGTTGGTCTTAGTTGTGTTAGTCATTGTAATGAGTTAAAACTTCACGTATTAAGAGGTGTTATCTCTTTAATCCTTTGCTAAAAAATGTCTCTGTTGTTCTTCGGTTCAAATATGTTATGTCATATCGTAAGCTTCATTCGTTCACCGCGTGTTGAAGGAATAAATCAAAACGACAACATTATTGATCATATACTATATCTTTTACCGTTTTGGGTCCATGAATTTCCTTTTATTTTTTATGTTGTTTGTTTGTGCAGCCAACTTAGTTATGAGTGAAGAATATAATAGAGTCAATTGGTCGCAACTTTAGAATTGTTTAAATTCTATCGAGGTAAGAGTTTTTTTTTTCCAGAAAATGGTGTTTGTTTTGCTTTAGTATTTTAGAGTCATTGTATATGTAGTAAGAGTCTACTTGGTTGGATCCTTTGTTATTTTATGTATCCTTGGTGCATTTGTTGCGGTTTAGCATTTGGTCAGAAATAAGCATTATTCATTTGAAATGCAAAGCGGGCAACTAATATATATATATATATATATATATATATATATATATATATATATTATTTGTTTTTTTTGAAGCAGTAGCTTGAGTAGTCTATTTTAAATCATCAACATGGGTGTTTTTAATTTAGGAGTTCGTGCTCTTTTCTTTGAAACACCATGGGTGAATTTAATTGTATTTATTTGACATGAATCGGTTTAGAGCTTGTTGAATTAATTTATCTGTTGCTATTATAATATGCCATGTAGCTATGACTATTCCTATCGTTTCATAAGGTAACCCTTCCATCTTATTGTGTTAACTGAAATTATTTATCTAGAGCATAATTTTATTTTGCTGAGCCTACTCATTTGTTTGGTTCTAAAGATTAGGAATGTTAAACTCTGTGAATATTTTTTTACCTACTTCTGGTAGGCACGTTAAGTCGATCATGATAATAATGTTTTCCCTTCTTCGAGATAATTTGGCCTACTACTGTGTTGCAATTTACTGCCTTAATGTGATATGACATTATCAAGGAGTTTAGTTTTGCTAATAACGAGATATATTTATCTATCGATAGTGTGGCATGCACTCTTTCTTTTGGTTGTCCCTTCAAACGTTCCTTTTCCCCCTACCTAATTTTAGTGTTCAAGTATGTATGCATGTTACTGTTAGTAATTCCTGTCAGAATCCATGTGGAGAATCATTGAATTGTTTCGATAAGTTGACGTCAAAATAAAGCGGATATTGATTTTTTTTTGCTGTCGCATGTTAAATTATCCCAAGTCCTCACGGACTCTACCTCGCAATTTCCAATGGGAAAGGAAGGCTCAAAATCCATTCATCGAGTCAACCATTTGTGAAATCGATGAACAGGTTTCAAAGTTCAAGAATCCGAAGCAAGTCGGAAGAGTTGAAGAGATTGGGCAATTAGCCCAAAGTTATTTTAATTGTCGTATTGTTTTTATTTTGGACCTAAGCCCTTGTTATATTTTCTTTTCGAATTTTTTTTTGTAATTATTTTAGGTCAGGTAAACATGTCATAAACCCAAAACCGGTGGGTCCAAATACCGGTCCAAGCGGATAGAAAAACCCAAATTCAGACCCATGACTATCTATCTTTCTCTCTCTATCTTTCTCTATCTTATATTCTTTTATTTTTTTGTCTTTATTTGTCGATAGTTTTAAGGTTAAGGAATCTATATCCCTGCAAACGTCGTAAATATTTTATCGACCTAATACTAATTTCCAATCGATTCTAAAAGAGTTAATAAATTTGCAAATAAATTTTGAAGTTAATTAATATTTTCGAACAATTCTAAACAATATTTTATCTCAAAATAAATTAAAGTTTTAGCCAAATAAGTTAGTTGTTGGATAACCGTAATCAAGCGAACGTATTAGGTGCTTTCAAAACCTTCCTAAGACGTTAATAAGAGTCCCTGGACCTCCTTTCATTTATTTTCAAATTGATTTTTTCTGTTGAAGTCTTTTGAAAATAAAATTTTTCTTAATTTTTCTCAAAAATTAAGTGGTGACTCTAAAAGTCAAAAACCTCAAACTTATAAAAAAATATTAAGTATCAAACAAATAGTTGGAATGCGGTCATCTGATGTTGTTTGGTAGCTTTGCCCCAACGTTTGTCTGACCCGGGTTAGCGTCAACTTGAAACTATTATAGTAAGCCTAAGCTAGAGCGAAACCAAAACAAAAAATTAAGCATTATCCTAAGACGGATTAATACCCAAGGCGTATTAAGTTCATTATGTTGAAAACTACCAAAACCGTGTCTAAGGTATTCGACCTCACGACATATCATTTTATATGACATTTGAATGATGTACGTGTCAAAACAAGTTTGGGTTGGGTAAACCTAACTAGCTTCTATTTTGTTGATATGGATCGTTTCCCAAAGTTTGATAGGTCATAACCTTGCCACCTCAACTCACAATGTGGTATAGTAATCTTGACAGGGATCATAGAAGAACTTTCAATAAATACGTGGATGTATTAACAGAATTGATCAACATGAACGGTTGGACAGAGCTGGTTGAGGTCCTCACGGGATATTGGGATATCCAAAGAAGTTGTTCCGATTTAGAACCGCCGAAATTACCCTGACTTTGGAGGAAATATGAGACTACATAGACATGGTAGGCACTGTAATAGAAAGGAAAGCAAGAAAACAAGAAGACATCTTTATCCCTAATAAGCCTTCTGTAGAAAATATTGTTGACTGGTTCGGGTTGGGAGAAGACATTTCCTACTGGTGCCAAGAATACAATGTATCATTCAGAGATCTTCATATTTGATTTGGACATGCAAGCTTCTACGCCACATACAAACGAGAGTTCAGTATCTCCTACCTATAATGGAATGAAATTCTTCCTCTAGCATTTGCTATAGCGTTATAGGGAACAGTGGTATTCCCACATGGTCCAAGTCTGAGTATCACTACCCGAGTTATAACACATGCACATACTCTGTTCAAAGGGTATGAGAACCAAGTAACAACAAAGTACTATCATATTGCTCCGGTTATCCTATCCGATATGTATCGAGCCATGGGAAAATGCAAAGAGGGGTATCGATATTTCCAAAGATTTAACTTGCTCCTTCAGTGGTGGATCCTCAGCCATTCAGCGAAGGGTGCTGGGACTTGGGATCTGCATACTCTTACAAAAAGAACACCCTTAAATATTTGAATGACATGTTATACTGGGCAAATATGGACAATCGGAGAACAAGGGGGAGATGGGCTCAGATTGTCTCCGAATTAAGAGAAAAAGATCTCCAAGGATGCTTGACTGTTTCATCTTCAAAGAAGTCATCGTGAAGAGTCGCAGACAGATTGTGCTTCCTCTACCAGGTATTCGGGGAATTCTTTCTTATGCACCTTTTCGAGTCTTGTGACAATTTCGGAGGAGACAAACTGTGCCCAAAAAGGCTTCTATGGCGCTTATGTATACAATATTGGAGATGATAGAGTGCATGATGCATCGGAAATGTTCAGAGAATGGAAAAGTGCTAAGCGTGTGGATAAAGAAACCATCACCCCTAACCGATTCAATGCTGGATATGACAAAGGTTACAAAGAATGGTTGAAGAAGGACATACAAAATGTCTTCTCCCAAAACCCGCGCACCTTTTACAGTGTAACGGACAGAGAAGCCAAAGCAGTAGCCGCTCTAAAAGAGGTAAAGGAAGAGGCTCAAGAGGTGTACGCTATGTTTGTCCAGAACCTAGATACTATTGAGAAGGAAAATCAAGAGGTTGAAAGACTAAGGCGTTGTTATGATGATTTCGATACTTGGGTCAATGATAAAATCAAGAAAATATGATACAAAAGCTTGGAGCACAAAGGACGCCTGGGTGAAGGATTCTTGATGATGCGAAGATATATCTTTCAGCAATATAAGACTCAAGGGGAAGGCGACGGAGAAGGACCATCAGGCCGTGTGGGTTTTTATATGTGTTTATGTTGTTTTTAGCCCCTGCGTGGGCCTGCCTTTATTGACTTTCAGAATTCCCCTGCGTTGGTTTGTCTTTAATATTTTATCCTTTATTTTCCCCTTTGTGAACGCTATTATTCACTAGTGAAATTTATTTTGGGGGGAATTGTTTATTTTGTTCAAATTCATACGTACATCATTCAAATGTTCTAGGCCTACCCTTGGCACAAAAGGGTCCCTGTGTATGTCCGACCAAAGTTTCTAAGTCTTATGTTTCTCACTCAAAATACCTCCTCCTATACCACAAATCCTAAAACACTATTCTAACTTCTCAGGAAAGGAACATCATTTCTATGGATAAGGGTAAGAACATCCGGATGAAACTCAGTAGATAAGAATTACAAAGAAAGATGGAGCAGATCACTCAGGAAATTTAAGAAGGCAAGGAGGAAGGGCTCAGAGTCAACATGGCCACCGTAATCTATAAAGATGCAACTGTGACGCTGGATGAGGATCTGGCGTCACATATGAAGATGAAGAAAGAGGTTTATATGGAGACAGAGGACTTGCGAGAGAATTTTGACATGATTCGGTTGAAAGTGCAAGAAAGAGAAGAAAGAATGGCAAGGATAAAATCGGAGACTTCCGCTCTGTTAGCTAAAAGCATTTCAATTGATGAAGAGCTGCCACTGGAAATGTAAGAATTCACCTCCATGAGGGAAAGGATGGCCGCACTGAGGAAGAAGAACAGAGTGTTCCATAGCAATATGATTGATAAACTTCAGAAAATACGCAACATATACCCCGTCTATGAGCAAGGAACTAATAGTGCGATAACGCCCACCCTGAAGCGACCGGGGAAGACGACAATGAGGAAATTGTCTACAAACCTCCATTCCTAGGCCGTATGAAAGGAGGAGACTAATGCCGCAACCAGAAGGGAAATGACTAAGGTGTCGTCATCCATTTATCTTTTAAAACCTCTATTTTTGCAATTCAATTTTCTTGTAAACTTGAACTACGTTGGGCCTAAATTCTCCTTGTGAGATACGTAGGCAGCCTTCCCAGGCATGGCCCCTATCTTTAAGATTTTCATCCTCCCCCTTCATGTTACCAGAAGATACGAAGGCCAGATCAAAGGACGTCAAAGAGCAGCTGCAAGAAGACCTTAGCTCGACGTGATTTAGCTTGTGAAATAGTGGAAAAACTAAAACAAGCAAACTCCTACTTGTTAAAAAATGTGTTTCCGTCCTTACTCGTGAGTTTAATATATCCTCAAATAAAGCACCTTGTGTGTTTATCTGCTCTCTATGTGATATTATGCATTTTGTATTCTGAATCAGCCCTGACAAATCTTCCTTTGAGTTGTTTTCCTTTTTAGGTACTTTGAAATTAATCTGTGTAGATCAAAAGCTGGTACATCATCCCTATTTCATTATATCAAAAGGACCCGCAAATTCCTTCCTAGACAAAGCTCAGGCAAAGAAAAGACGGTTATGGGGTACAATAATGAAGAAGTAAGTCTTAATGATGTTGTGGTGACTCAACCCACCATAGCGGACCAGAATGAGTTGATCCTGTAGCTGATGAAACAAATTGCAGAGATGAGGGTGGAAATACAAAGGAGACAGGATCTGCCTCCGCTAGGTTTCGCCCACTAACGCTGTTGATGGGAGACCTCCAATCTACTTCCCTTCCTCAAATATGGATCTGGCTAAGAACCAACCATCTACGTCTGCTCAGAATCCGTCGGTTATAGATCTTACTAACAAAAATCCCCAATTTGTTTCCGCATCCTACCAAACTTCACCTCCTCCTCAAACCAACCACCCCCAAATGACCTCTCATCCTCAAAATACCCAACCTCACAACGCTCTACAAAAACAAAATGGAAATAAAAATCAAATTCAAAATACTTAATCCACAAACATCCCACCACCACTTAAATTAGATTACCAATCTGAAGACCTACCCTCAGAATTATCAAACCTCTCAAAATTCCCAGAGTCCCTCTGTATCTCGACCCTTACCCAAAAGGACCACTATCAAAATTCCCGTCCCTGTCGAGCACAATGTGCACGGTTCTGAGCTGGACCATTATGAGGAACATGAAAGGGAGTGGAGGACAAAGGAAGACGCAAAGGTTGATATAAAATAAGAGATCAAGAAATCCATGAAGGATCTCCAATGCATCCCTTATATCGTCGGGCTTAGTTATAAAGACTTATGTATTCATCCAAATTTTTACCTTCCCAAGGGTTTAAAATCCCCAAATTTGATACTTTCGGAGGAATGGGGAACCCTATGGCTCACTTGAGAGCGTACTGCAACCAGCTCATTAGAGTTTGTAGGAATGAAGCTCTATTGATGCTGCTCTTCAGCTGAAGCCTGTACGGAGAAGCTCTTGAATAGTTCACCTCGCATGAAACCCGACAAAGGCCCAGCTGGAATGCATTGGCCAAAGATTTTATCAATCGATTTGCTTACAACGTAGAAATTATTCCAGATCGATACTATTTGGAAAAGATAAAGCAAAAATCAATCGAGAGCTATATGGAGTTTGCCTATAGGTGGAGAAAAAAAGCGCCAAGGGTGATATCTCCCATGTCTAAAAAAGAAAATTGTAGAATTGTTCGTGACGGTGCAAGAGCCCGAGTATTATGATCGAATCATGTGACTTATAAGAGAAAAATTTGCCTATATAGTCAAAGTTTGTGAGACTATCGAAGAAGGGTTGAAAACAGGGAAGATAGTCCATGTTGCTGCATTTACTGGATCATCAGGACTGCTAAGGAAGAAAAGAGAAGAAATTGCTGGTGTTTCATATAGGGGAACGAAAACCCCCAGAAGCTCGTCATATTCCCTAGGTCGTTCTCGGACTTCTCAAAATTCCTATTAAGCTTGATACACTCAAGCTAGTCATTCCAATAATCCTCCAATATACTAGAATGCAACCTATACTTATCTAAACGTCCAAGCTCCACACTACCAAAGTCCACCACCGAATTATCAAATACATCTCTCATTTACCCAAATCATCCTCCGCCCTATCAAATTCCATCTCCCTACCAGGGTGTTACTCCAAACTCTTCTAACGTGCAGTCATGCTACCGAGCACCCCCTCCTACATATGAAGTCCAAGCACCACCATATAAAAATCCCCACCCAAACTACCAAGCTCCAATGCCAAGCTACCAGACAAACTCATATCCTAGAAATCAAGCTTCCCGTCCTAACAATTGAGGTTATCAATAGATATCTCCTTCAGAAGGAATTTTTGACCCCCCCCCTCGACCTCAATTCAAGAAGAAACCTTCCAGAAATTTCACTACGCTTGGAGAAATCTGAACAAATTTGTACGAGCAACTGGCTGCGACGGGATATATCCACCAAGTGGGGCCCAAAACTGTGGATATCAATTCAAAACTCTATAGGCCAGATCAGATATATAATTATCATTCCAACAGTGTTGGGCACGATACTGAGGACTGTATCAACCTCAAGCACAATATTCAGGATTTAGTTGACCAAGAGGTGGTTTCTCTCCAACCAATTGCACCTAATGTCAACACCAATCCTTTACCGAATCATGAAGGCGCCAACATAAGTATAATAGAAACAGACGATGATTCGTGTGGGATGAAGTGATAACTCCAATCGGTCATGACGAGTTGAAAAAGGTTGAAGCTTCCTTAAGCGTCAAAGAGAAGAAAGAGTTTGTTATTTTGACACACTCAAAGGTTGTTGCCTTGGTTCCATCTAAAACACTGATGAAGCAAAAATTTGTGATTGAAACTTGCGCTGCACAAGGAATGACCCTATCCGGAAGATGTTATACTCTTGAGGAGCTTGCTCTCAGAGATCAAAAACAGGATCAAGCTAAAAGGCCAATAAGCGAGGGTGAGGCAGATGAATTGTGGAGAAGAATGCAGCCGAAAGATTATTCTATTGCCAAGCATTTGGAGAAGTCTCATTCCCAGATCTCTGTATGGGCCCTGCTGATGAGTTCTCAATCTCACATGCAAGCTTTGATGAAAGCTCCCGATGATACATATGTACCTGTGGTCACAAGCAGCAATAACGTCGCCACTATGATCAACCAGGTTATTTGATGGCATCAAATAAGATTTTGCAATGACAAGTTGCCTTCTGAGAGGAGATCCAACAAACAAAGCACTGCATATCACTGTCGAGTGTCGTGAAAAAGTTTTCAATCCCGTCTTAGTAGATGATGGATCGGGGCTGAATATTTGCCCGTTAACGACACTGAGGTAGTTAAGGTTTGACCTTGGGAAGCTGGACAAAACCAAGTCAATATAAGAGCCCTGGATGGGGTTTACAAGGATACGTTGGGAGCGGTGAATCTGATCATCTAAATGGGTCCGACAGAATTCAGCGCATAGTTTCAAGTGTTGGACATGGACATCAGTTATAACCTTTTTCTAGGAAGGCCTTTCATCCATATGGCTGTAGCTGTCCCTTATACTTTGCATTAAATGATGAAACTTGTTTGAAAAAACGAAGAGTTGGTTATTATGGCGAAGAGAGTCACTCTGGCAGATAGGCGCCAATTATTGATGCGGTATCGCGATGTACTGATTTCTAAACGGTGGAGCTGGTAAATACCACCGGTGAAGACTTGACCCCACAACCTCTCAAGCCTTCTTTGAATAAGATGATTGCTACTATGATTTTGCAAAGTGGACTTGGACCAAGTTTTGGATTAGGATGGAGTTCCCAAGGAATTGTTGGTCCCATTCAAGTTCCTGTCAAAGGGGTAAGAAATGGATTGGGGTACGACCCCATAGATGATAATGAGAAGACAAAGAAGAAGAAGGATCAAACATTGGCCAAGCCTATCCCTAACCTATATCAATCCTTCCAATTCTGTGAATATGCCGAGCAGGTGGACCTTGGGGAAGGAATATCAGTCCTTTTTGAAGAGATCGATGCTATCATTGAAAAAGAGATCAAGCTGACAGGATTTCGTGATGCTGAGCTAGGAGAGATGCTGCAAACTGGACCTCCACGCCCATCCTGATTCCCCGAACTCCTTCGTAGAAGGTCATAACTTTATGTATATTTAAATCGGTGGTAGTCCGGAAGAGGCCCGAGACACACTATTTTTATCATTTTTCTTAATTGTTTGAATTTTTGAATTTCCATGGTGATGTTAAAAGAAGGCACTATGGCCCTATGACATGGAAAAAATTTGCGTTGTTTTCCAATTTGAATGAAAGCCTGTTTTTTTTAAAAATAATAATAATTTATTTACTCATTTGTTATACTTTGATTTTCTAACTTTGTTTAATTATGGTTTCAGTAATATAAGTTTTAAGCCTGCCAATGTCATGTCATGTCACGAGCTGAATGAACAAAATGATGCAAGTGATGACAAAGTTGATGATTACGAAGAAGAAAGTGAGGATCCAGAGTACGTTGCCAAGGAACTTCGGAAATTTTAAAACAAGCATAAGTAAAATCTACAGGAAACGGAAACGGTAAATTGGGAGACCCAGAGTTCGTTAAAGAGGTTAAGATCAGCATCCACTTAAATGAAACTCAAAGAAAGGCCTAATTCATTTGTTTGCTGAATATATTGAGTTGTTCATCTGGGAACTCGGTGGCATGCAAGGGCTAAGTACCGATGTTGTGTCTCATAAACTACCGACTAATCCAGGGATTGATCCGGTGAAACAGAAGCCTTATAAGTTCAAGCCTGAATTTAGTTAAAAGATCAAAGAAGAGATCACAAAGAAGATCGAGTCTCGATTGGTGGAAGTGATGCAATACCCAATGTGGTTGTCCAATGTTGTCCCGGTCGCCAAAAAAATGGGAATATAAGAATTTTTGTCGACTACAAGATCTCAATAGAACCAGCCCTAAGGATAATTTTCCGTTGCCGAACATTTACATTCTGATCGATAACTATGCTAAACATGAAATGCAGTCATTTGTGGATCATTATGCAGGTTATCATCATATTCAGATGGACTAAGAAGATACAGAAAGACAGTTTCTATTACGCCTTGGGGTGTATATCACTACAGGGTAATGCCATTTGGCTTCAAAAATACTTGTGCTACCTATACAAAGGATATGATGACTATATTTCATGATATGATTCATAAGGAGATCAAGGTATATGTGGATGACATTATATTCATGTCCCGCGAGAGTTTGGACCACTTGACTCATTTGAAGAAGTTCTTTGATTGTTTACGTCGTTACAACTTGAAATTAAATCCCTTAAAATGCGCTTTTGGAGTTCCAGCTGGACTTTATTAATTTTATCCTTTGTTGATGTATTTGTCCGCTCAGATAGTGCATTCGGATTCATTCTCGGTCAACACAACGAGACAGGGAAGAAGAAAAGGGCTATCTATTACATAAGCAAGAAGTTTCCTCCATACGAGTCTGATACACTCTATTGGAGAGAACGTGTTGTGCTTTAACTTGGCTTGCCCATAAATTGAGACATTATTTGTCTTCTTATACTATATACCTCATTTCCAGAATGGACCCACTAAAGTGTATCTTCTAGAAGGCGATGTCGACCGAAAAATTAGCTAAGTGGAAAATGCTGTTGAGTGAGTTTGATATTGTGTATGTGACTCATAAGGAGATAAAAGCACATACTTTGGTTGATCATCTTGTACGAAATCCCATTGATTAAGAGTATGAACCACTTAAGACTTACTTTCACGATGAAGAGATGTCATTTGTGGGTGAAGATATTGCTGAAGCATATCCAGGTTGGAGATTATTCTTTGATAGAGCGGTAAATCATCAAGAAAAAGGTATTTAGGTGATCATAGCTTCAGAATTTGGTCAACACTATCCCATGGAAGCTAAGCTCCAATTTAATTGCACGAAAAACATGGTTGAGTATGAAGCTTGTGTTCTTAATTTGAAAATGGCCATTGACATGAATTTCCATGAATTGCTGGTTATTGGAGATTCAGACTTCTTGATTCAACAAGTTCAAGGAGAATGGGCCGTGAAGAATCCAAAGATTATACCTTACATAGAATATGTGCAGAAGTGATGCAAAAGGTCTCGTAAGATCAAATTCAGACATACTCCCAAAATACAGAACGAGTTGGCCGATGCTCTTGCCACCATCGCTTCAATGATTAAACATCCAGATACAAATTTTATTGATCCTTTGGATATAGAACTGAAGGAATATCTGGTCCATTGTTCACATGTTGAAGCGGAACCAGACGGTTTGCCTTCGTATTTTAATATAAAGAAGTATTTGGAGTAAAAAACTTATCCTGAAGATGCTACATCCGACCAGAAGAAGTTGATACACGGCATGGCCCTCAACTTTTTCTTAGGTGGAGAAGTCCTTTATAGGAAGACCTCAGATTTGGGGCTTCTCTGATGCGTTGATGCTATTGAATCCCGGAAGCTTATTGAACAAATACATGTTGGAGTTTGTTGTACACATATGAATGAGTTCACTTTGGCAAGAAAGATCCTTCGAGCCGGGTATTTCTGGATGACTATAGATAATGATTGTTGCATGTTTTTGCAAAAATGCCATTAATATCAAGTGCACGGTGACTTGATCCGAGTGCCACCTCACGAACTTAATGTTATAAGTTCACCTTGGTTATTTGTAGCTTGGGGTATGGACGTCATTGGTCCGATAGAGTCGTGCACTTGAAATGGACAAAGATTCATTTTGGTTGCCAATGATTACTTCACCTAGTGGGTGGAAGAAGTTTCTTATAAGTCAGTAACTAAGAAAGGTTTAGCTGATTTTGTTCAAAATAATCTGATATGCAGGTTTGGAATACCAGAATCCATCATTACTGATAAAGGTACGAATCTTAACAGTCACTTGATGAAAGAGATATGTGAGTATAAGATTACTCACTTAAACTCAACTGCTTATCGCCCCCAAATGAATGGAACTGTAGAGGTCGCCAATAAGAATATCAAGAAGGTGACTTGATCCGAGTGTGACCTCACGAACTTAATGCTATAAGTTCACCTTGGCCATTTGTAGCTTGGGGTATGGATGTCATTAGTCCGATAAATCCGTGCACTTGACATGTACACATATTCATTTTGGGTTGCCATTTATTACTTCACCAAGTGGGTGGAAGAAGTTTCTTACAAGTCGGTAACTAAGAAAGTTGTAGCTGATTTTGTTCGAAATAATCTAATATGCAGGTTTGGAGTACTAGAATCCACCATTACTGATAATGGTGCAAATCTTAACAATCACTTTAGAGATATATGTGAGCAGTGTAAGATTACTCACTAAACTCAACTGCTTATCGCCCCCAAATGAATGGAGCTATAGAGGCCGCCAATAAGAATATCAAGAAGGTTTTGAGAAAAATGATTGACAATCACGAGGTTGGCACACATGTTGCCATATGCTTCATTAGGTTATCGGAAGACTGTCATAACGTCAACTGGAGCTACTCCATACTTGCTTGTGTATGGAATAGAGGCAGTCATACTTGCTGAAGTTGAGATACCATACTTGAGAAACATACAACAAGCTGAATGGAGTAATGTAGAATGGGTCAGCAAGTAGATTGACTAATTAACATTAATTGACTAGAAAAAAATGGTGGTTGTTTGTCATGGTCAATTTTATCGACAAAGAATGATTCGTGCTTTTAAAAAGAGAGTAAGAGCCAAAATTTTTGAAGTAGGTCAGTTGGTCCTTAAGAGCATTTTTCCTCATCAAGACGAATACAAAGGAAAATTCACGCCAAATTGGCAAGGACCCTACATGGTTCGCAAGGTATTATCCGGAGGTGCTTTGGTCCCATTAAAGATGGATGGCACCGCATGTCTGAAACAAATCAACTCAGATGCTTTCAAGAGATACTACGTGTGAAGCTTCGATTTGTATTTCTGTTATTTACTTGTAATCACTCTATTTGCTTGTATTTGCCTTTGCTTAAATTTTTATCCCTCCTGTAATGAACTACGTCTGACCTGAATTCTAAAAAATGAGATAAGTAGGCGGCCTATGTCGGCCTCTGTCAACCCATTTATCCCTTTAAATATTTATTTATATTTGAACTACATTCGACCTGAATTCTCAAGAGTGAGATACGTCGGTGGCCTATGTTGGCCTTGGTCGGTTTCATTGTAATTTTCATTATTGTTAGCCTGTGAGGGAGAACTATGTTTGACCTAATTCCTGTCTCAACGAGATACGTAGGCGCCACAAGGGTTCGATCATATCTCCCGTAAGATTTCTATTAATTTTACAATAGAAACTGGGACAAAATTTTTTATTGGGACTAAAAAATTCTTGAGAAGAAGATTTTTCCTCAACAAGTCAAGACTGAAGATATTTCGAGATTTTCAACTGAGAATTTTTGAACGGATCTCAAAAATTCCACGATCTACTCTGTCACATTTAAAAGATAACCAAGACAGTTAATTGGGACAGAAATTTTGAGGATGACCTCTATGGGTTTATCTACAAGTCTATAATGGTTTTGAATACTCCTAGCAAATAATCAGATGAACCTCCAAGCATCAGCCTCAAAGAAGTTCGCTAAGCCTGATGTGACATGAAATTTGGCAGTGACCCTTTTCAAAATACTACCTCTCAAAATTTATTTTCCTAAAAAAAATTTCCTTTTGTCTTTCATTTGTTTTTGCATAAAATATGTTGTCTGATCTATCAAGAGTTGGGAGATCAGGAAAATCAACCGAAGATAGTAGGAGAAGGAGCAATAAATTGAAGAATCGACACAAATCTGTATATTTTAAAACTAATGATTTTTCTGTGGATGCCGGTTTATAGCTTTGCTTTGATATCACAAAATTTTCCGATCTACAAATATGGAGAAGTCAGGGATGAGAAAGCTCTCCCAAAATTTAGCGGTGTTCCTATAGACGCAGAATTATTTTATATTGCTTATACCGGGACTTGAGAATATGAATTGTTTATTTCAGTCAATTTCCAAAAACATGGAGTTTATAAGGAACATCCAGCTAGATTCAAAGGTGAATCAAGCAAAAAGCTCAAGGAAGAGTTTACGATTTCCGTAAAGCTCATCGTCTACATCATAAAGTTAGATATGATATTATACATTACCCGGAGGGGTCATTTATTTTATTGTCGATCAAGACAATATAGTACCCAAATGGTTCATTCATTTTATTATCGATCAAGACAATACATTACCCGGAGGGGTCATTTATTTTATTTTCTATAAAGATGATATAATATTTGGAAGTCATTTTATCGTTATCTCCAATCAAGATGATATGATTATCCGGAAGGCACTCGGAAGACCATGCATCGCGAGTCAATATCCATGCATCGCAGAAGATCAATCCATCGCGAGTCAATCTTCATGCATCATGAGTCAATTCATGCATTGCGGAAGATCATTCATCGCGAGTCAATATACATGCATCACAGAAAATCATGCATCGCGAGTTAGCATCCAAGCATCGCTAGAAGATATTCATGCCTCACTGAAATCTATGCATCGCGAGAAAATATTCGTGCTTCGCAAAAAGTTATGCATCATGAGAGATTCATGCCTCGTAGAAATTTATGTATAGCGGGAAAATGTTCATACCTCACAAAAATTTAAGCATCACGGGAAGACATTCATGCCTCGTAAGAAGTGAGGCACTGCCAGGAAAGGAACTCGTACATCTCAAGAGAAAAAATCAACAAAGCGTCAACTTTTAATTCTATCTGACATAAAAGGAAGAATACATTGAAGATTACGTTATAAACATAAGACATAAGCTTTATTTCCTTTACGTCAAACTGAATCGAGTTGACGCCAAATGATGATGAGAAAAATTAAGTGTCAACACAGTAAAATACACTGTCTCCCATTTAAATTGCATTTTTATCCTGACGAGTTTTACCTCAGCCTTTGTCGAGAGCATCCGAAAAGATGAATTCTCCAAAACATACAACATGTGCGGACGACATAAAAAAGGATGCAGCACAACATGGAACATTTTTTGAGCAGCAAACTGGGACATAGAGCAAAGAGGGATATCAAACTATTCGGACGCGAGCAGAGGAGCGACTTCCCCCACAATCAAACCATACCCATGTTAGAAGGCATGTGGGTTTTTCCTTGGCATTTTCAAATTCGGTTTCGCATCTAGAAATTTTGTTATCTGCCAAAAGCAAGTTTCCAATATGAGTGACAACGCACCAAGAGCTTTGGAAATTATGCCTGTGTAAGTTCTTACCTATGGTTGTGAAGAGCTCCACCTTCATGGCTAAGAGATTACAAGCCTTTTTTTCATAAACTGGATTTAATTTATCAGTCATCTTGCCAAAGGTTATGTAGCATAACAGATTCCCTTTTCAACTGATCAAGTCGAACTACAAACTTCCTGATTCCTAAAGGTTTAAGGATATTTTGGCAGGATCCATGTTGAAAACTCGGTAATATTCCAACATTCTCCTTCAAATCCTATTCCTAAGCAGTTTGATCCCTTCTTAATTCGGTATCGAGATGATTTCTAACTTTTTCAAAGTCGTGCGTTAAATCAAGAGTATTGAACTAAAAGTGGCCTGAATTCTCATATAACCTGAGATATGTAGGAAACCCATGTTTGGGGTTCTGCTATAATTTTCGTAGTCCGTACCAAATCCATTTTTTACGGACGAATATGTGGCCAGTCAAAATTGGTTTGGTCAATTATTTTTCCTCGAATTTCTTGTATTAATCTGAGTAAAATGATGTACAGTTTGTGACAACACACTTTGATCCTCCCCGATATATTGTAAATATTCGAGCTTCCTCGATCTCAAACAATCTAAAGTAATTAGTTTTATAAGATTTTGATAAAATACAAAGCTTGCAATTTATTTTAAATATTTTTAGTCCTTTTGTATTTTCCTAAAACAATATATTTGTTTTCTATAGTTTTGTACATAATTATTTATTTTATAAATATTTCCAAAAAAAAATCTCAAAGATTTTAATTTCTAGTAAGTATTTTGGCTAAATTAGTTCTGTAAATTATGGTTACATTTTTCGAACCATCGTTTATAATAAAATAAAATACTTTATTTCGTTAAGATTGAGAAGCTCTTATAATGATTATATTAGTTTGTTTGTTTAGGGTTTAACTAAACTCAAAATCTAACTTGATTTGGCCAATTGAATAATTCATTTTAGCCTTTTCAAAGACCAATATTGGGCCAATGTACATCATGTCTTTTATATTTGAAACTCCCAGCCTATATGTACAGTGCCCAGCCTACGTCCCTTTATGCCATTCCAGCCAACCTCTTTTTTAGATTCACCATCTCAGCCGAAAACAAAAGAGAACCTACCCAGGATACCTTCCCAAACCTTTTTCCAGCCCATTCTACTTTTCAATTGACCCGGACAATTTCTGCGTCCAAGAGAAAAGAAAGAAGCGCGTTCTCTTCTTCTTCATCACCCGTAGAAAATGATTACCGCACCTGCAATGCATGAACGGAGATGGGCAGGCAACCCTGCGCGCGTTGGCGACGCTCCAACGTCTCTAAGTCAGAAGACGTGTCCCTCTCCTTAGTCCGTTACGAACTTGTACAACTTTTCAGCATATCTTCTAGCCGTATCCGCCCTTCAAGCTGCGAAATCGTCCTTGCAATTGTGGTATTACGCCATGTTGAGCTTCAACGGTCAAAAATCGATCCTGATCGTTCGCGTCAATTTTGCTTTTGCTGAAAAATTGGCTTTCGGGTACAATGGAGAGCTATTGCACCTCAAAGAAATATTTAATTTTTAGGGTAATTTCGTTTTTGCCCGTGTTCTGTCTCTCGTCTTTCCCCACTCTCTTTTGACCTAATTTTGAGAATATACATTCTTTCTCCTATTCAGTACAAAGGGGGGGGGGATCTAATATTTAAATTATGATGTTCATAAGGAGTTTAAAGTTCTTCATTTAGTATCTATACATGTTCCTTAGTAGTTTGTAAAAGAAAGTATTTCTGAAATACCAATACTTCAGTTGTTGAAATAAACTATTTGCATCTGAGAGTTTCGGAGATCGACATATTATTTTAATGTTCTTCAACAATATACATTAGATAGGAAGGAAGAATGATTTCAAATTCATATTGTTCATCCCTAATCTTTTTAAGTTAATACAACAACAAAAGAATAAGAACTTCTATACATTGACCTACAGTCAAGAAAATCAACAAAATAAAATAAAGATGTTGACTACTGTATCTAACCGAACAAGTAGAATAGAAACATAATAGAGGTTCAAAAAGATCCCAAATGTGATATCAATGTCTTTCACAAAGGTTCTTTCTAGTTACAGAGTAATAAAACAATATTTGACGATTTTGGATACACTAACTTATGATGTTCATAGAGGCTATTGTGGACATAATACTCTAGGTTTCTTTATGGAGCTTCTATTTTCTCGTAACATAGGCTTGGCATGTAAAGATATGTATGTATGTGTGAATGTCCTCAATTCAGGCCTCGTCGGCCAGCTAGTACTTTGTTATTTTGTTGGATTTTGTACCTATGTTTTCATGACTTGTTCTTCAGGTGATGACCTTAAGGTTCCTAAGTCTTAATATTTTAGTTGATATGATTCTCAACCATCTAGGTTCATAGTTAAGTCGGTATATTTCAGTGGCTTACTCCACCGCATAAGGTATCGAGTATGAGAAACACTTTTTCCAGTTTGGGGCATGACAAAGTCAAAACCTAACAATGGAACAGTAAGGGTTTTTTATAAGAGTTAGAATAGTTAGGAATCAATACCACTATAATTAGGAATCCTATTAAATGAATTTTATCTTAGAAAAGTTGGGATACCCATAGAGTGTCGCACCATCCATCTCACCAAGTATCGTTGTAGGAATTTTTCCTTTGGCATGGCGCGCGATAAAGCGCGCCTAAGAATTAACGCTAAACTTCAAAGGATGGCTCGTCGTGTCTAGAAGTGTGATTGAGAATCAATTCTAAACTTCAAGGGCTAATGCGTCGCGCCTAGCAATGCACTAAAAATGTTTTTAACTCAAGGACCTGGCCCGCTGCGCCTAGTAGTGTGCCATAAAATTGTTTTTAAACTCCAGGCTCTTGCGTGGCGCGCCTAGAAGTGTACGATCCATTGTGCCTTTTGCATTAGTGAATTTCTTTCATGTATTTTTTCTTTTTTTATCATTCCAACTCTAACTTCTTCGAGAGTTCCTGAAACAACTAATCATATGTGTGAGCATACAATCATCATAGATTACACCAAAACTTGAGATACTTATGAAGAGATCATATTCTATCTAATTGGTTTATGGGAAAATATTCATAACATAGGCATATAAATATGCCTAAGATCAATAAGCACCACATCCTAAATGTCGTAACCTCCTAATTGAGATTAACTTATAAAAGTTTACTTCTAATTCGTTCTCGCATGTATATTTTTTTATCATGCCTTCAGGAAGACTTGTTCGAGGAAATTTTTTGGGAGAAATATCAATCCTCAAGATCTGGAGGTTCCTAATGCATTTGAAGTGCAACCCCTTCAAGGACATGTCACCTACGTTGATTTCCGGGATTCTATCCGAAATTTGAGTCAAGATTTGGAAAATCAAAATGGACAACAAAACGTGGTTCTTCAGTATGTAATTGTTACAGCTAGGATCTGGGTTGTTGATGAATCCTCCAAAATTCACAAGGTCAAATGTAACTGAGGATATATAGAAATCTATGGTAAAAATGTGATATTCTAAAATTACAAGTTCCTAAAGAAGCATAACCGATCATTATCAAGTAAAGAACTCAACTTGAAGGTTGGAATCAATCAAATGAGAAATATTGTTTAGACTAAAACTTAACTAACAATTATATTTTGTTAGCCAATGTATTTCCAAAATCAAGTAGGTAAAAAGGGGGGATTTGTGAAACAAATTTTGAAAATTATGTAAGTAATCAGTGAGAAAGATTCATAATTTAGTTGTTATCGAGATGAGAAAATAAGTAGGACGTAAGTGTTCCCCATAAGCTTAAAACGGGCTTATCCAAGTAATGTCAATCCCTTCATAGTGTACTACATGCAAAGTGATAAGTTAGGTATCTTTAAATTCTTGGTCAAACATCTAAAGAATTTCACCTCTCTCCTTCGTCCCGTAAAATCTCACAATTTGAAATAGCTAAGAATAAGAGAAGTAGCTAAAAATATTCATTTTTGGAAAGAATAAGAAAATTTTTGAAAATTACCTAAATTAAGAAAGTGAGTTTTTGTTATTTTGAAACATCCATAACTTCTATATTAGAATGAGTTAGAATTCATTCTTGGTATGGTTGGAAATCCCTTGGAGAAATCTTTTCAATGCCGCCGAGTTTGCGCGATTTCAATATCGTATGAATGAGTTATGCCTTTTGGAAGTTCAATTGTTGGATTCAGGAAAGTCCTAATCCGGAATTACAGAAGGGCAAACTAGTCTTTTCACCAATTAATTTCTTTTTCATTTTAGGGGTTTATTGGTTAAAAATTAAGATTAGTTCAGTTTTAGAAAATCAAAATCACGCTTAGGGATTGGAGAAGAGAGAAAAAAGAAGGAAGGGGAGAAAAGTCAGAATTCGCCAAGGATGCCAAGGTTTTGCGAGTGGAATTCATCGGGGGTGATACCTATCAAGGTATGTGACATATTTTTTTGTTGTCTTATTTCATCCAAACACCAACTTATTTAAATTCATTGATTTTGAGTTGGTTGAATAATAGGCAGTGAAGTTCTTGAAGAACATTATTGAATTCTTGTAGGTTGAGTTGTTGCATGCCTAGAGTTGATTTGATTCGTGTTTGTGGATTGTTTTTGGAGTAAAATCTATTGGTTATTCAGGGTACTAATTATCCTAAGTGTTTGGGGAAAACAAAGTGGAAGTTTAGAGGGTTTACAGATAAAAAAGGAAGGATAAAAGTCAAAGAATTTCTGCGCAAGGGCTTGGGTGCCGCGCCAGCCAGAGCGCCATAAAAGTTCTTCTGAACTTTGACCTCTAGCACGTTCCCCCAGTCAAAGCGCTACAAAAATTTCTCTGAACTTTGAGGTCTGGCGCCACTCAAAGTGTCGGGGACGCAAGTTCTCCCCAATCTTCCCCCACCTTTTTGTACTAATTACTAAGTGATGTACCTACGACTCTAATTGATTCTAAAACTCTAAGGTACATCTATACCTCATGAAATCTTCCATAAAAAGGAGATTATGAACCTTGATCCATAATCCAATTCAAGGAAAGTTAAGAATGAAGTCAAAGAAGCTAAGAGTTAAGTCTAGAAGTTAAGTAATAAGTCAAAATAAAGTTTTGTAATGTTTCAAGAGTTTTGATAAAACTTTTTTAAATTTATATTAATACTCAAGTTTGAAGTTAATCATACACTAAAGAACTGATACTCTTCCTCCAAAGAAATATAATGGAAATAAGTATTCCCTAAAAGTTAATTTATGACTCAAGTTTCACGCTAAGTAAAGAGTAAAGAGTTTGAGTTGATTTCTCAAAAGTTGTAATAGAACTAAGTATTCCGTAAGAGTTATAAATGTTTTCACGCTTAAGTTAGGAGGAAATTAAGATTTCCAAAAGAGTTTTGAGCAAGAAATGGGAACATTGATTGCAAGAGAGCTTTTTTAAAGTTAAGTGTTGAGCAATTATATCAACCCAAAGAAGGAAGTTGTTTTTAAAAATCATGAGCTAAACTATATTTGGAGAGTAGTATTGAGCACCGATGTGGAGATGAGAGTTCATATTAACTCAAGTCTCCATGAAAACCATGTTACCATCATGGGTATTAATAGGTCATACTTTGTAGATGATCACATAAGTTAAGATAGTGGATTCACTAAGTTAAGTAATTCTATGCGATGGAAAAGTATAGGAAAACTCTTGTAGCATGGGCAAGACGTTGTATGACTACTTAGGCTCATACTAGTTTTTATCGGTTAGAGAATCTCCCACAGAAACTATATTACTTTATATATAGGTAAGATTGATTTTGTTAATATATTTTCTTTAACGAACTAAGTGTTTTCATTGTTTTACAAGCTTTTATATATAGCATATGCCTTGTTGCTTTATATTACGTCAAGTTATTCATGAATTGAGCATAAGCAAAGGTAATTGTTCCTTCTTACTCTTTTTCAAGTTTACGTTATTGTTAGCATTCCCACTCACATAATCGTACATTCAAGTTACTGATGTGAGTTGTCCTGTATCTTATCATAATACTGACGTAGGTAACCAGCATCAGCACTATTCAACGCCTCATTGATCCAACTGAGCAGTCAAAGTCAGTGGTGAGCCTCCAAGCTTTCTGGAGGACACATTTATTGATTTTATGTCTTTATTTTTATATGATGTTGTGGGGTCTATTCTGACATCCATATTAGTATTATAGAGGCTTCATAGATAGTCAAACATTTTAGTGTTGAGTCTTTTCTTTGTGTTGCACATATCTTGCTATGAGACTTAGGTGCCATGTTGGCAAAGGTATGTACTTTAAGTTATAGTATGAGATTGTCTTATTTTATTGATTTAAGTCTTCCCCTTTGTTAAGTAACCAATCCAAGAGTCCTCTCAAGGTCATCAATGGTCATTGAGTGCCGAAAACATTGAGGGTGTAGGCTCGGGGCGTGATAGGTCCGGGTACGTGTGTATAATTTACTAACCCTTACTTTTACCTCATATTATATATATTATATCGATGTATGACATGGTTTTTACCCTCTCAACAATCAATATTATACTATTAGATAATATTACTAAATAAATGTTAATAATTATTTTCTTATTGACTACCTTGTTGATCTGGCAATTAAAAAAAGGTGAATTCTAAGGTCTGCACTCAGTAAAAAGACTTCTAGATGAATGAATTATCAATGCATGCAATAACACTATTCAGGAATTGCAAATTACTATTCATACTTTGTTAATCACTCGTGGTTCCTACAACCCTAGTTAGGGATTTAGTTACCCATAGAAGCAAGAACACAATTCATATTTTTAGATAAGGGAAACATGAACTTACAAAATAAGAAGAATAAACCCAGAATTTCAACTTGAATTACTAAGTCAAAATCTTCATAACGTGCTTTAGAAATAAATAATTGCCAAACTTGCTAATTAATCTCCAAAGTCAAGAAATAAACCACAATAATAATGTCTAACCCCCTAAAAATGAGGTTTCCATGACCTACATATTGAGAAACAAGGCCTAACTCAATAGGATATGAAAGAAGAAAATAATGTTTCATGATGCGTCTTCAATCTATGACACTGACCTACGGTCCATATGTCAATCTACAATCCTTAGGTCCCTTCCATGGCTCAGGACTTAAGCAAATTTGTAGTCTTCAAAAACCCATCTTTTCTGATAAAATATACGAACCAATAGTATGTACCTTAGATCGATTTAAGGTTTGTAGATCATTATCGTGGCACCACACTTAAAATTTCTCGCTATCAGGTATTGGAAAAAAATTTCTGATCAAATCTACGACGTGACATTAAGATCCGTAGATCAATCTATGCTCTGTCGATCACTTCCGTGGTTCCGATTTAGTAAAAAAATCCTTGATATTCAGTCATGCCTTGCCAGCCCATCTACGTCCATCATCTATGGGGCTTCATTGGACCTATAGTCGGTAGAATTCCTCCATTGATGCCCTTTTCTGCACTTCATTCATTTGTGTCTCCGGTTCTCCATGTATAAACTTCTTTCCTACAAACATAACAAAAACACATAAATATTAATACAAATTGTCCCTAGACACACACAACTCTTTAGTTATATGTATTAAATATACAAACTCACGGTGCATCAGCACACTCAATTTAAACTCGACTCTCTTTTTCTGTGAAAATCTTTTCTCCTGAACACAAAAAGCAAATCTGTGCGGATCAAAATATGAGAAAGATCTACCACTGTACACATAACATACACTCTTTTACTATCACAAAGGTACCAACTTTCCGACAATGTCACCACTGCCTTTACTTCAAATGAAATCCATTTTGCTCACAGTAAATATAATTTTGAGTACAAGGTTTCATTCAGCACTCACACTCATAAGTAATTTTAAGTTGCAGTAAGTGCTCAATACCATAGGTTTTCCCTTATTTTCGCTGCTTAGACTCTCGAAACCAGGTTCTAGTATCACTATAGGAATTTCTTGGCTTGTACCATAGGCTTAGAGTCAGGTGTGACTTTCAATTTTGTAACTCTTTAACTTTTCAACTTTTCTTGTTTTACTTTCATTTATTCTTTAATTTTTTTTTACTTCTTTCGCACAAAGTCACATCCTCTCTTTTCTTTTCTTTTTCAATACTAAAATCTTTTCATACAAATTTTTCTTTGATTTCCTCTTTCATAGCCACCCTCAAATTATGGATTTTTCACTAGTCGAAGTGCACAATGTTTGATGTTGGATCAGGGCCAAGATGGAGGTTACTTTGGTATTACCTAATCTTAATTTAGAATTTTTGCCAAAGTCTAGGTTCACGTTTCTGAGGAGGGACCGAGGAGAACACAGTAGATTATGGTAAAGTGAGTTACGGGTTTAAAAATTGACATCACTAAGGCTCAAAGCATTTGGATCAACAAGAACATTCATTTCATTTGGTTGAATTCTTCTAGGAATTTAGTAGACCTTTTAGAACAAGGGCCTATGAGTACTTCCTATATAATAGAGTTTATTATCTTTGCAGGACTAATTGGGAAAGTTCAAGATTGGCACAAAAATTGTTGAACAATTGATTAATATCACACACTCTTGCACATGATTCTATTATTAGTTTATCAGATTACCCAGTTCAAGTTAAAGCTTAATTCATGAAATCAAGTTGGTTTGTTATGATGTCATACTCAAAGCCATCACATTAAAATCATTCTAATCTACAGATTTGAGCACATATCTCAAATTATTTTCGATGGGTGTATTTTTTTGATTGTATCCTTTTTATTTTCAACTCAACTTATGCAATCATGATTCATTCTTTCTCATTCTTCTACACATACAATCCTAACACATGTCAATTCAACAGGACTAATGCAGTCTCTAGGGGAAGAAGAACACATGCAAGAAAACCAAAAGAGAGGTTATGAGTTGGGTTACTCAGAATTCACCCTATGACTCACAATCCATTTAACCTATCCCCAATAAAAATAGGTGAATTTTCCCCAATGCACACAAAATCAGTAAAAAGTAATGGATTTAGGAGAAGCAAACCTATGGTGCATAGCGCCGAAGAGTCATCAAAAAGCGGGTGGGTCCAAATTCCTGGACTTTTCTCCACCAATAGTGAGGCCACCCTCAATAGTGTCCTCAAATATAATCAAAACACCTGAGTATTATTATAAATAGCTCTTACTACAAGCTTAGTAGTGCTCACATCATCCGTACAATATGGAGAACTTGAGGAACGTGCAGTCTCGGTTTGCTCCTTTACATCATCTCCACTAAGTATTTCATCGAGGATTGCATCATTGACTAATGCATAGGGTGCATCCTTTGGCTCAACAACTAGTGTGGCAAGGATATCATCAACATCAGTCAAGAGACTACCAAACTTAGTTCGTAAAGAGGTCAGATATGCAGTGGGGCCCGGTCACTCAAGGACTCTCAAATTGAAAGCATGAAAGTTATGATTAACATGTTGGACGTTTCGGTATGTAATGGCCTCTATTCTCTTTTCTATTCTCTCTTGAGAATCCGCAAGCAATTTCCACATCCATGGATTCACATGGTGATGAAGTGTGGCCATCTACGCTTTTAATTTATGTAGTCCGGCCAAGGTCAATATTGATGCTCTAGACGGGGGGTAGTTTGAGATGATATAGGAGCCCGACTAGCACCTTAAAAAGAGAAGGCTGGAAAATTGTCTATGTAGGTCAGAATGACATGACCATATCCACGTATGTGCTTTATATATTCTACCAAATCATCTCCTGATCACACATCGACTTGTGGTTCTCTCTATGGTGCATCCAGATTCACGACATCCTGAATAAAAACAATGTCTAGCGTTCCAGTAGGCCAGATCAACTTGTCACAATGCCACATAGGTAGTCCCAGCATCCCTGCACATCTTGAAAAAATAAGACAAGGGAAGAGGTAAATAGTAGAGGTTTTAAATGCCTCTCTTGTATATCCGAAATTAGCATGCAGGCGAAATCTATCTCGAATCCCGCCAATAGTGATGCAACCATCATCGCTTTGTCCTAAGTCAGTGCATTGTCTACTTAAATTGGAGAAATTAGACTTACAACCTGATATAGAAAACTTTGGCTACAAATGTGAGTGTGGACTTTTTGATACTCATTCTTGGTGTGTTGACCTACTCAACCCGCTTCCCATCGATAAAAATCTGAACTAGCCAGTCAGTGTTATAAATCTTCTCTTTACTCGCTGCTCTGCTGGAACTCTCTTCCGCATATCGTGTCCCATCTATTGTCAAATTTTGTCGTGTTGAAGGCCCAAAAGTTATCAGGCGTGGGACCATATATAAAACTGTGGATGGTGGTCTCAGAGATGCTTAAACAAAATCTGTGCACAAGTGTAGATGTGATCGCTGTTTGGGGCAGTAGGCCAGACATTCTTCTGGATAGAATCTGAAAAGTGGCCGCATAGGAAGCATAAAAATCCTTCACAATATCTTAATTGAAGGTGCCTAGGTAACAATCCATCCACTTAAATTTATAACGTTGAAATAGCTGGTGGAGTTTTGCTATAATGTGTAGGACACCAATGAGAACTCTGCGTTACTCAGTAAGTCTGTCCCATTTTATATTTTTCATTGACCATCTTGGCATCACGGTAGATCTGCTACTAGACCTCCATACACCATCAATAAGGCTTATCAGTCGACGTCATAGTATCACTATTAGGTGGCAATAGCACCTCTTCAAAACTGGTAGACTCATCAGTCGAAAAAACTTGTCCTTGTGAACTCGAGCCGGTAGAGGATCTTAACTCAGACCCTAAGGTAGACCTTGCAGAAGGACCGAAATTAGACCCATCTACAGGCCCAAAAATAGTTACAATCGGTGACCCGGTGAGCTTGTCATTCTGATCAAACTGGAACACTGTGACTACGTTGGCAGCCATCTTTCGGGGCGTAATCCGTATAGCCGAGGTACACTTGGGGATGTCCTTGTGGTTGGTTTAACCTATGAGGGATCCTTCTCTACATCGGTGTCCTCATCAATAAGCCTCAAAGTGAAGGCAACAGATTTTGATTTTCACCTCTTGGTGTAGATTATTCGCTTCTTGGGCGCCACGGTACCTACAAGCAATGATAAGTGGGATAATTGTGTTATGACACTAACATTTACAAAACCACAACTAAAGCATTGTTGCACCAAGCCCGAACACCGGGGTTTTGGAAATGGAAGAGAAGAGGGTTTTGGGGAAAGAGAGGACAATTTTGGGAACATAGGGGATGAATTTGGGGTAGAGGATGATATATTGATGGTAAGAAGGAGCGATTTTTTTAATTTCAGAGAAGAATAAACGGTTAGAGTGAGTTTGGAAGAAGTGGGAAATGATTTTTAAATAATAAGTCAAAAAATACCCCTAAACTAGAAGAAACGGTCTAAAAAAATCCTTCATCCATCTTTTGGTCTAAAAATACCCTTTTATTCATATTTTCTGTCTAAATAACCATTTCATATACCGTTATGCTCACATATACCCTTGCAACTAACAACCCTCCTTATTTTTTATATAGTTACATTTGTCATTTTGTTATTGAATAAAATAGAAGTCCGCCTTGGTTAATTTTTACCCATATTTTATCCAAATCAAAACAAAATATCTTTTCAACATCAAAAAATTATATTTTTTAAATCAAGTAATTTCTTTTTTCCAATAAATATATTATTTTCGATATTAATCTTTAACAAAAATATATTAGTCAATTTTTTAGGATTAATATTATGTCCAGGTAATTGTGGCATTACTAATATTTAAAAATAATAATTATCTAAACCAATGTTTTTTGAAAAAAATCTATAGAAAATATAAATAACTAGATTTAAAAAAAAATATTTTTTAGATCAGGAAAAGATATATTGTTTTGATTTGGATAAATAATGGGAAAAATTAATTGAGCTAGATTTTAGTTCATCCAATAAGAAAATGACACATAATAAGTATTTATTTTTAAAAAAAGAGAGTGTTGTTAGTTGCAAGGGTATAAGTGAGCAAAAAGATGGTGGAAAGGCAATTTAGACCAAAAAGATGAGTAGAAGGATATTTTAAGACCAAAAGATAGATGAAGGGTATTTTTAGACCTTTTTATATAGTTCAGGGATATTTTCGCCCTTTTCCAATTTTAAAATAATTTATTTTAAATTAGAGGCAAGTCGGGTCAAGTTAGGTAGAGTAGTGTTTGGACATACGAAGCCCCCCTTACAGTCTCTAGATTGAGACCGTAGATCATCTTCACACTTGGATATACTTAGAAACTTACTTGGGATCAAGGGACACCATTCATAGTCCGTAGACTGACCTATGGACCATCGATGGGGTCCGTAGACCTTTGAAACAAACATTTTTTTTTGTAAATTTTTCATTGCGCACCTGCACATCTAACAACCATTAGGCAATTTTTCCTACATTTTCTGGACACTTTTTAGACAAGGAACCTATTCAATATCTAGCCAATACTAAAAAAAAATTTGAACATCTATATAATTAAGCGCAAAGAATCAAATAAGCAAACAAAAATACTAATAAAAAATAAAAGAACATATAGTTTGCTAGATTTTACACCTTGGGTTGCCTGTCAAGCAGCGCTTGATTTAACGTCACGGTACGATGCATGCCTCTTGATTGCTACAACTTCATTAAGATAGTAGGCCTCAATCACTTATTCCACACTCTCAGTGTTTCCCAGATAAAGCTTGATCCTCAACCCATTACCTTGGACCTTGTTCCCTAACTGTTTTTTATCTCCAGCGCTCCATGTGGAAACACTTGCTTGAGTAATAATGCCCTAGTCCATTCAGAGTTGAGCTTGTCAGGAAATAAACGCAACCAAGAGTTAAATATAAGAACAAGATCCTCAACAACAAAATCTCACTTTCCAATCCTTTGATCATTGTGCTTCTCCATCTTCTGTTTATACAAGGCTTCACTTTGATAGGCTTTTAGGTGAAACTCATAAAGCATATTATATTGATTCATTCTTTGATTAGATGTGGCGCCCCAAGCCAAATTCATCTTCTTCATCACCACATAGCCTTATGTTGTATCTTTACAAGCAAATGACAAGAATTCCCCCAAACAAGTTGGTACAGAGACATACCTATGGGAGTCTTGTATACAATATGATAGGACCATAGAGCATCATCGAGCTTCGTTGACCAATCCGTTCGATAGGAATTTAGAGTCTTCGCCCAAATTTGCTTAATCCCTCTGTTGGACACCTCAACTTGTCCACTAGTCTATGTATTGTAAGGAGTTAATACATATTGATGGAAACCATATTTCTCAAGTAGTGATTTTAAAAACTTATGGAAAACGTTAGAACCTCCATCACTAATAATTTCCCAGGGGTACCAAATATGTAGAAGATATTCTTTTTCAAAAATGGGGTGAGTCTCTTACCTTTATTGTTGTGGAGTGCAATTACTTCACCCATTTGAATACATAATCAACTGCTATAAGAATACACATCAACCTATATAAACTAACAAATGGTCCCATAAAATCAACGCCCCATATATCAAACGATTCAATTACCAATATCAGATTCATTGGAAGCTCTTGACTCTTTGAAATACCACCTTCTCTTTGGTAATGGTTACAAGACATGGAAAAGTCATGAGCATACTGGATGATGGTAGGACAGTAGTATCCACACTGAAAGATAATATGCGCAGTCCCAATACAACTATGGTTCTCACCAATAGGTGATACATATAAATTTACTTCACGAAAAGAAGTATAAGCGGTCGTATCATGTAAAGAACCCCACTATGAGGTTGGGGTCGATCCCATGAGAAAAATGATTTAAACTTTACTTTAAGCTACAATTACCTCTATTTCATCAAGTCCTTTCCGAAAACATGTGATAAAAGGTTTTTTTTTTTTAAAATAATGAAAGGAATTAAATATTTCTAAGTAAACAAGTAGCAAGTATGAATATTTGATATTTATCAAGTGATGAGAGTAACGACGGTATAAGTGTTCCCCACATGTTCGTAAAGCGGTAATACTAGCTATAACAATCCTTTCCCAGTATCTTGCATGCAAAGTGGTAAATTATCTATCCCTAATTCCTTGGTCCAGAAACTAGAGAATTTCACTCCGCACCATAGTCCAGCAACGTGTGTATGCTTTACAAAACCTTACCTTTACCTCATATTAAGCATCATAATCGAGTATGGCTTAGTTTTTACTTCGCACCAATCGACACTAACCTATTAGATAGTGTATACTAAATCTATGTATATAATTATTTTCTTATTATCTACCTCCTTGGTTCGGCAAGTAGCAACAAGATGAGTTCTAACACATGCAGTCGTTAAAAAGACTTCTAAACGAAATAATTATCAATACATGCGAGACACTATTCTAGAATTGTTATTTTAGCTAATTTTTACCTTGTTATTTACCCATGGTTCCCACAACCCTAGTTATGGATTTAGTTACCTATGTTAACAATCACACAATTCATATTGATTAGACAAGAATTCATGTACTTACTTTTATGAAACTGAAGAAAATCCAGAAAATTACTTGAATAAATCAAAGTCGTACAACAAACGATTCCGGAAAGTAGAATATTTCCCAAAATGTCAAGTTCAACAACTAGGATGATAAAACTGAAAAATAACAAAGACTCTAACCCCAAAAAACAAGGTCATTACAAGTATTTATAATAAAGAAGTCCTAACATAAAAAGGAAATCAATTTAAGGAAAATCTGGCTAAAAACGCGTCTGAGTCAACGACTGGACCGACAGACCGTCGAGGCCACGACGGACCGTCGAGGCCTCCCGTCGTTCTACACATAGAATCTTTTTCAGCTGCTTTCTTCCCTAACTCACTATTACCATCGACGGACCAGGATGACGGTCCGTTGAGTGCACGACGATCCGTCGATGGCTTTCATTTCCCCACACTTAGAATCATTTCAAGATGGGTACTACAACTACTTTGTTAGCAATGACGTATGTGCCGGATGGTTTGTCGTGAAGATAAAGGTCCGCCGATAGCTTCAATAGTCCCACACTTGGTCAAAATTCCCCGATCTTACTTCAACAACATTTTCTTCAGACGACGGTTTCCACTTACAGACCGTCAATGGCTCCGTAGGTCATTACTTCAGCAATTTCAACACAATTCTTCTTCATTTTCATTATGGGCAGTTTTCCTGCAAACGAAGAGAAAAATACATTAAGACTACTACAAAAAGGCTTAGACACACACTAAACTTAAGGAAAAAGCATTAAAAGTACCTTTTCTAGAGATCTGATGCCCCAAGAATATACCTTCTTTTAGCATAAAGTGACACTTCTCCCAATCTAGCACCAAATTATAGTCTTCACATATTCTTAATACCTCAGCCAAATTATCAAAACACCGATCGAAAAAGTCATCTTCCACTGAGATATCATCAATTAACACCTTAATATTGTCATCCAACATATCAGAGAAAATTGACATCATACAACGCTAACGGTCTCAGATCATTTCACAACCCAAATGGCATGTATGTGAAGCCAAAGGTCTCATAGGGACAAGTGAAGGTGGTCTTCTATTGGTCTTTCGGAGCTACAGAGATTTGATTGTAACTCGAATAACTATCAAGAAAGCTATACCAAACCTTACCTGTAAGTCTATCGAACATATGGACCATGAATGGCATAGGAAAACAGTCCTTCTTTATCCAAGCGTTCAACTTTTAGTAGTCCATACAAACACTCAGTCCAATCACAGGACGTACAGAGCAAGCTCATTTCTATTATTAGTTACCACACTAATACCATCCTTTTTAGGAATGCACTGAACATGACACACCCTACTACGTTAGATAAATCCAGCATCCAACCAATTGATAATCTCCTTTTAACTTCCTCTTGCATATGCATATTTTATCTTCTCTGGAGTACACAAATGGGCCTCTTTATAGTTCTATCGGCCATAAGAAAATGGATCTTAGTTGTCTTTGGATCTCCCAATCCTAACACCTTATAAATGAACAACAACATGAAATTTAGATAACTTTGGTCATAAAAGTGCAATAACCCAATGGTACATGGGATAATGAACGCATCAGGATCCTCTTTCTTCTACACAATGGATGTGGTAGAAATAGCACTACAATGTTGTAACCTATCATCATCTTCAAAATTTATGGACCTATTTTTTGTTACCATATCCTTCATAAACTTAGCATACCCATGCATTTGCTCCAAGGCTTCTATAAATGGAACATTGATGGAAATGTTCTTCAACATAGTAATAAACATGTGGTATTTTTCCTTCTTCAGTCTTCTTCACCTACCTCTATAGGAAAAGAGAGAAGGTTTAGGTATCTGAACAACTTTCTAAGTTACCACAACCTCTTTCCCTGTCGTATTTCTGGACTCTCCACTCACCTCAACGACATCCTCATGTATACTAGTCTCAATTTCCACCACAGACGACATAGGTGGATCCATGGTTTGCTTACCCTCACAAGTAGTGATTGCCATATAATGCCCATTATTCTTTGGATTCTGGATGGTGTATCCTGGAAGAGTGCCAACTTTGTATGGGTTCACTGTCATAGACAATTGATTCAGCTTCTGCTCAAGATGCTTTATTGCCACTGCGTGGGCATCAAATTTTTTACCAATACTATATAATTCACTCCACATCTCTTTCACTTTCTCGTTAGTCGCATCAAACCTTCTCATTATCTTTTACAACATATCCTCAATACATAACGTATCATCTCTAGCTTTCCTAGGACCAAATTCCTAATTTTGGGGAGGATAGTCATTTCTATTGCCGTAGTTGATTTAGTGGTACTTATTATAGCGGTTGTAGCTCCTATCTCGGACATATTGACCCACTCAGTTGTAGTTGCAATATTTCAGACCTTGGTTTCCTTGACCCTGACGGAAATTATCCATGTTAGAACCTTGGGCGTTCGATCAGAAACCGTCTGTTTGATCATTCAGTGCATAAGCATCCTCTTTATATTAACAGTTCTTAGTTAGAGGTGGAGTTCTAGTCAAATAGTTTATTGCATTAACTTCTCAGCACCACTTCTTACATGATTCACTACCTACCCCAATTCAATTCTCATATGTGCCATATCTTCAAGAATATCATCTGCGGATTGGTTAACTATTTCATGTACTGAAACTGTGATTCTCCCTATATCGACTTTCTAGTGCTCCAAGCTTTGTTTTTCTGGGTAGAAATATTCTCAAAAGTTCATTCAACATACGAACCCCCCTCAATAGTATCAATCATTGTCTCACTATTGTCATCCCGCCCTCGTTATAAATTTTCTTTTAGTGACTCATCATAAATGCGGTGATTGAAAAAACTTGTGATAAACACGTTGAATCGGCCCCATTAACTACTCACAGAATCTCCAGGTAGTGCCTAATTGTTTAGCTTATTCTTTTTGTTCTGCTTCTTGGACACTATAAAGATATTTTCTAAAAATATATTAATCAGTTGCTCCCATATATAGATTGATTCGTAAGGGATTTTGTTAAACCAAGTCACCGTATTGCTAGTCAATGATAGAGAGAATACTTGCAATCTGATAACATATGTGTCCCAGTCTAGTCGACCTAAACAATATTTGTAAACCATTCTATTCTTGGATATGCAAGCATGAGGGTCATCATACGCCAACCCTGCAAATAAGCCTCTCGTTGTGAGCATCTATATCAAGCTGTTAGTCACCCCAAACGTATGACCCGGTGGTAGAGGGGGTAGGAAAATAGGTCCATCTTAATCATCAATATTAAAGTTTACCTTGTAGTTGTTATGTGGTCGTGGCTCCAGTATCTTTTGCATCCTCAATGCATCTCCCAGTTGATTCTGAAATGGAGCCTAATTGTTATTATTAATAACCCTCGGAGGTTTAACCTAGCACGATCGTCTAATTCTCCATTGATAGGGTTAATTGGTACTCTCTAGTTATTCATTCTTCGCATGTTCATTTGAACTCAGGATAATAGGGATTAAGTACTCTCCTTGACTGTGTGTACTTGACATACACTAGAGTTGGAATCTGGGAGAGCCAAAATGAAAAAAAAAATTCGGAAATATTTTACTAAAGTTCAATAATATGGTCATACTTATTCTAAAATTTGAATTCACCAGCAGTGGTAATATTCTTGATAATATTTAAATATACTTTTTGAAAAAAATATGAGAGATCGAATGTTAAATATATACCAAACTATGAGTTGGGATCGATCTCGCAGAGAATATTGAAGAATATTGTCAATAGCAAATATCATTGAACTAAATATTTTTTTATATTGAGATTATCAAAAATAACTAGGAATGTGTTCCCCATAAGCTCATAATGTGGTAATCTTTATAATATTAATATTGTTGTAATGTATAACATGCAAAGTCGAAAGTTATGTATCTCTAAATCCTTGGTCCGATAAATAGGGAATTTCACCCTCCACCTTGGTGAGGTTACGTGTGTATAATTTAGTAACTCATACCTTTGCTCATATTAGAGATCACATCAATGTATGACTGAGTCTTCATTCTCGCACCAATTGATATTAGACTATTAGATAGTATCACAGTACATCTATGTTAATAATTCTTTTCTTATTAACTACCTCCTTGGTCCGGCAAGTAGAAATAAGGCTCAAAGACTTCGGATCAACGGGAACATTTATGTCATTTGGTTGTATTCTTTTAGACATTTAGTGGAATTTTTCGAACATGGTCCTATGATCAATTTCTAGACTCTAAGGTAGATTATCTTCACATGAATAACTGGGCAAAATCAAGATTGGCACAAAAACTGTTTGAACAATAGATTTATCTGACACACTTTTGGCACATGGTTCCATTATCAGATTATCACATTACCCAATTCAAGTTAGAGCTTATGTCATGAAATAATTTTGGTTAGTTATCATGTCATACTCCGAAAAACACATTTAACTCATTCTAATCTACAAATTTTAGCACATATCTCAATTTTTTGGGGCGAGTATTATCTTTTATGATGGGTATCATTTTTATTTTCATCTAATCTTATGCCTTCATGCTTTATTATTTCTCATGCTTCTATGCATAAAATCCTAACACATGTTGGTTATTAAAAATTAAGCAGTCTCTTTGGTAAAAAGAACAAAGGCAAGAACGCCAAAAGAGGAATAAGAGTTGGGTCACTCTTAATTCACCCTATCACTCACAGTCAATTCACCCCGCCCCTAACAAAAATTGGTGAAATTTTCCCCAATGCACATAAAATCAGTAAAGAGTAGTGGATTCGGTCGAAGCAAACATGTGGCACAATGTTGATGAGTCATTAACAAGTAGGTGGGTCCGGTTATCTAAAGTATATTACAACAACAGGGAATCCACCCTTAGTTGTGCATGTATCTTTAGTCACAACACCCTCAGTAGTGCTATATGTAGGTCTCACTACACCCTCAAGTAGTGCTCACATCATGCACCACAATAGGAAAAACCTCAATCAATGCCTCCGTAGATACCCTTTTTTGCACTTCTTGCAATTGTGTCTCTAGTTCTCTATGTCTGAACTTATTTCCTGCAAACACCAAAAAAACAAATAAAAACCAATACAAAATAACCTATACAAAAACAACTCATAAGTGAAATGTATTAAAAGTATCATAAACTCACGGTACATCAAAATGCATAAGGTGATAGAGGTTATGCGTGTTGGCGATTTTGAGTGTGTCGATTTAACAACATTCTAAAGGGTGTTATTAGGATTCGGTACTACTTATGGTACAAAATCATGGTTGAAGGGGAATCACTAGTGAGCTTGGTTGTTTTTAAAAGTGCCTTATTAGGGCGCTTTTTTTCCTACGAGCTGAGGGAAGCAAAACTGAGGGAATTTTTCAGTTTGAAACAAGAGACCATGAGTGTGCATGAGTAAAGAATAAATGCCACTTAGTTTTGTCCCTATGCTCCTGAGATGGTTCCAAACATGAGGAGCATGATGAATATGTTTGTGTCTGGTTTGTCCGGTTGTCAAGTAAAGAGGTAATGTGTCTAGTTTATAAGATACATGTACATAGCAATGTTTATGATCCATATCCAGCATGTTGAAGAAGATAAATTGAAGGGAAAGAAAGAGTTCCACAATAAGAGGGCTAAGACAATAGTTCATGATTCTGGATAGCAAAAGACTAAAAGTATGAAACAGTCATCTTTTCTGCAAAGGCCAATTAGACTTTCTCCATTATCAACTAGTGCACCTGCAGTAAACGACATTTGTGATATGATGAACTAGAACTCCCAAAATTCCATAGATAGACCTACTCATTCTCAGGTTATTGTGGCTCAGTCGGCTATTTGGACTCCCACATTAGCTAAATGTTGTAGAAAACTACCCACAAACGTGTCTCGATGGGTCCTATGTCTTCTTCAAGTGTTGTCAGACAGTTCATTTGATGAGAGAGTGCCCTAATAACAAAAAGAGTAATAAGGGAATCAAAGCTCAATCTTATTAGGTGGCTCTGGTATGTAGAGCTGATCTAAGAGGGGCTACTTCAAGGCACGAGGAGGTGCAAACCGTCAATATGCTATAACCAGTTGCCAACAACATGAGAATTCACCAAATGTTATCACTGATATGATCAAAGTCTCTATCACTAGTGTGAGTCTATATTTTATAACTCTGTATAGTGTTGTAAGGTACGATATTCTTTCTGAATGAATCCTTGAGATCTTCAGTGTTTCCAAACCTATTGTGAGTTGATGAGTTAGTGATTTTGACTCATTTAGATATTCAAAGTATTTAGTGTCTTCTTGAGCCCTTCATTGTTTCTAGTCCTGGTGTTTAATGATAATTTGAAGCAAGGAAGGAAAAATAGGAAGGCAATTAAATTACCTTGGAAAAAAAGAACAAAAAGCTAAAGAAGTTGAAGAAAAGAAAATATATTATTCACCAAAACCACTCGGAGACTCACTGAGTGGACCTTTTTCCTGCCAAATATTTCAGTAGGACAGCTCATGGATAAGATCAACTTTGGTGATATTAAATTGTAATTTGGAACAACGCCAAATGGATCACTAATGGTAACTTTGATTGCGTAAAGTCTAAGAGGCGTGGTAAAAGGCCAAGCAAATAATGCGATGGAAAGAAACATTCGGTGCAATGCTGACCATGTTGGTGAGGCTCGACTTATTCTCTCGGATGACTCTTAAGTTAAAATTTTGGGAACGTATAAATGCAAATCTTAAGAGAATAAAAGAAGTTCCCATATTTTCTAGTTCGGAGATTTGATCCTTTATATATCATGAGTTTATGGTATTTTTGATATGCTTCACTTAGATTTTGTGTGTGTCTTAGGATATTTTGTTATTAGAACTGCCATTTTGTGTATATTTTTTACAGGAAATAGGCTTGGATGCGGGTGATAAAGATGTGAGCTAAAATTTACTAAATTAGACACAACCGGTGACATCTACCTATTGTGGTTGGGAAGTTGTCGGTCTTTTCCTAGGAGATAAGTTCTAATAAATCAAACCATGGAATTCTTAGATGGACCATAGCCCAGTCCAAAGACTATATCATATGAATCATAGGTGGGCACATCAGGAAAATATGACAAGTATGGAACCACAACGAAAGACGATGGTGTAACACTTTGAAAGTCTAAGGTGTGCTCTAGAGCCTAACATAAGTGTCAAAAGTTTTTGTACACTACTTTAAGGTCAAATATAATGTATATAAGTCATTTGAGAAGTTTAGAAATCAAAATGTCAAAGAACGTCCATGACGTTTGAAAATTAATTCAATGAGGTACAAGTGTGCCTTAGCCTATTTGACTGCTTTAAGGAGATAGAAATTTAAGATTTTTATGGAAGGGTGTCTAACATGTATTAGAGTTGATTCTTAGTCAAAAACTTTGGGAACGACTCCAGAAGGACCAACCAAGGGCCGTTGAGGAGGACATTTGAATTTTGGGGTACAAGGCTACCCAATGCAATGTCCACCAATGGATGCAACCCACGATCCGTTGTCCAATCGATGGGGCGTGGACTTCTTCCGTCGATGGAAAATTAGACAAATTTTGGGAAGCCTGCAAATGGAAAGTTTCTGAACTCATTGATGAGTGTACAACATAGAGTGGAACAGTGCACGTCAATAGACACGCGATCCGTCGATCGTGGTCTCGTCTGTGGAGCCACCGTTTTTTCTGCATGTTTTAAATTAATTCATTCAATTAGTTGGATTAGTGAGGAGATAAATTAGGGGCTAGGGGAGGTCTAATTAAGTTAATTAATAACCTATATAGATACGCTAACCTAATTAGACTAACCTAAGCTCCCATAATTACCAAACCCAAACTCTCTTCCTTCTCTCTTCTTTCTCTCTCCCAAGTTGAAGAACAGCATAGAAGGTCAAATTATAAGGGTTATAGGTATGCAATAACGAATATTTCTCCATCAATATTCATGAAACAATAAGTTATGGTATTCCTTTCACCTTTTGGACTTTTTTCCCCAAAAGGTTCCATCAAATTGTTTTCAGAAGTCTAAAATTCAAGTGAGTCTTTTCCAATCTCTAAATTGATCTCTCAAATTGATTTGTTTAAGTTTATTTGGATTGTTTTGATTAAAATATGATGAATTTTAAATATATTACACTACTTATTGATGGATTGGTGTAGTTATAGAAGAGGACCTCTTCCCCTTAACCCTAGGATGTGAGCTTGATATGAATTATGTAATGTTTGTTCAATTAAATTTGTTATTGGTTGAATTAATACTATATAATATTACTGTATTAATTATGAAAATATTTGTATGATTTATACTCCTATAATGCTATTTCTTGAGTAATTGATATAGATTATGACTTTGAACTAAGTCTCTTACCTTAAGCTATGAACTAATGACGTATTGTTATGTATTGGTTCAATTGGTTTTGTTATCATGATATTTATTGTTGTATGATTATATTGCACCCTAATTGGTTTGAGTAAAGGGTTCATGGTAAGACCTTAATGATGTATTATGAAGGAGACTTGGTAAGTCATGTAATACCTAGTCCTTACTTTAATTGTGCTAAATTATGATTAAGTGATGATATTGCGTTGAAGTATATCTTATAATAGGATTGATAGGGTTGGTGTTATGTTGAATTGAAATGTCACTACTATGCTTTGTGAGGTGTTGTCTAAGATGTAAATTATATAAAGATGGTTATAACTTACCGATGTGCCTTGTTATGATGTGATTATGTAAATGTGCTAACCTCACTTATATGAATTGCAATGAACGGACTAGTCAAACTTGATATGTTTGATTTTGATGTCATATTAGGTATGGATTAGTTGCATGCTTTCTTTGCCTCTATAGATAGTAGAAAAATGGAGGTGAAGTTTAATTTTCCAAATAAATACGTTTTTGAGTGGAAGGGGGGAAATTCTATTCCTAGAGGTTGTATCATCTCTTGTTTTAGAGTGGAAAGGGCGAAATTCTATTCCTAGAGGTTGTATCATCTCTTTTTTAACAACATGCAAAATGATCTCTAAAGGGTGTTTATACCATATAGTAAGAGTCCAAGATTTAAACTCCGAAATTGCTCGCATTGAGACGATCCTCGTAGTTAGGGGATTTTTGCAGGTCTTTCCTAATGATCTTCCTGGTATTCCACCCAAACGGGAAATTGATTTTGGTATTGACTTTTTACCGGATACAAATCCCATTTAAATTCCTTATTATTGGATAGCTCCAACTTAATTGAAAGAGTTGAAGGCTCAACTCAAAGATCTACTAGACAAATGCTTCATTAGACCTAGTATTTCTTCATAGCGTTCTCCGATTTTATTTGTAAAGAAGAAGGATGGTTCCCTTGGAATGTGCATCGATTATCGCACACTCAATAAAGTCACTATTAAGAACAAGTATCCTCTCCCTCAGATTGGCAACTTTTTTTATCAACTCCAAGGGGCAAGCAACTTTTCTAAGATTGACTTAAGATCGGGTATCACCAACTTAGGGTGAGAGGTGAGGATATACCAAAAATGGTATTTCAGATTAAATATGGTAATTATTGATTTTTTAGTATTGTCCTTTGGTCTCACTAATGCCCCGGTAGTATTTATGGATCTCATGATTAGGGTGTTTTAAACTTACCTAGATTTATTAGTCATTGTCTTCATTGACGACATCTTGGTATATTCGGAAAATGAGGGTAAAAAGATGGACTATTTGAGGGTAGTGTTACAAGCGCTTAAGGAGAACCAATTATTTACCAAGTATAGAAAATGTGAGTTTTGGTTGAGGTCGGTGGTGTTTCTTGGTCATATCATGTTTAGTGAAGGAGTTGAAGTTGATCCGACGAAAATTGAGGCGATGAAAAATCATCCTAGAGTGTTGACTCCAACAGACATTAGGATTTTCTTGGGTCTAGCGGGTTATTATCGGAGCTTTGTTGATTGTTTTGCATCCATTGCATCTCCCTTGACTATTTTGACCTAAAAGAGTAAGAAATTTGAATGGTCGGAGGCATATGAGAGAATCTTGTAGGATAGGCTTACTTCCGCTCCGGTGTTGAATTTATCGGAGAGTACAAAAGGCTTTGTTGTATATTGTGATGCAACCCGAGTGGGTTTAGGGTGTGTGCTTATGCAACATGGGAAGGTAGTATCCTATGCCTTTAGACAACCTAAGGTGCATGAGAGGAATCATCCACCTCATGATCTTGAGTTAGCGGTCATGGTATTTGCCTTAAAAATATAGAGACATTATTTATATTGTGTTCATGTTACTGTGTATACCGAACACAACAGTCGTCAATATGTGTTTACTCAAAAGGAGTTGAATCTCCGACAAAGAAGGTGGTTCGAATTGTTGAAAGATTACGACATGAGTGTTCTCTATCACCTTGATAAGTCAAATATGGTTGCGGATACTCTAAGTCTTGTGATCTTGGGTAGTGTGTCTCATGTAGAGGAAGACAAGAAAAACCTAGTGAAAGATGTTCATAGGTCGGCTAGATTGGGTGTCATAGTGGAATATTCTCTAAATGGTGGTTTTATCGTCCATCGTCATCTTTGGTGGTTGAGGTGAAAACAGAAAAACACCTTAATCGACCATTGATAGAGTTGAAGGAATCAGTTCTTGGCAAGCTTAATGAGTCATTCTCCTTAGGAGGGTATGGTATCTTGAGGTATCAAGGAAGGTCGTGCGTTCCCAATGTAGATGGTTTGAGGAAACAGATCTTTGAGGAAGCTCATGGATCCCCTTAATCTATTCATCCAGGTTCGACAAAGATCTACCATGACATTAGAGAACTGTTTTGGTTGGAAGGCTTGAAAAAGGACATAGCAGAGTTTGTTGCGAAGTGTCCAAATTTCCAATAAGTGAAAGCCGAACATCAAAATTTGGGTGGTTTGCTTCAAGAAATCCAAGTTCCTACTTTGAAGTGGAAAGATCTCAATATAGATTTTGTGGTAGGTTTTCCTCGAACACAAAAGCAATATAACTCTATATGGGTGGTTGTGGATAGGTTGACCAAATTCACTTCATTTTATTCCTATCAAGTCTACTTATTCAATGGAGGATTATGCAAAGATCTTCATAGATGAGATTGTGTGTCGCCATCGTATTATGTTATCCATTATATCGAATAGGGGTGCAAAATTCACATCTAGGTTTTGGAGGTCATTCAAAAATGGGTTGGGTACCTAGGTTGAGTTAAGCACCACTTTTCATTCCAAAATGGATGATCAAGCGGAGCATAATATTCAAACCATTAAGGATATGCTTAGGGCTTGTATCATTGATTTCATTAGAAATTAGGATAAGCATTTGTCTTTGCTGGAGTTCTCTTAATATATTAGTTGTCATTCTTCCATATCCATGGATCCTTATGAAGCCTTGTATTGTATGAGGTGTAGGTCTCCTATTGGGTGGTTTCAAGTTGGTGAGTCTTCAATTTTAGGTCCCAATTTAATTTATAAAATTTTGGAGAAGGTTCATATTATAAGTAAGCGGTTGCAAACAACCTATAGTTTGCAAAAGTCATATGTCAATCATAGGAGAAGGGATTTAGAGTTCGAAGATGAGGTGTACTTCAAAATTTTGCCTATGAAAGGGGTTGTTAGATTTGGAAAAAAAGGAAAGTTGAGTAATTTTTATGTGGGTCCCTATGAAATCTTTCAAAATATTGGTAAGGTTGCCTATGATTTAATGTTTTCTAGTAAATTGGCTTCGGTTCATCCGATTTTCCATGTTTCTATGCGTAAGAAGTCTATCGGTGATCCCGAGTTTGTTATTCCCTATGAGGTTCTTCGTGTAAAGGATAAACTCTCCTATGAGGAGGTTCAAGTTAAAATCCTTGATAGGAAAGTAAGGCAATTTAGGAACAAAGAGGTGGCTTCCGTAAAGGTGTTATGAAGAATCACCTAGATAAGAGTGCAACATGGGAGGCCGAGACCAACATGAAATTCCGTTACCCTATCTATTTAATAAATAAGGTTAGTTGTTCTTACTTATAATGAATATAATAACTAAAAATTTAAGTTGCTATGATTTTTGGTGAATTGTTGCAAAAAGGTACATTTTTGGTGTCATTCTATTGAAGTTACAGTGAAGTTGTACATATTGACTTGACAATTTGCAATTCTTCTTGTTTTAAGTTATGTTGTGCATTTTAATATGGTGAGTTTTTGTGAAATGATTTTGATCATGTTGGTAAGTTGAGTTTTGGCATAATTGACTCATATATGGTATGTTGAGCTCATGTTGTTATGAGAAATAAATTCCTCATGATGTGATGTTGAGTCTTATAAGTGGTGGTAATTGAAGTTTTTGAATTGCCTTGTTTAAATGTTATGATTGATGTTGTAACTCATGTTGACATTTATAGATGATTGGTTGGGATGCTAGTTGATACGCTCAAACTTACTTCTCAAATGAGAAGTAAAGCGGTCGTGTCAAGTAAATAACCCAACTAGTGAGGTTGGGATCGTTCCCACGAGGAAAATAGTCTAGACTTAACCTCAACCGATTATTACTATCGTTTGGTCAATAACTTCCTTGGAAAGTAAAAATATAAAAAGGGGGGGTTCTATCTCTAAATAAGTGAAAATAAACAACGAACTTGAAAGAGACACTTAACAACTCTTAATGTTGGGTTTTAATCAATTAATCAAAGTAACTAGGGTTTACGTGTTCCCCACAGTTTCATAACTTGATAACTCTAGCAATAACAATTCTTTCCTAGTATCTTGCATGCAAAGTGATAAGTTATGTATTTCTAAATCCTTGGTCCGGCATCTAGAAAATCTCACTCCGCACCTTGGTCCGGCTACGTGTGTTACTATCCTAACCCTTATCCTTACCTCATATTAAGCATCGTATTCGATATTTGACTAAGTTAATACCTCGTACCAATCAATACTAGCCTATTAGATAGTATACACTAAATCTATGTTAATAATTCTTTTCCTATTATCTATCTCCTTGGTCCGGCAAGTAGCATTAAGGCGAGTTCTAACGTTGGCCATCCGTTAAAAAGACTTCTAAACGAAAGAATTATTAAAACATGCAAGACACTATTCTAGAATTGTTCTTTTAATTAGGGTTTATCTCATTATTTGCCTATGGTTCCCACAACCCTAGTTATGGAGTTTAGTTACTCATAGCCATTAACACAATATTCAAATATATTAAATAAGAATTCATGTACTTACTTCAATGAGAAAGAATAAAGTCCGAAAATTTGCCTGATTAATCACCAAAAGTCACTTGTAAGATTCTCAAAATCTCACACTAATACACAAAGTCTAATAATATGATGTCTAATCTAGCAGAGTCTAACCTCAAAAATGAGGTTTTTCGAACTATTTATAAAAAATAAAAAACCTAATTAAACAAGGACTCTGTTTGCTGGAAATCTGCCAAAACGCGGCTAGGTCGACGGACCGTCGTGGTCGACGGACCGTCATGGCCTCCGTCGTCCCATACTTCTGTAATTTCTTCTGCTGCTCTCTTCATTCCCCCGACGGCAAGTATGACGGACCGTCATAGGCACAACGGTCCGTCGAGGGTCTTTGTTTCAAAATACTTTAACTCTTGGAATTTGGGTACTGGGATCACTTCTCTGAACTTCATGACAAATCTGCAGGACGGACCGTCATAGCCACGACAGACCGTCACAAGCTTCGTAATCCCACACTTGGTCAGACTTCCCCATCTTCCTTCAGCAGCTTTTCTACGCTGCCACCTACGGACCGTCACAAGCACGAAGGACCGTCATAAGCTCTGTAGGTGGTCTCTTCTGCATTTCTTCGCTCAAAATCTCCGCATTCAGCTTTGGACAGATTTCCTGCAAAACAAAGAGAAACTTATATAAAAACTAGCACAAAAAGACATTCGGACACACTAAATTTAAGGAAAAAGTATTAATTATACCGTGAAACCACGGTATATCAACACCCTCTACTTAAATTCGTTCTTTGTCCTCAAGAGACGCACTATGACTCACTACACAATCTTTGTACAATAGTATTCATGTTTTATCCTTTGCAATCATTTGGCTATCAATCTCGATTAATCTCATCAAATCTATGCATGCTATCACTATTAGGCTTGAATTTTGTGGGATTAGAACATGACACAGACTCACCATGCACTAACATCTATCCTCTTCAATTTCTCACCGAGGTGCTAACAATTCCGGTATTGCAACTAGTGTCCTCACTTCAAAAAAAAATCCTCATTTTTCACACAATGATTTCAGTTTGAGTATAAGGATTACCTTTAAACACTCGCTCTCAGAACAAAGTCACACTCATTCATACCTATTGCCATAAGCTTGCCCTTATTTTCACTGCCTTAAGTTCTCTATACAACCCTTAGGATCACGATAGGACTTTCTTAGCTTGTAACATAGGCTCAGAGTCAGGTAGGGTATATTTAGGTATACTTTAGTGACTTTTTGCCCTCCTTGACATATCGGCTAAACCTTCCACTTTCTATCACTTTATCTCGCCCAGTTTCTCCCATTCTTTCACCTTGCTATTTTCCCTTCTTTCTTCATTTGTGTAAGTGACTCTTTTCCTTTTTTTCTTTTTTTATTTATTTATTTATTTATTTTATTCAACGAGTTCTTGAGTCACTTTACTTTTGTTCTTTCTCTCTCTTTGTTCTTTCAACCCCACTTTCCAGAGCATTCCTTAAAACAGCCACCCTCAACTTATGGCTTTGCCATAAGTCAAGGTACACAATACCCAAAGTTGGGTCAGGGCCATAACGAATGTTGTTTATGCGTTAGCCACCCTCAACTTATGTTTTTGTCATAAGCTGAGGTGCACATGTCCAAGGAGGGACCAGGGCCAACATATTGTTCCCAGAAAAGATCAGTTGGGGTGAAAAATAAAGGTCTAATTTTAAGCTCAGATTATTTGGATCAAAGAAGGATAACTTTCATTTGGTTTCTTTTATTTAGGCTAGAAATGGGCTATCTTGAATAAGGGCCTATGATCCTTTCCTAATTGTCTGTTACAGCTTACTTTTAGCAGGACTAACCAGGCAAGTTCTAGCTCAGAACCAATAGTGGACTATTCAAATTTCCTCACACTCACTTGACATCTCATCACTATACCAGATTATTAGACACCTAGTTCAAATTGAAGACTTAGGGTAATGCAATGGTGTAACTCTATTTCATGCTTAGAGCCACACAATTATCAGTTAATATGCCTAGTCATGCAACATTTTCCAGTTTTATCATGACATCATTTTAGCCATCATGCTTCAGAGTTAAACTATGTACAAAAGATGTAACGTGCCAGTTCAACAGAAAAAGTAATCAGTCTTTTGGGGAAAAAGAACACAGGCAAGAAAACCCCAAAAGAGGATAGTGAGTCGGGCTACTCATACTTCACCCTAACACTCACTTTCCATTTACCCCACCCTCAACAAAAAAGCATGCAATTGTCCCAAATGCATAAAAAATATAAATATTAGAGTGGTAGGTGAAGCAAACCTGTGGCGCATAGCGCCGTCGATCAGCAAGCTGGTGGGTCCGGTGTCCCGGAACCCACGTCCTCTGCAATCTGGACACGCTCACTGGTGTCCTCAGCAACAACCGCACCATCAGTAGTGCCTCCTGCTGTCTCTACAGTGCTGGAGCTAGACGCCCCAGCCGCTATCTGCGATGCTCTGATTTGGTGTGCCTCCGCCTCCGCAAGTGAGGCTCTCCTCGCAGCCTCCATCTCTCGGCGCTCCTTCTTCCTTGCTCGCGCCTCATCCTCTGCTCGACCCCTACGCCTCTTGGCACTCTCTTGAGGGGGAGGTGGAGGAATTTCTGAAGTAGCAAAAAGGGCCGCCAATACAGTGTCCTCAGCAGGCTCGACACACTCCGGCACCCTCGCCTCTAGGATCGTGTCGATGTCTGAACGAAGACTGTCGACTTCAGCCTGAAGAGTCGACACATCCACCGGAGGGGCTGTTCGAACTAACACTCTCAACTCAAAGGCGTCTAGGCGCTGGTTAACTTCAGCAATCTTCCGCTCTGTAAACTGCTACATTTTCCTCTCTAGACGCTCTTCAGACTCAGTGATCGACTTCTGCATCCAAGGCTGGATATGATGCAGAAGAGTGGCCATTTGTGCCTCTAGTTTTTGGACCCTAGCAAGCAGGACCAGTGTCGGTAGAGGGGCTGTACGAGAGGAGCTCGGGGCTGGGCTACTACCCAGGATAGACTCGACCGGGGTAGTGTCAGCGGACGCCTGTGTAGCGGTGCGGGCCTGGGCTACCGTATCCGCAAGATCATCAGCAAGTGGGGGCAGCTCTGGACGGGGCCCTCTGCGTGGAGCCAACTCATTGTCCTTGTCTCTAATAAGGCCGATGCCAACGGTGCCCTGCGGGGTCTTCAGCTGATCTACGTGCCATATGGGCACACCTGCGGACCTGCAATGGGCAAAGATCATACCCGGGAACGGGTAGGTAGTAGTGACCTTGAATGCCCTCTCGTGCATGACTGCCTGGAGAAGCCATGCGAATTCCACCTCGAATTCGGCTATCATCGCCGCCATCAACACTGCTCGATCCCAGGTAACGATGTTTGTTATCAGCAGTTGTGGGGGAAAGGCAGTGACGGACGAGCAGTCACAAGAACTTTGCTATGAACGTGAGGTTGGCCTTCTTGATGGCCCCCTTTGGCTCGGTGACCCAATCGGCACCCTCTCCATCTACTGACAGGTGCAGGGCCATCCACCTCTTGGTGGTCTCTCTCAGTGCTAGCTCACGCAAAAACTGTCCATCATTTACTATCTGCCAGCAGTAGTCAAACACGGCAGTGATGGGGGTCCGAGTAGAATCTGCACTCTCTCCTTATAGAAACCGGCGGATGGCTGGCAGGGAAATGTCAACCTGCACGCCCCGGACTCGAACCTGCTCCAGTGGGTCCTGTTTAGCGGGAGCAGCCCTCCTATCGATCTGTGATCGGAGAGTCGCTACGTAGGATGCGTAGAACTCTCGGACCATTTCCTCGCTCTACCGTCCCAACAGACGTGCTGTCCACTCTAAGCGATTCCTGGTGAAGAGGTTGTGGATCTCCGGCATCATTGGGAGACTCCCTGTAAGTACCCGCCGCTCCAAGGTGAGTGTCCGAGTCATTACTCCTTTATCAGTCAGGAACATGGCGTCGGAGTAAACTTGAAACTGGCCGTCGACACACCACCGGTTCAGCTGGTCAAAGGGTGGGGTGGGGACCTGGGCTGGTGCGGCGGATGTAGAGTCTGAACTGTCAGCCTCATCGACGAGGCCGACGCTGCAGCAGTGGCGGGTGCGGGAGCCACAACAGAGCCAGAGGCGTCCTCGGACCAGGATACTCCTAAGGAGAGAGACGCTCCTTCCTCATTTGTGGCTGACCCAGAAGGTGTGCCGGTCAGTGTGCGCTCCTCATCAGACTGGGAGGCAGTGACTACGCCGGACGCCACCATTTTGGGTGTGGCTCTGGGAGCACGTGCAGCACGGGAAGGGGCGGAAGTGCCTGGGGGCACATACTCAGGGTCCCGCTCATCATCAGAGCCGATGATCAAGCGTGCAGATGGGGCAACAGACTTTGATCGCCCGCGTGCGTAGGTTCGGTCTTGCTTGGGTGCCATAGTAAATAGTACCTACAAAGGATCACTATTAGTACGAGTAGTGGCAAACAAGACAAGCGAAACCATATGATATAAAACAGTGAAAATAATATGTAAATGCTGTATAAACAGTGACACACGACGGTCCTGGTGACGGCTCATCGTGACTACGACGGACCGTCGTGAGGTCGTCGTGGTGTACTTGGACTCTTTATAAATAGAGAACCCTGAAAGAGGGTCTCTGACTAGCATGATAGTGTGTGCAGGACGGACCGTCACAGTTACGATGGTCCGTTGTAGATGTCCGTCGTAGGACACTTGGGAAAAAAATGGAGACCCTTAGGAGAGGGGTCTCTGACTGCTATGACGGTCATGCAGGACAAACCGTCGTGGGTACGACGGTCCGTCACAAGTGTCCGTTGAAGGACACTTAGAAAAAAATAGAGACCCTTAGGAGAGGGGTCTCTGACTGGTATGACGGTTATGCAGGACGGACCGTCGTGGGTATGGCGGTTCGTCACAAGTGTCCGTTGAAGGACACTTGGAAAAAAATGGGAGACCCCTAGAAGCAGGGTCTCTGTCTAGCAAGACGGTTATGCACGACGGACAGTCGCGAGGACGACGATCCGTCACATGTGTCCAGTAGGACAGGGGTGCTAGGGCTTGTGAAACGCACCCTATGACGGTCCGTCGTGGCTACGACGGTCCGTCATCGGGGTCTCGTTCTGAATGACAAAGACAGAACTGTAGGTACCCTAAGCAACCCCGATGAACCCACATGGTCTTGTAGTGTTGTGGACCTATATGTGTCTATCCCAACTACCAAGGAAACTATTAATGCAAAATCACGTATGTCTAGGGTTGTCACATGGCAAATTCGAACACTTTGAGCCTAGGTTTACACATAATCATATAAAGGAAACAATATACGACTAAGAACTAAGCTAATACTAACTAATAAACAAAAATACAAGATAAATGAGTATAAATTTAGAGACACATACCTTAGAAATGGAGAAAAAGCAAATGGACAATGACTCAGTTGGCAGGGTAGACACCTACAGCAGCAGCTCCGACTAGTAGATGATAGTTTTAAGGCTTTGGAGAATTGTGGGGGTAATGATTAGTGAGGGGGAAATGTGGAAGTTGAAAAGAGAGGGGAGATGAGAGGAATAATGATGAATGGGGTGAAAATGAGGGGTTGGGGTGTTTAAACGGTCAGATTTTGAAAAAGGTTCCAGCCGGGTCGGGTCGGGTATAATTCATTAATCAAGCGACGGTTCCCCGACGACGGTCCGTCGCAGTTGTGACGACCCGTCGTTGGTTCTGTCGTGTGTGCCCTAATTTCAAAATAGCAGAAAAGCGTACCTAGTACGACGGATGTATATGACGGTCCGTCACAGGTGCAACGGTCCGTCGATGTGTCCGTCAGTGACTGCTGCAGAGTAATTTTCTGCAGAATTCCCTGGTGATATGCCTGCAAATTTAAAACCCATTAATAGAAAAATGCTACCATTACTAAAAAGACGATAAGTATTGGGTTGCCTCCCAACAAGCGCTTGATTTAATGTCGCGGCACGACTGGGGACACTCAATTACTCAGACTTCCTCAAGATGGTATGCCTCTATCACTTCATGTGCCGATTCAGCATGCCTGAAATAGATTTTTATGCGCATTCCATTCACCTTGAACCGCACACCCTCCTTAGTTTCCAAATCAACTGCTCCATGAGGGAATAGTTGGGTAACCAAGTAAGGACCATTCCATTTGGACTTGAGCTTGCCCGGAAACAAGCGCAACCTGGAATTGAATAAAAGCACCAAATCCCCGACCATAAATTCTCGCTTTTCAATTTGGTTGTCATGGTACTTCTTCATCTTTTCTTTGTATAGTGCTGAGCTCTCATAGGCTTTTAGGCGAAATTCATCGAGTTCATTCAACCCATTTAACCGTTGCTCTGCAGCTTCACTCCAATCCATTTTTAACTTCTTCATAGGCCACATAGGTTTATGCTCTAACTCAACCGGAAGATGACAAGCTTTCCCATATACAAGTTGGTATGGAGACATACCTATGGGAGTCTTATATGCTGTCCGGTAGGCCCAAAGAGCATCATCAAGCCTCCTTGACCAATCCGTTCTACTAGCATTCACTGTTTTTGACAATATCTGTTTTATTTCCCGATTCGACACTTCAACTTGCCCACTAGTTTGAGCGTGGTAAGGAGTGGCCACATTATGGCGAACCCCGTATTTCTCCAATAACCCCTTGAAAAATCTGTTGCAGAAGTGGGAGCCCCCATCACTAATAATGGCCCTTGGGGTGCCAAAACGAGAGAATATATTCTTTTTCAAGAATGCAGTGATACTCTTCCCTTCATTGTTTGCTAGGGCTATGGCTTCGACCCATTTAGATACATAATCGACTCCTACTAGAATGTACTTCATTCCATGAGAACTCACGAAAGGGCCCATAAAGTCAATACCCCAAACATCAAATAACTCAATCACAAGAATGGGGTTTAGAGGGAGCTCTTGCTTTCTTGAAATACCACCATCTCGTTGACATTTGTCACATGCTTTAGGAAACCCATGAGCATCTTGATGAAGAGTTGGCAATAGTAACCACATTGTAATATCTTGTGAGCGGTTCGGATACCACTGTGATGTCCGCCAACATGTGAAGAATGGTATGCCTCCAACACACTCAACATTTCACATTCTTGCACACAACGCCGAATAAGCCCGTCGGCACAACTCCTATACAAGTATGGTTCGTCCCAAAAGAACTTCTTCACATCGTACATGAACTTTTTCCTTTGATGAAAGGACAAGTCTGATGGAACAATATCACTAGCCAGATAGTTAGCAAAATCTGCGAACCATGGAATCAAGTCTTGTGAACCAGCCATTACATGTTCATCGGGGAAAGTATCATCAATGTCAGTCTTTTCCCCTAACTCTCTCATAGCTTCATCCTCTAGATGAGACAAATGATCAGCAACTTGGTTTTCAGTTCCTTTTCTATCCAGCACTTCAAATTCAAATTTTTGCAGCAGTAATACCCAACGAATCAGCCTAGGTTTCGCATCCTTCTTCGCCATCAAATATCTCAATGTTGAATGGTTAGTATGCACTATAACTTTAGTACCTAGCAAATAGGAGCGAAATTTCTCAAAAGCAAAGACTACTGCAAGGAGTTCTTGCTCAGTCACTGTGTAGTTCTTCTGAGCTTCATTTAGGGCTTTACTAGCATAGTAAATTGGGTGCAGGATTTTGTTTCTTCTCTCTCCCAATACTACACCAAGAGCCACCCCACTAGCATCGCACATTACCTCAAATGGACTGTTCCAATCCGGAGAAATAATGATAGGTGCAGACACTAACTTTTCTTTTAGCTCACCGAATGCTTTAAGACAAGATTCATCAAAACAAAATTTACATTCTTTCTCCAGCAATTTGCACAATGGTTGTGCAATCTTTGAAAAGTCTTTGATGAATCTCCGGTAAAAACCTGCATGCCCAAGAAAGCTTCTCACACCTTTCACAAAGATCGGCGGGGGAAGTCTCTCTATTACCTCGACTTTGGCTCGATCAACCTCTATGTCCTTTTCTGAAATGCGATGACCCAACACAATACCCTCTTTCACCATGAAATGACACTTTTCCTAGTTTAGTACTAAATTGCAGTCTTCATATCTCTTAAGGACATCAGATAAATTGGCCAAACACCGCTCGAATTAATCACCAACCACAGAAAAATCATCCATAAAGACTTCTATAGTATCCTCCACCATGTCAGAAAATATCGACATCATACATCTCTGAAATGTTGCGGGTGCATTGCACAACCCAAATTGCATTCTTCTGAACGCAAAAGTCCCATATGGACAAGTGAAAGTGGTTTTCTCTTGATCTTTTGGTGCAATAGAAATCTGATTATACCCAGAATACCCATCAAGAAAACAATACCACCCTTTTTCCGGCAAGTCTATCCAACATCTGATCAATGAAGGGCATAGGAAAATGGTCTTTTTTAGTCCATGAATTCAGTTTACGGTAATCCATACACACCCTCCATCCAGTAACCGGTCTCATTGGAACATGTTCATTCTTTTCGTTGGGGACCACAGTCATTCCCCATTTCTTAGGTACACACTGAACCGGGCATACCCAACTACTATCGGCGATTGGATAGATTACTCCGGCATCCAACCACTTGATGATTTCCTTCTTCACAACCTCTTGCATAGGAGGATTCAAGCGTCTCTAGTGCTCAATACTCGGCTTATGATCAGGCATGAGTTGGATTTTATGAGAGCAAATACCAGGAGGGATCCCAATAATGTACGCAATGGTCCACCCAATAGCTCTTTTGAACCTTCTTAGAACCTTTACCAAACTCTGAACCTGTTGTTCATCCAGGTCTGATGCAATGATTACCGGCAAAGTGTCACCATTTCCTAAGAATTCATACCTAAGATGAGGTGGGAGAGCTTTTAATTCAACTTTTGGAGCCTCTTCTATCGCTGGTTTCGCGGGTGGGGACTCGCGATTTTTCATATCAAGCTCAAATTTCTTCGGTTTAAACAGAACATCACCTCGGTCAAGAGCCGCGACTAATGACTCATACTCTTTTATGCAATCACTATCAAAGTTCATTATCACTGCCGCTAATGCTTCGACACCTAGACGTTCTTCTATTTGTGTCTCAAATGTCTCACCCATGTTGTAGGATATAGCAGATGCCGATTGGAGCTCACCACTCTGCCTCATGGACCTACAAATATTAAAGGTCACTTCCTTATTGTTCAACCGAAATTACATCTGCCCCTTTTCCATGTCTACTAAGGATCTTCCCGTAGCAAGGAATGGCCTCCCAAGAATAATGGGCACTTCAAAATTGACTTCACAATCAAGAATAACAAAATTAGCCGGAAAGATGAATGACTCCACTTTTACTAGCACATCATGAAGTATCCCTATGGGCCGTTTTACTGTTTGATCAGCCATCAGTAACCGCATCGCAGTGGGCTTTGGGTAACCCAAACCCAACTTCTTGTAAATCGAGAGGGGCATGAGATTTATGCTTGCCCCCAGATCACATAATGCTTTCGCAAAATGTAATAGCCCGATTGTACAAGGAATAGTGAACGCACCCGGATCTTCTTTCTTTTGGAGCAGAGATCTTGTAGCAATAGCACTACAATGCTGCATTCTATCATCATCCTCAAAAGTAACCTATCTTTTCTTTGTGACCAGATCTTTCATAAACTTGGCGTAACCGGGCATTTGTTCTAAAGCTTCTACCAAAGGGACATTGATAGAAAGTTGCTTCAACATTGTTATAAAACGCCGATATTTGCCATCCTCGGTCTTTTTCACTAGTCTTTGAGGAAATGGGGGTGGTGGCCTTGGCATAGGGATTACCTTTTTGGGCACTTCAGCATCTTTCTCAGTCTCATCCTCTAATTCAGCATCAACATCTACCACTTTATCAGTATCTTTTGTCACCTTTTTTTCATTAGATGGCATAGGTGGGTCAATGGTTTGCTTGCCACCGCGAGCAGTAATTGCCATACAATGTCCATCATTCTTCGGATTTTGGACAGTGTTGCTAGGAAGAGTGCCCGGTTGCCGTGTGTTCACAATTGTAGATAATTGGGCCGATTGTAACTCAAGTTGCTTAATCGATATTGCATGTGTATCAACTTTTTGCCCAATACCCGCTAAATCATTCCTCAACTCTTTATTGTTCTCATCAGTAGCATCGAACCTCCTCATCATTTTATGCAGCATATCCTCAACTCGCGACATACTACCTCCACCATCCCTAGGAGTAACTTCACGATTTTGAGGAGGAACATAGGGTCCATTCCTGTCGTTTCTGTTACCATAGCTACGCTTGTTGAAGTTGTTGTCGCGATTGTAGTTTCCATCTCGGACATAATGACCCTCACGATTGTAGTTACCATAGTTCCGACCTTGGTTCCCTTGACCTTGGCGCCAATTTTCCTGATTAGATTCTTGGGCACTTGGTCGAAAACCCCCCATCTGTTCATTTACTGTATAGGAATCCTCCTCATAATAACACTCATCGTTTGGAGGTGGTGGTTTAGCCAAGTAGTTGACTGCATTTATCTTTTCTGCACCCCCTGTGACATGTTTTAGTACCAACCCAAGCTCAGTTCTCATCTGAGCCATTTCTTCACGAATATCATCTGTGGCAGGGTTTTGAGTGGACTGCACTGCGAAGGTGTTTCTCCCTGTATCGGACTTCCTAGTACTCCAAGCTTTGTTATTTCGGGAGATTTTCTCTAGTTTTTCTGCAATCTCAGCATAAGGGCATTCTCGATAAGATCCACCTGCTATAGTGTCCAACACCGCTTTATTGTTATCATCCTGTCCCCGATAGAAATATTCCTTCAGTGACTCATCATCTATACGGTGATTTGGAACACTTCTCAAGAATGAGGTGAATCTATCCCAAGAACTACTAACTGGTAGTGCCACAAAGTTGTTCACCCTGTCTTTGTGGTTTAATTTCTTGGAGACCGGATAGTAGCGTGCTAAGAAGACATCCCTTAGTTGGTTCCAAGTGAAGATGGAGTTGTATGGGAGCTCAATGAACCACATAGCAGCCTCTCCCGTCAGTGAGAGAGGAAACACTCTGAGACCTATTACATCTAGATCTAAATCAGGCCTCCCCACACAACTTTTACACACTGCCCTTACCTTAGCTATATGGGCATGTGGATCCTCAGAAGGTAGCCCTGAAAACAAACCTCTGGCAGTGAGCATTTGCATCAGGCTACTAGTAACCACAAAAGTGTGGCCTGTGGGTAGAGGGGGCAAGACAAGTGGCCCATCTGAGTCTGCTATGTTATCATACCCTCTGTAGTATGATTGGGGCCGTGGAACGGGATTTTGTCCCCTCTGTTGATGTTCACCCGGAGCGTCGGGTAACATCTGACCATGAACATCCACTGGATCTGGGATGTTCTGGTTTGGATCCTCATCATTTATTCCCAAGTTTCGATTCATATTGCGCAGTGTACGCTTTAGCTCATGATCGTAGGGAAACAAGGGTTCTCTTCCTCTCCGTGTATTTGGAATACAAAGAGGATAGTTCTGAAAGGAAATCAAAAACAATTAAACAAAGTAATAACAAGAAAATATCAACTAAACTTTAGTAATAAGTTCAAGTTAATCTAAAAGCTAAATTCCCCGGCAGCGGCGCCAAAATTTGATACGCTCAAACTTACTTCTCAAATGAGAAGTAAAGCGGTCGTGTCAAGTAAATAACCCAACTAGTGAGGTTGGGATCTTTCCCACGAGGAAAATAGTCTAGACTTAACCTCAACCGATTATTACTATCGTTTGGTCAATAACTTCCTTGGAAAGTAAAAATATAAAAAGGGGGGTTCTATCTCTAAATAAGTGAAAATAAACAACGAACTTGAAAGAGACACTTAACAACTTTTAATGTTGGGTTTTAATTAATTAATCAAAGTAACTAGGGTTTACGTGTTCCCCACAGGTTCATAACTTGATAACTCTAACTATAACAATTCTTTCCTAGTATCTTGCATGCAAAGTGATAAGTTATGTATTTCTAAATCCTTGGTCCGGCATCTAGAAAATCTCACTCGCACCTTGGTCCGGCTACGTGTGTTGCTATCCTAACCCTTATCCTTACCTCATATTAAGCATCGTATTCGATATTTGACTAAGTTAATACCTCGTACCAATCAATACTAGCCTATTAGATAGTATACACTAAATCCATGTTAATAATTCTTTTTCTATTATCTACCTCCTTTGTCCTGCAAGTAGCATTAAGGCGAGTTCTAACATTGGCATTCCGTTAAAAAGACTTCTAAACGAAAGAATTATTAATACATGCAAGACACTATTCTAGAATTGTTCTTTTAATTAGGATTTATCTCATTATTTGCCTATGGTTCCCACAACCATAGTTATGGAGTTTAGTTACTCATAGCCATAAACAGAATATTCAAATATATTAAATAAGAATTCATGTACTTACTTCAATGAGAAAGAATAAAGTCCGAAAATTTGCTTGATTAATCACAAAAAGTCACTTGTAAGAATCTCAAAATCTCACACTAATACACAAAGTCTAATAATATGATGTCTAATCTAGCAGAGTCTAACCTCAAAAACGAGGTTTTTCGAACTATTTATAAAAAATAAAAAACCTAATTAAACAAGGACTCTGTTTTCTGGAAATCTGCCAAAACGCGGCTGGGTCGACGGACCACACGACGGACCGTCATGGCCTCCGTCGTCCCATACTTCTGCAATTTCTTCTGCTGCTCTCTTCATTCCCCCGACAGCAGGTATGACGGACCGTCATAGGCACAACGGTCCGTCGAGGGTCTTTGTTTCAAAATACTTCAACTCTTGGAATTTGGGTACTGGATCACTTCTCTGAACTTCGTGACGAATCTGCAGGACGGACCGTCATATCCACGACGCACCGTCACAAGCTTCGTAATCCCACACTTGGTCAGACTTCCCCATCTTCCTTCAGCAGCTTTTCTATGCTGCCACCTACAGACCGTCACAAGAACGACGGACCGTCATAAGCTCTGTAGGTGGTCTCTTCTGCATTTCTTCGCTCAAAATCTCCGCATTCAGCTTTGGACAGATTTCCTGCAAAATAAAGAGAAACTTATATAAAAACTATCACAAAAAGACTTTCGGACACACTAAACTTAAGGAAAAAGTATTAATTATACCGTGAAACCACGGTATATCACTACTCTTGAGTCTATCCCTTCCTTTAAAAGGATTTTAATGTCATTCGGGGATGAATGTTCCTAAGTCACTTCCAAAATATAAGATGTGATCTAGAGACTAACATAAGTGTAAAAAGTTTTAGACACTATTTTAAGGTCAATTTTAATGTATATAAGTCATTTAGGAAGTTTATAAATCAAAATGTCAAAGAACGTCCATGATGTTTGGAGATTAGTTCAATGAGGTACTAGTGTGCCTTAGCGTATTTGACTAGCTTTTAGGAGTCAGAAATTGATGAATTTTAATGGAAGGGTTTCTAACACGTATTAGAGTTAATTCTTAGTCGAAAAGTCTTGGAACGACTCCCCAAGGACCAACTAAAGTCCCTTGAGGAGGACCCTTTCATTTTGGGGTCCAAGGCTGCCCAAGGCAGTGTCCACCAATGGATGCAAACCACTATCAGTTATACAATCCACGGGGCGTGGAATTCTTCTTTCGATGGACACTTAGAAAATTTTTTGGAATCCTGCAAATGGACAGTCTCTGAACTCATTGACAAGTGTGCAGCACAGAGAGAAACAGTGCCCGTCGATGGACAGACGATCCGCCGATCCTGGTCTCATCTATGGATCCACTGTTTTGCTGCATGTTTTTAAATTAATTCATTTAATTATCTATCTTATTTAGGAGTTTAATTACGGGTTAGGGGAGGTATATTTAATTTAATTAACAACCTTTATAAAGACCCTAACCTAATTAGACTAACCCAAGCTCTCATAATTCACAAACCCAAACTCTCTTCCTTCTCACTTCTTTCTCTCTCACAAGTTGAAGAACACCATACAAATTCAAATTTAAAGGGTTCTAGTGCTGAAATTAAAAAGATTTCTCCATTAAGTATTCATCAACCAATAAGTTATGGTATTCCTTTCATCTTTGGGACTTCTTTCCCCAAGGGGTTCCATCAAATTGATATCAAAATTATGAAAATCTAGTGGGTCTTTTCCATCTCGAAATTGATCTTTCAAATTGATTTGTTTATGATTATTTGGATTGTAATGACTAAATTATGATGAATTATTACTAATTAGACTATATATTGATGGATTGGTCTAGTTGTAGAAGATGGCCTATTAACCTTAACCCTAGGTTGTGATCTTGTTATGAATTGTGTAATGTTGGTTCAATTGAATTGGTTAATTATTGATTGAATTACAACAAAATGATTTTAATGTATTAATTATTAAAATATTTGGATGAGTTATAGTCTCATCATGCTAGTTCTTGAGTTATTTATCTAGACAATGACTTTGACCGAAGTCTCTTACCTTAAGCTATGAAGTAGTGATGGATTGTTATGTATTGGTTCAATTGGATTTGTTATAATTATGGGTTATTGTTGTATGATTATATTACACCCTAATTGGGTTGATTTTAGGGTTTATGGTAAGACCTTGATGGCGGAATATGAAGGAGTCTTGGTAAGTCTTGTAATCCCTATTCCTTACTTCAATTGTGGTAAATTGTGATTAAGTGATGATATTGTATTAAAGTATATCTTGTATAAATATAGATAGGGTTGGTATGATGTTGAATTGAATTATCTTTACTATGGTTTGTGAGGTGTTGCCTATATGGTTTGTGAGGTGTTTTGTATGATGTAAATGATATAAGGATGGTGATAAATTACCAATGTCCCTAATTATGATGTGATTATGTAAATGTGCTAACTTCACTTATATAAATTGTAATGAAAGGACTATACTCATGCATTTCTTATTGAGCTATGATGATGATGCTTATACAAGGGATAAACCCTATGACCTACATTAAGCTATTATGATTAATAAAGACATTAAAGACATTTCAAAAAGGACTCTAGCTTAGCACCGAGTGAATTACAATGAGGAGTTTCCGTTCCCACATATTAAATGTAGGATCACTAATGTACTCTTGAGATTGGATACCATAATGCATGTAGCATAAAGAGGGTCCAAAATATATATCCTAGTGATTGAACTATGTTTTCCCCATCAGAATAGTAGCTAGTGGATCCACGTAGTTGATATGTTCATGTTTTGGTACTATCTTGGCAAGTAGTTCTCCTTCCTTAGGTGTAGGGTTCCATGACACCAGATTCCACATTAGCTCATGTGGCCTACGTCGGTTAAGGAAAGATGTTCCCAAAAGGTGAAATGAGCTAATGGAATGAACCCTAACTAGGATAACCTATAGGGTTTATCTTAGTATAGGTAGGGGTACGGGACTCTACGTGAACATTGCACTATTTAGCCTTGAAGGAAGTCTTAGGACGATTCTCTTATATATGTATATGCTTATGATGGTACATAATATGTATATGATGATCTTGAATATTGTTGACACTATATGATGATTGGTTTCACTTATGAATATCAGATGGTTGTCATTGTTAAAGTGTGATGGTATATACCCTTAATGATATGCTACGAAAAGTTGGATGTTGGTCATGATTCTTGTTAGGTTACTATTTTGAGTAAGGTTATGGGGCTTTGCTTGGTCATTGCACTTGTTGACTTATAATGGGTTCATGGGTAATTGTCTTACTTTGGTTATGTTGTAATGAACTCTTAATCATGCTTGTGGCTATTATAACTTAATGATAGAGTTGCTTTGACTATGTTTTCAATTATATGATATGCGTGTTAACTTAACTACACTTATTATTGTTGGTCTTGTGATGTTCATGCTTTATACTCAATGAATATTTCTTATTGATTGGTATGTTCTTCTTTAATGTGCATAAGGCTTTCTTAATGTAAAAAAAACATGTTTTCAAATTAAATGTCCCTTTTTAGCATGATTTCATGATATGTGTGCATATGTCTCATACTTAGTACAAGTGATATACTAACCCCATTTTCTCTTTTTTCTCCAACAAATTAGGTTCTTGTCGTTGAAGGCTTTGAGACAACTTTGAAGAAGACTTGGAATTCTCAATCATCCAAGTTAGGAATGTCCTCACTTTTGAGTTCAATGCCACTATCAAGCATATGAAGTTGTTCTAGTTTTAAAACTCTTATGTTCTTTCCTTTTTATTTGAGTACTAAAAATTTTATATTCTATCTGTGGTATTATTACATTGATGTATGGGCTAGTCCAAAATATTTATACTCTTGTTAGATGGTTATGAGATAATACATTCATTCGAGACTATGTTAAATTTTATATATCTATGTGCAATAAAAGTAAAAGACTATGTAATCCTCCTATACAAAGGGTATATGTATACTCAATATGAAAATACTATGTGGATGTAGAGATCTATGTAAGCCTCAATGTAGAAGCAATGAAAACTTTTAAATTTTCCATATTTTGGGGGTATGAATATAATGATGTAAGGTAAGACTCTAGTCTTAGTCCTCAAAAAGATATTGTCACCACTTACGTCTATGGGCTTCTCCCCGGATGTAACAGATGGACCTTAGGTCAACCCACGGTATGTCCTACAATTTTGTCATTGATGATTTGAGAGGGAAGGTTCTAGTACATCATTTAAATTTTGTAAGTGTTGAACCACAGAGGGTGACGTACGGAGCATAGGTCGACAGACGGTCTGTAGGTTGTGCCATAGGCAAAAGTCGCATCTCAACACTTCATTTCCTTCTTTTTTCCCTTTTATTTAGGAATTATTTACCATAAATAAGATTTATAACCTCGTGTTTGGAGGTTACAAATTATTATAAACTCTTAGTTTTGGTGTTTTTGTGAATTAACATGTAAACTTTAGCAATTTTATTTCCGAATTTCATTTTATATGATTTTTACTTTGCAACTCAATTAAAAATTTGAGGTTTCATTATTCTAATTATAAGTTCATGAATTCATTATTCTTAAGAATTAATTGTGAACTCTAAAGCATGAGTAGCTAAATCCACAACTAGGGTTGTGGGAATCATCACAAATTAACAAAGTTTAATAATTATTAATTAATTCTTGATAGTAATTATGCATGTATTGCTAATTATTTTTCTTCGAAATCTTTAATGGTGGCCAACATTAGATCCCGCCTTGTTGATACTTGCTGAATCAAGGAGGCAGTTTATGAGAAAAGAATTAACAACAAAGATTTAGTGGATGGTATTTAATAGTGTGATGTCATTTGGTTCAAGGGTGAAAACTAAATTTGATATTCATGTGATGTATAATCTGGGGTAATGGTAACGGTTAGTAAAACATACACCCAAAGCCAGACCAAGGTGCGAGGTAAAATTCCTTACTTGGAGGACCAATCATCTATGGATACCAAATTTACAAGCTTTTAATGTGAAACACTAGGAAAGGATTACTATTACTAGGATTACTGCATTAATATCTTGTGGGTAACAAATATACCCTAGTTTATCTCTCATATTGATAACTCAAAGATTGAATCTTGCTTACCTTTTACTGAATCAACAATTTGCTACTTAATTACAACCCCTCCCCCTTTTTTATTTACTTGTCTCAGAAGCACTTTGATTAAATAGATATAATAGTGAGTTAAGTTTAAGTCTGAATCACATTCCTCGTGGGATCAATCAACAAATTGGGTTCTTTACTTAACACTGATCGCTTACACTTCTATAGGAAGGTGTAATTTTAGCATAATAAATTTTGGCACCGCAGCCAGGGAATAAAAATTTTGTATTTATTTTACTATCATATTTAACTTTGGTCAAGTATTCTTTGATTTTATTTTATCTTTTTTTTTTGTTTTCTCTGAGTTTCTACTCTAGTGTATGCCAAGTAAGCAGCGTAGGGGTGAACCATTGACCCCCTTTGATCCATAATAGATAAAAACTTTGAGAAAAATCAACAATGAAAGGGTTCAAATAAATCTAATCCATGAGAATCTAGGTGATAGATTTGAACTAGAGCAACCTGGATTATTGATGTGTATGCTCAAGTTTATGGTGGTAATCTAATCTGAGATGCAAAAAGACTACAGAATATGCCAGCACCGTGGTTGCGTGATAACTACATTGTTAAATTCAATGTTAAATTCAATATAATTGAATCAGAAGGGACCATTGTTCTTCCTCATCAACCTCCTGGGAACATTTGTGGCAACCAACGGTGTAATACAAGAGCTTTTTACACAAGGGTTGTTTTCTAGTCTAGCACTAGAAGATCCTCATGGTCACATGGCTAAATTGAGAAATGTCTACAAGAATTCTGTGGGACGACTAGAATTGGATATAAATGTCATAGGTTTGAGAGTTTTCCCTCTGTCATTGACCGGTGGTGCTAGGGTATGGTTTGCAGAGTTTCTATATAATTAAATTCATATATTGGACCAATTTCATTGAGTGTTCATGGCAAAGTAGTTCCCAGTGTCTAAGGGGCTAAGCAATAAGGACAAGTGAACAATTTTGTGTTACTACCTGGAGAGTCTGTGAGTAGTTAATCGGATAGGTTCACTGCATCCATTAAAAGTGTTCTGAATCACCGTATTAATGATGATTCATTGAAAGAATATTACAACAAATTGAAGGATGAGAAAGAAGGTTGTGCTAGATACTATTGTTGGAGGATCATTTCGTGAGAACATTTCTGAGAAGATTTCTTAAAAATTGGAGAAGATTTACCAAAATAATAAGGCATGGATCTCAAGAAAGGATTATACTGGAAGAAGAACATTAATTGTTCAAGCTGAACCAGATAAATATAATGATGACATGCATGAGGAGATAGCTTAGATGAAGACAAAACTTAGGTTGTATTGAAGCATGTGAGTGGAAATGTAGAAATAGTGAATGCAGTAAATTACCTAACTAGAACTTTACCACCACCAGTTGAGGAATACTACTATGAGGAGAATTTATATTTGGTAATGGATTAGACAATGGGATTCTGAGCCAACGCCCAAGTATTCAACTAAGATAATTGGCGCCAAGGTCGAGGAAACCAAGGCCGGAACTATGAAAACTATAATTGAGAGGGAAATTAAAGTATGTCCAGCATGGGAATATAATTATAACAATAAACCTAGTAATAGATAAGCTAGGGGTAGTATGTTGCGCATTGAGGACATGATGCAAAAGATGATGAAGAGGTTTGTGATAATGTGAAAGAAATGTAAAATTACTTGTTTGGAATTGCTCAAAAAGTTGATGCCCATACAGTGTAGATCAAGTAACTTTAGCAATAGTTTCGTCTGTGGTCCACTATTGTGAACTCACATCAGCCTGACACAATTCCTAGAAACATCATCAAGAAACCAAAGAATTATGGGTATTGTATGGTAGTCACTAATTGAGGAGTAAAAATACCATTTATCCCACATTACCATTTCAGGTTGAAATTGTGGTAGAAAGAGATGCGGATGAAATAGATATTAGTGGAGACTCTAAAAATGCTACAGACAAGGAAGTGGAGGTGACCCAAAAAGTTGTTCCATGCCTAGACCTCAACCTTCATTCCCACAGACATTGGTGAAGAAAATAGAATAAGGAAAATACCACATTTTCATAATTACGTTGAAATAGTTTTCCATTAATGTTCGGTTGATACAAGTTTTGGAGAAAATGTCTGGGTATGGAAATTTATTACAGATTTGGTGACCAAGAAGATGACTGTCAGTTTTGATAATGACGAGAGGTTGCAACATTGCAGTGTAATTTCTACTAGGTCACGACTCCAAAAGAAAAAGAATTGTGGAGCTTTTAATATTCCTCGTATTATCATGATTTTGTACTTTCCAAAACCTCTGCGTTATTTGGATGCTAGCATCAACTTGACTCCTTTGTACATTTATAAGAAGTTTGGTTTAGTGGCTACAAAATTGACATCGATGTGTCTACTTATTACCGATAGAATTTTGAAAAAGCCCATTGCTATTCTTCAAGATGTCCTTGTGAAAGTAGGGTTGTTTATTGTTCTGACAACTTTTGTGATACTAGATTGTAAGGTTGATTTTGAGGTTCCTAAAATCTAAGGGAAACCATTCCTTGCTACTCGGCATACCTTTGTCGACATGGAAAGAGGACAGATGAAGTTTCGATTGAATAATGAGGAGGTACCTTTTAATATCTTTAGGTCTGTGAAGCATGAAACAATGTCAAGTCGGTATCAGTGGTGAATCATATTGTTGAATGAGGTTTGAAGTGTCTATTGAAGAGAGGTTGGGTGTTGATGCACTGGCGATGCTTTAAATATAGAATACACGTAATCCCACAGAAAGATTTCTTTTTTTGAATTGTTCATTTTGAATATTCAGTTTAAATAAGTCGTATCTTGCTCAGACCAATAAATAGAGCTGAGGTTAAGATGAATTTTTTTATGGTGATGATATTGAAGACTATGGTGATTTAGTTTCTGCACATAATAGGTTTGAATTCTTTTCCAACTAAAAAATAGTGGAGCTAGATATAAAAATCGCAACTCTCCGGCCATAAAATTATCGAAGAAAGAGCATATAAAATTTGATCTCAAGGCTCTACCATATAATTTTAGGTATGTCTTCTTGGGGAAATATGGCCCTTTACTGGTAATCATTGTTGTAGATCTGAGTGGGAACAAGTAGAGGCGTTGTTGTACGTGTTGAAGAGGCTTAAGAAAGGTATTGGCTTGACTATTGAAGACATTATTGGTATTTCTCCTGACATTAGTTCTCATAAAATCCAATCCATTCCGGACATGAAGGCAAGTATTGAGAACTAAAGGAGACTTAATCCACCTATAAAAGAGGTAGTCAAAAGGAAATAATCAAATGGTTGGATGTCTGAGACATATACCCCAATGAAAATAGTAGTTGGGCTATTCGTGATAAGTGTTTATCTAAAAAATGTGTGATTACTATGGTTCCTTATGTGAAAAATGATCTAGACCCAATGAGTTCAATGTCTATATTGAGGATATGCATGGACTATAACAAGCTAAATTCCTAGAATGAAAAATCATCTTTCAATGTCGTTGATGAACAAAATGTTGGATTGTCTCACTGGTAAGGTTGGTATCGCTTTCTAGATGGGTATTCAGGATAACATCAAATCTTCATAGCTCCGTAAGATCAAGATAAAACCACCTTCACCTGTCCGTAAAGGATTTTCGCCTTTAAAAAAATGTCATTTGAGTTGTGTACTGCTCTAGTGACACTTTAGATGTATGATGTTGATATTTTCTAATATGATGGAGGACACGATTGAGGTATTTATGGATTATTCTCTGTGGTAGGTGCATCCTTTGATGGTTGTATGATGCATTTGAACGAGGTAATAAAATAATGTGAACAGTGCAATCTTCTGCTCTATAGGGAAAAGTGCCACTTCATGGAGAAAGAAGATATAGTTCTACGTCATCAGATTTCCTAGAAGAGTATTGAGGTTGATACAGCTAAATTTGAGGCAATAGAAAAGTTTCAACCACCAATCTTTACTAAAGGTTTTAGAATTTTTATTGGGCATGCAGGTTTGTACCAGAGATTGATCAAAGATTTTACACCTATTGTGCAAACTACTCTAAAAAATAGTGTAACTTTGATTTTGATAAGCATTTGGAGAGTTGAAAAAAGGTTAGTATCATTACGTATCAATATTTCACGTGATTGGGGGAAACCATTTGAAGTGATGGTTGATGAGAGTGGGGTGGATGTTTGTGTGGTATTGGTAAAGGGATGAAAGAAAATTCTTCATCTAATTTAGTATGTGATCAATGCTCTAAATGTGACAAAAATAACTATACTCTGGCTGAACAGGAACTCTTTATTGTGGTTTTCGTGTTCGAGAAATTTTGATCCTACTTTCTTAGTACTAAGGTCATAGTGCATACAAACCATTCTGCATTGAGGTACCTGATCCCTAAAAAGGGTTGCAAAACTGAGGTTTATTAGATGGGTATGGAACAACCAGGGAGCACCCCCTAGTCGTAAATGACGTCTTCATCCTCTTAGAGGTCTTAGAAAATCCCTTACCATACACTATCGCATCATCGATAGAGCAAAAATTAGGAGAAATTAAAACTTTAAATTTGATGTTCTCTTAGACTTTTCATATATTGAAAATAGACTATAATTGTCTCACAGAACCATCTATTATAAAAATGCAAGATTCGGGACATAACCCTTACATCATTACAATATGTCTCATATAAAATTACAATAAAGTCTTGGAAGTAAGAAACATGGAAACTAGAGTTAAGCTTCTTCATCCTCAAACTTGATGACTCACGAACTTGGGTTATCAATCCAAGTCAACAAAAAAGGAGTGGAATGTCTTCAATGGCCCCAACCTACACTTTATGTATAAAATAGAAGAGAATCTGGGTTATTACAAACTACATGTACTAAGTATGGAAAATATTCAAGTAAATCATTGAAAATATTCACAAAGGGACATTCTATTCATAAGCATGCCTAATTAACTTAAAAATATTTCATGCACATTCCAAGAACATAGACAAATCAATAACATAGAAACAATAAGAAAATTTCATGTTTCATGTTCAACAGAAACATCATAATAAAGTCATAAGCAACAATACATCAATACATCACATGAACTTACTCAAAATCTCATTTCAAGTCAACTAGTACAATGTATATGTGAAGCCCCATAACCCCACATAAACTAAGTAAACTATCAAAGAGACCATAAGCATTTGCTTTACCTAATATAACATCATAACACGTGTAGTCAACCTCATATATAGAAATTTAGACCAACATTATGTATATTAAGTGAAACCAACATCATATAAGGCCAACATTATGTCGAATCAACATGATCCATTTCATTAATAACATATGTACATAAAGGGAACACCCTAGGACTCCCCTCAAGGTCCACTTGTGCAAAGTATAGGTAGAGTCCCATACCCTTACCTACAATAAGTACACCTCTCAAGGATCCCTAGTTAATATGCATATTTTTTACTTACTTACATTCATTCATTTTACTTCCAGGAAACTTCTCCATAACAAACACTAGACCATTGAGCTAAACATGGAATCCTGTGTCAAACCCTCACATAGAAATAAGGGCATCCTACTTGCCAAGGTAGGACATATACATCATAATAGTGTCTACATGGACCCACTGGCTAGGTTTCCTATGGGGGAATATAGTTAAGGAACTAGGAGATTTTTATTATAAACTCTCTTTATGCTAATTCACATTGTAGTTTCAACCTCATCAAACATTTAGTGAACCTGCCTTCCTATTTGGAAGGGACACCTTTCGTAAAGTTCACTCGGTGCTAAGCTAAATTCCCTTTTTGAAGTATATTTAAGTATTCCTTAGCATTAGTGTATAATATGGGCCTTAGGAGTCTAGACCCTTATATTACATGATCACATCTCCTAGATTCTAGGATGAGAAGGTTCTTTTATCACAACCCGACATTATGTGAGAACATTACATCATAATATAAAAATAAGATGCACATGAGAATCACTTCCAATCCCTCATAATAATACACATGTCATCATCTCACATACATAGTGTTCATAGCTTAATAAAACATTATAACTTAATCAATTATACTTCAATTGAACAATATTACCAACAATAGACCAACATTAATACAATAAAGTTTTCATGATCTTGGAAGTCTTACCAATGGCTCACAAGAATCTTATCCAAGAACTCACCACCAAATACATGATACTCACCCAACAATTCAATCATAATCATAATATAATGGTAAATTATTCAAGAAAACATTGAATTATATCTCCCTCAATCATAATCAACCTAATTCACAAATTAGGGTTAGGAGAAAGGGGTATTTATGGGTATTTACACGGAATTAGGTCAAATCCTAAAGTAATACATCAATCCTCCCATAAAAGTACATAAATAATCACTAATAATTGAATTAATACTAAATAATTAAAGTTAGAAAGTAGACCTACGAAATTGGATGAAAACTAGGATTTTCAAGAACATTGAAATGAAAATTTTGAAGAACCTCTCGGTCAAAGCAGTCCCAAGAGTGAATAGCCTCCATAACTTAAAAATCCTTGGATATTTGTGAGGGAAAGTCTTTATCCTGAAGCCCTATATAAATCTTGGTCCTATTCTTAAATGGGGTCTTTGGAGTAGTGAGAGAAACTAGAGAGACATGACATCTTTTTGGGTCTTGAGAGTTATAAGGTTTTAGATTAGTTTGACATAGGATACTTAAATAAACCTGAACTAAATAATTATAGTTGTCCCTAAGCATTAATTAATCAATTAATTAATAACCTAAACTCCCCAACTTAAGTCGTGTGGAGGTAGTGGACCAAGGAGAAGGAGTATAATTATAGACCCACGAGCACCATCTATGGGGCGTGAGCCCATCGACAGCTCGCCATTCCTCTCATGGTTCTAAGTTGGTTCTTGATAGTTTTTAGGGTCAATGGTTGGGTCCTCCTAAAGGATCCTTAGGGTGGTCCTTGAGGAGTCGTACCCAGAAGTTGTGACCCTAAACACACTCTAAGGTATACCTTATGTATTTTCACAATGTTTGATCTTCATACGATACTTCAAACCCCATATAGGACCTAAGGACACACTAGATTACTTTCACTCATCTCCTGACGTTGTGGTTGTTTCTTGACCTTTTGGCTCTTATACTTCCTAATCAAGTTAATTACCTTTTTTAAGTCCTGTAAAAAAAATTACACATCGACACTATGTGAGACTCTAGCATAGGTCCTTAGATTTCCGAGGTATAACAATACCCCCCCCCCCCTTGGGGAACATTCGTCCTCGAAAGACACTTTAAATATCTTTTTGGAATTATGACTCAAGACTAGCAGCCTAACCAACCTATGAGACACAAGGATAATTCAACAAAAAAGGAGGAAACATTTGCTCCCTTCTTAACACACAAAGAAACATTTATGAGATAGAAATTATGCCAACTACCCATTACGCAAAACATTCTCCATTTTACATTTTAAAAGGAGGAATGTCCTGCTCCTTTTCATATGTCTCAACATCTTCAACAAGAAGCAATACATAAACTTCATCACTTCACACTTGGGCAATTTCACAAGAAATATCACACAACTCAATTTACTAAACACGTAATCAAGTATTATCAAGTATAAAGAAATATAGTTCAAGACATGTATGAAACATGGATTTTTTTACAAGAACATACATAATGAAGGAAAATCATAGAAGTTTCTAACCACACTTCAACCTCTTCAAAACCAAACGAGGAGAAGTTACTAACCTAAACCTGTACTAGAAGAGGAAGGAAAAAGATGAGAATATCGGGACATCATAGCTACCTCAGCCTCCCAAGTAGCATTTTCCACTAGTTGTTTCTTCCAAAGAACCTTTACGGAAGCTACTTCTTTATTCCTCAAAATCTTAACTTGCTGGTCTAAGATCTCAACTGAGAACTCTTCATAGGAAAGGTTAGTACAACTTCTAAACCTTCCACAGGAACGATAGACACTGCATTACTTATGCACTTTTTTAGCAGTGTCACCTGAATAAACAAATGGACCTGAGAAAATTCAATAGGTAATTTCAACTCATAGGAAACACTTCCGATTGGTTTCACAATCTGATATGGCCCCACATACTGAGGACTAAGTTTCCCCTTTTTACCGAACCTCATCACCCCTTTCATGGACGATATCTTCAAATAGACCAAGTCACCTACCATAAAGTCAAGTTCTCTCTTTCAATTGTCTGCATAGTATTTTTGATGACTTTAGAACATGTTCAATATACCCTTATGAGTCGTACTTTCTCCACATCTTCATAGAACAGGTTCAATCTACCCTTATGAGTCATACTTTCTCCACCCTTATGAGAGTTTTACTTTTGCCGAATTACAAGTTGAACAATCAAAGGTGTAACACTCCAGAAGTCTTGTGACTTAGACTAGAGCCTTAATTACCTAAAAATAATTCAAATTTTGTTTCCAAACCTAGACTAACATAATAAAGTTGATTTAGAACTATTAGAGCCTAAATATCAAAGAAAGACCTTGAAGTCCGGAAACTAGCTAAATTTAACTAGCAGACGTCCTTGTGTTTGGTGAGGGTAGGAGTGTCATATAAAATCTTAAATTATAAAATAACTTTAAATAGGTAAAATATACTATATATGGTCCAAACTTCCAGTCATTACTCCCATAGGACCGCCTAAAGGTCCTTGAGGAGGACCCTAACTTTGACGAGCAGGTTGCAAAAGCAGACTGCGTGCAGCCAAGAATTGGAGGTTGCCACGCGTCGCACAGCCAACATTGGCTAGGCAAATTTTTCCTTGAGATGCGGATCCTTCACAAGTATATATTGGTTATAGGTCAGTTTTAAGTCATTTTCATACACTCAATCAAATCCCAAATCAAAAATTCAAAAGCTCTCATCTCTCTATCCATTCATCCTACATTGAAGAAGCAAAGAAGCATAAGGAAGAAGAAAAAGTCTTTAAGAATATCACTCAAATTTCGTGGATTAATTATCATTAAGGTATGGGTTATTCACTGTTGGGATTCCTTTCCCCAAGAGGTCCTTTCAAAGTTGATTTCTAAATCACCTAATTCATAGGGTTTTCTTCTACATATGGGTCTTTATTCTAAACTTTAAATTGATGATTCATTATGACAAACTTTGATAACATATGGCTAATTAAGTTTAGATTGTTGAGTAATTTTTGTTGATTTAATGGTAATTTCATTTTATTCATGTAAATTCCCCAATTTTTCCAAATCATAGGTCTTGCTTATACATTCATGGGAATTGATGAATGTATTGATTGTTAGACTTGTTTTATTTATTCTAATTTGTTCATGGACTGCCTAAGGTAATGTATTATTGGGATTGGATATATTTCTTGAATAATTAATGATGAACCCTTTCCCCCCTAACTCTAGGTTATGAATTGAAGTTAATTTGGATAGGGATGATGCATGACCTAGTTATTGTATATATTACTATTGAATGATGTTATTACACCTATTATTGGATGAAATTAGTTTGGTTGATGGTAAGACCATGGATGATGACTTTTTAAAGAGATCGGGTAAGTCTTTGTGATCTCAACCCTTTACATCAATTATAATGGCTTGTACTTGGTGATGAAGTTGAATAGAAGTATGTCTTGTGATTGGATTAAGTAGGTGTTGGTATGAAGATGTAATTGAAATGTATTGATTATGTGTATTATGAGATTATGATTTAAGATTTAATAATGTAAGGTTGGTTATGAAGTACCTATGTGCCTTACTATGATATGATGATGTTAATGTGTTAATCTCATAGTTGAGGGTTGTATTGAAAGGATGTTCTCATGCAATTCCTATTTAGCTAATGACTGTGACTATACAAGGAGTTATTCTCATATGAACTAAATTAAGTTATGATTGTTAAAGAAAGACATTTCAAAAGGGACTCTAGCTTAGCCTCGAGTGAACTAATAGTGAGGAGTGTCCCTTCTCAAATAGCGAAGGCAGGTTCACTAATGTACTCCAGAAATCGAGATTACAATGCCAAAGGCATAAAGAGGGTCTCAATATGTCTCTAAGTTCTTGAACTATGTTTGCCCCATAGGAATACTAGTTAGCGGATCCACTTAGATGCTATGTTCATGTTTTGGTATTACCTTGGCAAGTAGTCCACCTTCTTTGAATGTGGGGTTTCATAACACTGGATTCAACATTAGCTCATGTGTTCTATTTCAGTTAAGGCAAGTGTTTCCGAAAGTAAAATAAAGTAAGATGACTTATGTGTTCTACCTATACATGGCATTAGTTGGTTGGCCTTGAGTGAAGTCCTAGAACGATGTTTTATGTTCTTATGCTCTTATAAAGTGACTGATATGCATGTGTTGACTTTACATATTGATTATACTATATGATTTTGGTTTCATGTATGAAAATGTTATTAGTTTATATTGCTAAACATAATGATGACTACTATTGATGCTATGTTATGTGATTGGGCACTGATTACGATCCTTTATTTGGTTTACTAGATTCAGTAAGGTTATGGGGTTTACTTGTTCATTGAACTTGTTTACTTGATGGTGTGTTATGAGTAGGGGTCTATTATATGTTTTAATGTTATGAACTCTTGAACATGCTTTTTTGTGATAGCATGATGGGAGTTGCTTTGTCTATACTTGACTTTATGTGATAATGTTGTTCTTATGTTGAATATGCTATTGTCTTAAAGATATATGATTATTGTCTTATATGTTTGCTTGATTGTGCATAAGGCTTTTCAATGTAACTTGGCATGGTTTTGAACAAATGTCCCTTTTAGCATGATTTCTAAGTTGTGTGTGCATATGTTTCCATACTTAGTACAAGCGATGTACTCATCCTTTTTTTCCAAACATTTTAGGTTTTGGTCGTTGAAGGGTTCCTGAACAATTTGCAAGGAAGGCTTGGATCATTTCTCCAAGTGTGGTATGTCCTCATGATCTAAGGATGATGCCTTTTCCCATTCTACCTATGTGACTTGCTATAATCTAATGAGATTCGTTTTACTCATATTGTTCCATACATTGTTGTAAGCCCTAAGTGGTAATTATACATTTATGTAAGGGCTCTGCTCGAATTGTTCTATTCCAACTTGTATGGTTTTATATGAGACTTCTCTTTTAGACTTTATATTGTATATTGTATATGTGTGACATAAAAGTAGAAACCTATGTAAGCTTCCTATGCGAGGAGTCTAAGTAAACTCCCTATGTATACGTTATGTGTAAGAGAGAGTCTATGTAAACCTCATGAAGTAGATGTAGATGAAAAATTTTAATTTTCCACATTTTTAACCTATGAAATGTAATGATGAATACTAAGAGGCTAGTCTTAGTCCTCTCCGAGGACAACGACGCCAGTTACGTCTAGGGGGTGCACCCCGGGTGTGAAAAACTTGGTATCATAGTATGAGGCTGAATATCTTTAGAATCTATATATCATTGAACCACGTCTATGTAGATTCATAATTGTGAAGCACGCCGCACTTATGAATTAGAGACTATGTGATGCTTAGGAAACACTCATCTTCTTGTACTCTTATGTCGTTCCTCTAGAATATTATTTTATGTGCTTTAACCTAAGAATTTTATCGTGTTTATTGGTATGACTACTAAAATAACTGCTGCTAGAAAGGCCGAAGAAGGGATTGCAAATGCGGGAGCTCATGACAATCAAGATCCTCCACAAGAAAACCAAGTGCCTCCACTTGAGCAAGCTGCTATAGGTGATCAAGTTTCGATTGTTCCTCCACCTATGACGGATGGGGAAATCAGTTCGGATTTTCTTTACTTAGACCAAGACATGATCTCTCAAGCTAATGTCGTCACTTTTAAAGTCCAATATATGACCGCCCAAATGAATGGGGAGGTTTGACCTTGTATTCCTCCACATTCTAGCACTATGGATTCTCGTTTGAGAGATTTTATTCGGATTAATCCACCTATGCTCTTCGGGTCAAAAGCAGATGAAGACCATCAAGACTTTCTTGATGAGGTCTATAAGATCCTATTTTCTATGGATATGACTCAGCAAGAGAAGGTCGAGTTAGCGGCCTATCAACTCAAAGATGCAGACCAAACTTGTTACACATTTTAGAGGGATAAAATAGTGTGCTAAGAGGTTGTCTGGTGACTTGGGAGATCTTCAAGACACCTTTCCTAGATAGGTTTTTTCCTAGAGAAATGAGGGAAGCTACGGTGGAAGAATTCATCAACCTTTTTCAAGGATTTATGAGTGTACTTAACTATTTCTTGAAGTTTAATAAGTTTTCCAAGTATGATTCATCATTGGTTTGTAACTCAAGGGATTAGATGATTTATTTTCATACGGGAGTGTCTGATGACTTGGTGGAACAATGTTGTTCGGCTATGTTACATGATAACATGAATATCTCTCGTCTCATTGTTCATGCACAACAAATGGAATAAATTAGTCTAAGGAGGAAGAATAAAGAGGCGAGAAGGGTGAAGTCTTATGAAGGTGGTTCCTCAGAAGGAAGATTGGAAATCCAAGACAAACCTAGATTTAAGAAGAGGTTCTCCAATCAAGTTCCTTCCAAATTTTCCCAAGGCTGGTGATGAAAGGGTTTCTAACCCTAAGTCTCAAAAGGGAAGAGGTACTAATTCACCAAGCAAGAAGCCAACTTGTGAATGTGTGGTAAGAAGCACTTTCGTGAGTGCCTTGTTGGGAAAGACAATTCCTTTGGATGTGGCAAGAGTTGCCACAAGGTTAAAGATTTCCCTAATATAAAGGGGAAAGACAAGAGTAGTGGGCAAGCACAATCAAGTGTTCTAATATGGATGCTCCAAGAAAGAATCGATTTTGTGCTCTTCACTCTAGAGGTTAACAAGTGAGTTCTCCCAATTGGGTGAACGGTATGTTACAAGTCTTCTCTATTGATGTTTATGTTTTTCTTGATCCGGGTGCTACATTATCTTTTGTTACCCCCTTAGAAGCTAGAAAGTTTATTATTTTGTATGATGTCTTAAATGAACCTTTTATGGTAACTACCCCGGTAGGTGATTCTTGTGGTTGCAAAGAGGGTATATAGAAATTTTCCTATAAAGCTTCTCAATTGAGTTACTCATGTTGAATTAGTATAACTTGATATGGTTGATTTTTATATCATTTTGGGGATGGATTGGTTGCATGATTGTTTTTCTTTCATAGATTGTAGGACAAAAATTGTCAAGTTAAATTTTCCCAATGAACCCGTTTTAGAGTGGAAAGGGGGTATTTCTAATCCTAGAGGTTGTATAATTTCTTGTATAAATGTTTGTAAGATGATTTCTGCAGGGTGCTTATGCCACATTGTAAGAGTGAAAAATTTATACTCCGAAAATCCTCCCATTGAGTTAGTCTCCGTAATGAGGGAATTTTAGGAGGTCTTCCCTAATGATCTTCTCAGAATCCCTCCTGAACAGGAAATTGATTTTATTATTGACTTATTACCGGATACCAACCCTACTTCAATTCCTCCTTATCAGATGGCTCTGGCCGAATTGAAAGAGTTGAAGTCTCAACTCAAGGACTTACTAGTCAAAGGCTACATTAGACGTAGTATTTTTCCATGGGGTGCTCCGGTATTGTTTGTGAAGAAGAAGGATGGGTCTATTAGAATGTGCATTGATTATTTCCAACTAAATAAAGTCACCATTAAGAATAAGTATCCTCTCTCTCGGATTAACGACTTGTTTGATCAACTCCAAAGGGAAAGCTACTTTTATAAAATTGACTTGAGATCGGGGTATCACAAACTTAGGGTGAGAGATGAGGATATACCAAAAATGGTCTTTCGAACTAGGTATGGTCACTATGAGTTCCTAGTAATGTCCTTTGGTCTCACTAATGCCTCAGCATCTTTTATAGACCTCATGAATAGGGTGTTTCGAAGTTACATACATTCATTTGTCAATGTCTTCATTGAGGAAATCTTGGTATATTCTAAAAATAAGGGTGAACACATGGACCATTTGAGAGTGGTATTGCAAGTCCTTACGAAAAACCAACTATTTTCCAAGCATAGCAAATGAGTTTTGATTGAGGTCGATGGCATTTCTTGGTCATATCATCTTTAGTGAGGGAGTTGAGGTTGATCCAAGAAAAACCAAGGCGGTTAAAAATTGGCCTAGACCATTGACTCCAATCGACATTAGGAGTTTCTTGTGTCTAGCGGGATACTATAGGAGGTTTGTGGATTGTTTTGCGTCCATTGCTTCTCCTTTGACTACCTTGACCCAAAAGAGTGTTAAATTTGAGTGGTTAGAGGTATGTGAAAGAAGCTTCCAAATTTTGAAAGATAGGCTTACCTACGATCCGTTATTGACTTTACCGAAGGGTACCAAGGGCTTTGTTGCATATTTTCCTGCATCTCGAGTTGGCTTAGGGTGTTTACTTATGTAACATCGGAAATTAGTAGCCTATGCCTCTAGAAAACTTAAGGTGTGTGAGAAGAATTATCCAATCATGATCTTGAGTTAGCGGTCATGGTGTTTGCCTTGAAAATATTGAGGCATTATCTATATGGTGTTTATGTTGATGTGTATACCGACCACAAGAGTATTCAATAAGTATTCACTCAAAAGGAGTTAAATCTCCGACAAAGAAGGTGATTGGAATTGTTGAAAGCATACGACATGAATGATCTTTACCACCCCGGCAAAGCCAATGTGGTTGCGGATGCTCTAAGTTCAAAGAAAGACCTAGTAAAAGATGTTCATAGGTTGGCTCATTTGGGTGTTAGATTGGAAGATTCTCCAAATTGTGGTTTTATGGTCCATCATAGCTCTAAATCATCTTTGGTGGTTGAGGTGAAGTCTAAGCAACACCTTGATAAATCATTGATGGAGTTGAAGAATTTGTTCTTCGTAAGCTTAATGAGTCATTCTCCTTGGGGGGATGGTGTTTTGAGGTATTAAGAAAGGTTGTGTGTGACCAATGTTGATGACTTGAGAAACCTAATTCTTGAGAATCTCATGGTTCTCGTTATTCTATTAATTCGGGCTCTACCAAGATGTATCATGACCTTAGAGAAGTATTTTGGTGGAATGGATTAAAAAGGGACATAGCGGAATTTGTTGCAAAATGTCCAAATTGCCAACAAGTGAATGTCGAGCACCAAAAGCTGGTTGGCTTACTTCAAGAAATACAAGTTCCCACTTGGAAGTGGGAAGAAATTAATATGGACTTCGTGGTAGGTTTTTCTCGGACACAAAGAAGAAATGACTCTATACGGGTGGTGGTGGATAGGTTGACAAATTTCGCTCATTTTATTCCTGTCAAGTCCACTGACTTGGCGGAGGATTATTCAAGGATCTTCATAGATGAGATTGTGTGTATTAATGGTATTCCTTTATCCGTCATATCAGATAAGGATCCACAATTCACATCTTGGTTTTTGAGGTCATTCCAAAAAGGGTTGGGTACAAATTCATCCCCAAACGGATGGTCAAGCGGAGCGTTCTATTCAAACCTTTGAGGATATGTTTAGAGATTGTGTAATTGATTTCAAGGGAAATTGGGATGAACACTTGCCTTTGGTTGAATTCTCTTATAACAATAGTTACCATTCGACTATATCCATGGCTCCTTTTGAGGATTTGTATGATAGGAGATGTAAATCTCCAATTGGGTGGTTTGAAGTTGGCGAGTCTTCTCTCTTTGGTCCCAAATTGATCTATAAATCTTTGGAGAAAGTTCATATGATAAGGAACCGATTGAAAATAGCCTATAGTTGGCAAAAATCTTATGCCGACAATAAGAGAAGGGACTTGGAATTTGAATAAGGTGATAAGGTGTATTTGAAAATCTCGCCTATGAAAGGGGTGATAAGATTTGGCAAGAAAGGGAAGTTGAGTCCTCGTTATGTGGGGCCCCATGAAAATTTTCAGAGGGTTGGCAAAGTTGCATACAACTTGAGACTACCTAGTGAACTAGCTTTGGTTCATCTGGAGTTCCATGTCTCAATGCTTAAGAAGTGCATCGGTGACACCGAGTTCATTCATCCTATTGAGGGTCTAGATGTGGATGAGAACCTATCCTATGAAGAGGTTTCAGTGGAAATCCATGATCGTCAAGTGAAGAAATTAAATAACAAAGAGGTGGCCTCCATAAAAGTCCTATGGATGAACCACCTAGTTTCGGGGTAAACATAGGAGGCCAAGGCCGACATGGAGTCCCGTTATCCTCATCTCTTTGTTGATTAAGGTTAGTTGTACCTATTAATAATGAAAATAATTAATAAATTTAATTTTGCTTGTTTTGCAAAGATGTGCATATTCATGATAAAGGTTTTTGCTAAAATGAAGTTTCATATAAAAATACTCTTTTGCTTGATTTGCACTTATTTGTGTATTTGGTATGTTATTTCCTATATGAAATAATATTGAGCATGATAATATGTTTTGAAAGAAACTTTGGCACATGTCATTCTTTAATGCTATGCTGAACTCATGTTGTTGAGAAGGAAATTCTTGATAAGAAATGTTGAGCTCTTATGTATTGTGATTTGAGTTGTTATGTGTAATGCCACATTATATGTTGAATGAAGTAGTGAAGTACTCCTATGAGTTGTGACTCATCATATACATATAGTTGTTGGTTATGCAAGTATTGAGTCTTTCCTTTCCATACAAAAAGATTTTAGTGCCATACTGGCATGAATGTTCTTAAGGGGGGATTATGTAACACTATAGAAGTCCCATGACTTATACAAGATCTTCTTACGTAAAAATAATCAAAATCACATTTCCAGGCGTACACTACCATGATAAAATTGATTTAGAAGTATTATATCCTAAATGTCAAAGAAAGACCTTGACGTCCGGAAACTAGCAAAATTTAACTAGTAGACGTCCTTGTGTTTAGTGAAGTTTGGGAGTGTTATATGAAGTCTAAAACTTGTAAAAATATTTTAAATAGGTAAAATATAGTATATAGGGTCCAAACGTCCAGTCACAACTCCCCAAGGACCACCCGAACGGTCCATAAGGAGGACCCTAACTTTGGCGAGGAGGCTGCCAAAGCAGCCAATGTGCAGCCAAGAATTGAATGTTTCCACGCGTCGTACAGGAAACACTGGCTAGGAAAATTTTACCTTTCAATGCAGATACTACATGGGGCTCTCTTCCTCGACCCGAATTTCAGAAAAAAGATGTGGATCTTCCGCACGACGCGCAGCCACTTCCAAGATTCGTTCGTGTCGTTTTAAGTCAATTTGACTTCACAAAAAGACCCAATTAAGTGAGGGAACTTTTGGGTAATTTAGAGGACGATCATATATTGGTTTAGGTAATTTTTATGTCATTTTCACTCATTCAAATAAAATCCCCAAATCAAAATCCAAAAGCTCTCATCTCTCTCTCCATTCATCCTCCATTGAAAAAGCAAAGAAGTTTGAGGAAGAAGACAGAGTCTCCAAGGTTCACTCTAATTTTGTGGATTTACCTTGATTAAGATATGAGTTATTAACTCTTGGGATTTCTTTCCCCAAGAGATCCTTTCAAAGTTTATTTCAAAATCACCCAATTCTTAGGGTTTTCTTCTACAAATGGGTTTTCTTCTAAACTTGAAAACGATGATTGATAATGACTAATTGTTATTAACTATGGCTAATTTAGTGTATATTGTTGATTATTTGATGTTGAATAATGGTAATTTCATTTGATTCATGTCCTTTCCCAAATTTCCCCAACTCTTGGATCTTGCTTATAAATTGATGGGAATTGATGAATGTATTGATTGTTAGACTTTTTTTTATCTATTCTAATATGTTCATGGACTTCCTAGGGTAATGTATTGTTGGTATTGGATATATTTCTTGAAGAATTCATGATGAACCCTTCCCCCTAACCCTAGGTTATGAATTGTAGTTAATTGGGATAATGATGATGCAATTGACCTAGTTATTGTATTAATTACTATTGAATGATGTTATTACACCTATTATTGGATGAAATTGGTTGGTTGATGTTAAGACCATGAATGATGACTTGTGAAATAGATCGGGTAAGTCTTTGTAATCTCAACCCTTTACTTATATTATAATGGCTTGTACTTGGTGATGAAGTTCAATAGAAGTATGTCTTGTGATTGGATTAAGTAGGTGTTGGTATGAAGATGTAATTGAAATATCTTTTTTATTTAGATTTTGAATTATAATTTAAGATGTAATGATATTAGGTTAGTTATGAAGTACCTATGTGTCTTACTATGATATGATAATGTTAATGTGTTAATCTCACAGTCGAGGGTTGTATTGAAAGGATGTTATCATATAATTCCTATTTAGATAATGACTATGAATATACTAGGAGTTGTTCTCCTATGACCAAAACTAATTAATGATTGTTAAAGAAAGATATTTCAAAAGGGACTCTAGCGTAGCACTCAGTCAACTAGTAGTGAGGAGTGTCCCTTCCCAAATATGGAAGGTAGTTTCACTAATGTACTCAAGAGATAGAGATTACAATGCCAAAGTCATAAAATGGGTCTCAAACATGTCTCCTGGTTCTTTAACTTTGTTGCTCCCATAGGAATACTATCTAGTGGATCCACCTAGATGTTATTTTCATGTTTCGGTACTAGTTTAGCAAGTAGTCCACCTTTTTTCGTGTAGGGTTTCATTAAACCAGATTCCACATAAGCTCATGTGGTCTATGTCAGTTAAGGCAAGTGTTTCCGAAAGTAAAATAAAGTAATATATTAAACTCCATGTAAGATGACTTAAGGTGTCTGACTTAGTGTAGGTAGGGGTTTGGGACTCTACCTATACATTAAAGTAGCAGGCCTTGACGGAAGTCCTAGAAGAATGTTCTTATGCTCTTACAAAGTGACCGATATGCAGGTGTTGACTTTACATGTTGGTGCTACTATATGATTTTCGTTTCATGTATGAAAATGCTATTGATTTATATTACTAAACATGATGATGACTACTATTGATGCTATGTTATGTGATTTTGGCCATTGCTTATGATCCTTTATTTGGTTTACTAGATTCAGTAAGCTTATGGTGCTTTACTTGGTCATTGAACTTGTAGACTTCATTGTGGGTTATGAGTAAGGATCTTGTATATGTTGTAATGTTATGAACTCTTGAACATGCATTGTTCTTATAACATGATGTTGGAGTTGCTTTGTCTATAGTTCTAATATGCTACACACATGTTACTTGACTTTACTTTATAATGTTGGTCTTGGGTTGAATATATTATTCTCTTAAAGAATATATGATTATTGTCTTACATGTGTTCTTGATTGTGCATAAGGCTTTTCAAAGTAACTTGGCATGGTTTGGAACAAATGTCCCTTTTAGCATGATTTCTAAGTTGTGTGTGCATATGTTTCCATACATATTAGAAGTGATGTGCTAACCCCTATTTCTCCCTTTTTCCTAAATATTTTAGGTTTCGGTCGTTGAAGGGTTTGTGACCAATTTGCAAGAAAGGATTGGATCATTTCTCCAAGTGTGGATATGTCCTCAAGATCTGAGGATGATGCTTTTTCACATTCAACCTATGTGACTTTCTATAGTCTAATTACATTCATTTCACTCTTATTGTTGAATACATTGTTTTAAGCCCTAAGTGGAAAATATACATTTGTGTAAGGGTTTTACCCGGATTGTTCTATTTCGACTTCGATGGTTTTACATGAGACATAACTATTAGACTCTATATTGTATATTTTATATGTGTAACATAAAAGAAGAAGCCTATGTAAAATTCATATGCGATGAGTCTAAGTAAACTCCCTATGTATATATTATGTGTAAGCAACAGGTCTATGTAAGACCTCATGAAGTATATGTAGTTGAAAAGTCTTAATTCTCCGCATTTTGAACCTATGAAATGTAATGACGAATGCTAAAATGCTAGTCTTAGTACTCTACGAGGAGGAGGACGATGGCTATGTCTAGGGGGTGCTCCCCCGCTGTGACAAAAGGAAGCAACTCAAAATTGATTTTTATTTCATGATAAACCAAAATTGGAAAAATGAGAAAACACAATAGTATTTGGATGTCCTAGATGTTTATGCCAAACCACATTCATAGTAGTGATGGAAGAAAAATCTAGAACAAGAGGAATAGAAAAGTGTATAGGAAACAATCTTTCAACTTTAGGTCCTTTTGCCATTATCATCTTCGACACCTGATCATGCACAAGGCAACTATTATGAGAAAAATTCTCATTACAATTGTTATCTACCAATTGGCGAACTGAAATACGACTAGTGGAGATCTTTGGTGATATAAAAATATTCTTGAAAGTTTCAATAATATCTTTAACCTTGGTAATAGGTAAATTACCACCATAGGAAATCTGAATTTGTGTTGGACCATTATATTAACGGATGTTTTGAAGTATATCAGTTGAGTTGGTCATATGATTGGAAGAGCCAGAATCAACAAACCAAAATTTAGATATTACCTCATTACCTTGTAGTCCTGATACGCTCAAACTTACTTCTCAAATAAGAAGTAAAGTGGTCGTGTCAAGTAAATAACCCAACTAGTGAGGTTGGGATCGTTCCCACGAGGAAAATAGTCTAGAATTAACTGCAACCTATTATTACTATCGTTTGGTCAATAACTTCCTCGAAAAGTAAAAATATAAAAAGGGGGGTTCTATCTCTAAATAAGTGAAAATAAACAACGAACTTGAAAGAGACACTTAACATCTTTTAATGTTGGGTTTTAATCAATTAATCAAAGTAACTAGGGTTAACGTGTTCCCCACAGGTTCATAACTAGATAACTCTAACTATAACAATTCTTTCCTAGTATCTTGCATGCAAAGTGATAAGTTATGTATTTCTAAATCCTTGGTCCGGCATCTAGAAAATCTCACTCCGCACCTTGGTCCGGCTACGTGTGTTGCTATCCTAACCCTTATCCTTACCTCATATTAAGCATCATATTCGATATTTGACTAAGTTATTACCTCATACCAATCAATACTAGCCTATTAGATAGTATACACTAAATCTATGTTAATAATTCTTTTCCTATTATCTACCTCCTTGGTCCGGCAAGTAGCTTTAAGGAGAGTTCTAACGGTTGCAATCCGTTAAAAAGTCTTCTAAATGAAAGAATTATTAATACATGCAAGACACTATTCTAGAATTGTTCTTTTAATTAGGGTTTATCTGATTATTTGCCTATGGTTCCCACAACCCTAGTTATGGAGTTTAGTTACTCATAGCCATAAACACAATATTCAAATATATTAAATACGAATTCATGTACTTACTTCAATGAGAAAGAATAAAGTCCGAAAGTTTGCTGGATTAATCACCAAAAATCACTATTCTGTCCCAATACTACACCAAGAGCCACCCCACTAGCATCGCACATTACCTCAAATGGACTGTTCCAATCCGGAGAAATAATGATAGGCGCAGACACTAACTTTTCTTTTAGCTCACCAAATCCTTTAAGACAGGATTCATCAAAACAAAATTTACATTCTTTCTCCAGCAATTTGCACAATGGGTGTGCAATCTTTGAAAAGTCTTTGATGAATCTCCGGTAAAAACCTGCATGCCCAAGAAAGCTTCTCACACCTTTCACAGAGATCGGTGGGGGAAGTCTCTCTATTACCTCAACTTTAGCTCGACCAACCTCTATGCCCTTTTCTGAAATGCGATGACCCAACACAATACCCACTTTCACCATGAAATAACACTTTTCTCAGTTAGTACTAAATTGTAGTCTTCACATCTCTTAAGAACCTCAGATAAATTGGTCAAACACCGCTCGAATGAATCACCAACCACAGAAAAATCATCCATAAAAACTTCTATACTATCCTCCACCATGTCAGAAAATATTGACACCATACATCTCTGAAAGGTTGCGGGTCCATTGCACAACCCAAACGGCTTTCTTCTGAACACAAAGGTCCCATATGGACAAGTGAAAGTGGCTTTCTCTTGATCTTCTAGTGCAATCGAAATCTGATTATACCCCGAATACCCATCAAGGAAACAATACCACCCTTTTCCGGCAAGTATATCCAACATCTGATCCATGAAGGGCATAGGAAAATGGTCTTTTTCAGTCCATGAGTTCAGTTTACGGTAATCCATACACACCCTCCATCCAGTAACTGGTCTCATTGGAACAAGTTCATTCTTTTCGTTGGGGACCACAGTCATTCCCCCTTTCTTAGGTACAAACTGAACTGGGCATACCCAACTACTATCGGCGATTGGATAGATTACTCCGGCATCCAACCACTTGATGATTTCCTTCTTCACAACCTCTTGCATAGGAGGATTCAAGCGTCTCTAGTGCTCAATACTCGGCTTATGATCAGGCATGAGTTGGATTTTATGAGAGCAAATACTAGGAGGCATCCCAATAATGTCCGCAATGGTCCACCCAATAGCTCTTTTGAACCTTTTTAGTACCTTCACCAAACTTTGAACCTGTTGTTCATCCAGGTCTGATGCAATGATTACCGGTAAAGTGTCACCATTTCCTAAGAATTCATACCTAAGATGAGGTGGGAGAGCTTTTAATTCAACTTTTGGATCCTCCTCTATCGATGGTTTCGCGGGTGGGGACTCGCGATTTTTCATATCAAGCTCAAATTTCTTCGGTTTAAACCGAACATCACCTCGGTCAAGAGCCGCGACTAATGACTCATACTCTTCAATGCAATCGCTATCAAAGTTCATTATCACTGCCGCTAATGCTTCGACACCTAGACGTTCTTCTATTTGTGTCTCAGATGTCTCACCCATGTTGTAGGATATAGCAGATGCCGATTGGAGCTCACCACTCTGCCTCATGGACCTACAAATATTAAAGGTCACTTCCTCATTGTTCAACCGAAATTTCATCTGCCCCTTTTCCATGTCTACTAAGGCTCTTCCCGTAGCTAGGAATGGCCTCCCAAGGATAATAGGCACTTAAAAATCAACCTCACAATCAAGAATAACAAAATCAGCCGGAAAGATGAATGACTCCACTTTTACTAGCACATAATGAAGTATCCCTATGGGCCGTTTTACTGTTCGATCAGCCATCAGTAGCCGCATCGCAGTGGGCTTTGGGTCACCCAAACCCAACTTCTTGTAAATTGATAGGGGCATGAGATTTATGCTTGCCCCCAGATCACATAATGCTTTCGCAAAATGTAATAGCCCGATTGTACAAGGAATATTGAACGCACCCGGATCTTCTTTCTTTTGGACCAGAGATCTTGTAGCAATAGCACTACAATGCTGCATTCTATCATCATCCTCAAAAGTAACCGATCTTTTCTTTGTGACCAGATCTTTCATAAACTTGGCGTAACCGGGCATTTATTCTAAAGCTTCTACCAAAGGGACATTGATAGAAAGTTGCTTCAACATTGTTATAAAACACCGATATTTGCCATCCTCAGTCTTTTGCAATAATCTTTGAGGAAATGGGGGTTGTGGCCTAGGCATAGGAGTTACCTTTTTGGGCACTTCAGCATCTTTTGCAATGTTATCCTCTAAATCAGCATCAACATTTACCACTTTATCAGTATCTTTTGTCACCTTATCTCATTAGATGGCATAGGTGGGTCAATGGTTTGCTTGCCACCACGAGTAGTAATTGCCATACAATGTCTATCATTTTTCGGATTTTGGACAGTGTTGCTAGGAAGAGTGCCCGGTTGCCATGTGTTCACAGTTGCAGATAATTGGGCCAATTGTAACTCAAGTTGCTTAATCGATATTGCATGTGTATCAACTTTTTGCCCAATACCCGCTAAATCATTCCTCAACTCATTATTGTGCTCATCACTAGCATCGAACCTCCTCATCATTTTATGCAACATATCCTCAACTCGCGACATACTACCTCCACTATCCCTAGGAGCAACTTCAAGATTTTGAAGAGGAATATAGGATCCAATCCTGTCATTTCTATTACCATAGTTACCCCTGTTGAAGATGTTGTCACGATTGTAGTTTCCATCTCGGACATAATGACTCTCACGATTGTAGTAACCATAGTTCCGACCTTGGTTCCCTTGACCTTGGCGCCAATTCTCCTGATTAGAGCCTTGGGCACTTGGTCGAAAACCCCCCATCTGTTCATTTACTGCATAGGAATCCTCCTCATAATAACACTCATCGTTTGGAGGTGGTGGTTTAGCCAAGTAGTTGACTGCATTTATCTTTTCTGCACCCCCAGTGACATGTTTTAGTACCAACCCAAGCTCAGTTCTCATCTTAGCCATTTCTTCACGAATCTCATCTGTGGCTTAGTTGTGAGTAGACTGCACTGCGAAGGTGTTTCTTCCTGTATCGGACTTCCTAGTACTCCAAGCTTTGTTATTTCGGCAGATTTTCTCTAATTTTTAAGCAATCTCAGCATAAGGTTTTCTCCATAAGATCCACCTGCTATAGTGTCCAACAACGCTTTTTTGTTGTCATTCTGTCCCCAATAGAAGTATTCCTCCAGTGACTCATCATCTATACGGTGATTTGGAACACTTCTCAAGAATGAGGTGAATCTATCCCAAGAACTACTAACTGACTCTCCTGGTAGTGCCACAAAGTTGTTCACTCTGTCTTTGTGTTTTAGTTTCTTGGAGACCGGATAGTAGCGTGCTAAGAAGACATCTGTTAATTGGTTCCAAGTAAAGATTGAGTTGTATGGGAGCTCAGTGAACCATATAGCAGCCTCTCCGGTCAGTGAGAGAGGAAACACTCCGAGACCTATTACATCTAGATCCAAATCAGGCCTCCCTACACAACTTTTACACACTGCCTTACCTTAGCTATATAGGCATGTGGATCCTCAGAAGGTAACCCTGAAAACAAACCTCTGGCAGTGAGCATTTGCATCAGTCTACTAGTTACCACAAAAGTGTGGCCTGTGGGTAGAGGGGGCAAGAAAAGTGGCCCATCCGAGTCTGCTATGTTATCATACCATCTGTAGTATGCTTGGGGCCGTGGAACAGGATTTTGTCCCCTCTGTTGATGTTCACCCGGAGCATCGGGTAACATCTGACCATGAACATCAACCGGAGCTGGTATGTTCTGGTTCGGATCCTCATCATTTATTCCCAAGTTTCGATTCATATTGCGCAGTGTACTCTCTAACTCACGATCATAGGGAAACAATGGTTCTCTTCCTCTCCGTGTATTTGGCATACAAGGAGGATAGTCCTGAAAAGAAATCAAAAACAATAAAACAAAGTAAAATCAAGAAAATATCAACTAAACTATAGTAATAAGTTCAAGTTAATCTAAAAGCTAAAATCCCCGGCAACGGCGCCAAAATTTGATACGCTCAAACTTACTTCTCAAATAAGAAGTAAAGCGGTCGTGTCAAGTAAATAACCCAACTAGTGAGGTTGGGATCGTTCCCACGAGGAAAATAGTCTAGACTTAACTTCAACCTATTATTACTATCGTTTGGTCAATAACTTCCTTGGAAAGTAAAAATATAAAAAGGGGGGTTCTATCTCTAAATAAGTGAAAATAAACAACGAACTTGAAAGAGACACTTAACAGCTTTTAATGTTGGGTTTTAATCAATTAATCAAAGTAACTAGGGTTTACGTGTTTCCCACAAGTTCATAACTTCATAACTCTAACAATAACAATTCTTTCCTTGTATCTTGCATGCAAAGTGATAAGTTATGTATTTCTAAATCCTTGGTCCGGCATCTAGAAAATCTCACTCCGCACCTTGGTCCGGCTACATGTGTTGCTATCCTAACCCTTATCCTTACCTCATATTAAGCATCGTATTCGATATTTGACTAAGTTATTACCTCGTACCAATCAATACTAGCCTATTAGATAGTATACACTAAATCTATGTTAATAATTCTTTTCCTATTATCTACCTCCTTGGCCCGGCAAGAAGCATTAAGGCGAGTTCTAACGTTGGCCATCCATTAAAAGGTCTTCTAAACGAAAGAATTATTAATACATGCAAGACACTATTCAAGAATTGTTCTTTTAATTAGGGTTTATCTCATTATTTGCCTATGGTTCCCACAACCCTAGTTATGGAGTTTAGTTACTCATAGCCATAAACACAATATTTAAATATATTAAATAAGAATTCATGTACTTACTTCAATGAGAAAGAATAAAGTCCGAAAGTTTGCTTGATTAATCACCAAAAATCACTTGTAAGAATCTCAAAATCTAACACTAATCAACAATCAAAAGTTCTAATAATCCAACAATCCAAAATTCTAATAATATGGAGCCTAACAATACGGAGTCTAACCTCAAAAACGAGGTTTTTCGAACTAGTTATAAAAAATAAAAACCTAATTAAACAAGGATTCTAATTACTGGAAATCTGCCAAAACGCGGCTGGATTGACGGACCTCTCAACGGACCGTCGTGGTTGCGACGGACCGTCATGGGCTCCGTCGTCCCATACTTGTGCAATTTCTTTCGCTTCTCTCTTCATTCCCCTCGACGGCAAGTATGACGGACCATCATAGGCACAACGGTCCGTCGAGGGTCTTCGTTCTAAAACACTTTAACTCTTGAAATCTGGGTACTGGGATCACTTCTCCGAACTTCACGACGAACCTACAAGACGGACCGTCATAGCCACGACGGACCGTCACAAGCTTCGTAATCCCACACTTGGTCAGACTTCCCCATCTTCCTTCAGCAGCTACACTACGCTGCCACCTACGGACCGTCACAAGCACGACGGACCTTCATAAGCTTCGTAGGTTGTCTCTTCTGCATTTCTTCGCTCAAAATCTCCGCATTCAGCTTTGGACAGATTTCCTGCAAAAAAAAAAAAGAAATTTATATAAGAATTAGCACAAAAAGGCTTTTGGACACACTAAACTTAAGGAAAAAGTATTAATAATACCGTGAAACCACGGTATATCAAGTCCCAACGTTGAAAATGTTGAAAAGATCATTTATTGTACCATTTCAGGAGTAAGAGCTTTTCCTATTGAAGATGAGTTATCTATAGTCGAATCATTTATCTCAACTTCACAACCGTTTGCCCTACGATTTTTTAGGACGTGTGGGACACTCTTTGAAAAGTTTATAGGAGTTTCAGAGTATTACATCTTTGAAGAGGATCTTTCGAGTAATTACCTAATGTGAGAAAGAGTTATGCTTTAAGCATATGAGCTTAAGTTCCATATTATTGGAAATAGAACTCGGCACCGATATGGGGATGATTTCAAACAACACAAAATCCACGTAAACCTTGGATCATATTTTTTTATTAGTTTTACGCATATTATATTGGATGCATTTAGTTGAGGTGTTCTATACCCCGGCAAGATATAGGAAAATTACTAGTAAGATGAGTGAGATATTGTATCATCATGTTGCTCATAATTATTCTTATCAGTTAGAGAATCTCCCAAATAAGAGTAAAGAGTATGTTATTGTATTTTATACATTATCGAATTTACCTCATGTTTTATAATGTTTTAAATATTGCGTCCATCATTGTAACTTTATATTGAGTTGAATTGAGGTGAGTATTCCTTCCATCCTTGTCAGTTTAGTTAGATATTGCTTTAAGTTTTCTCCTTACATGCTCGTACATTAATGTATTGATGTTATTCGACCTCCATCATTTTATGATGCAAACATAGGTGTTTGGTGTCATCAACACGTGCTCTATTGATGACATTTACGTTTTAGTTATCTTTGGTAAGCCTCATTGCTTTCCAGAGGATTCAACAGTAACTTAGCTTTATTAATATGGTGTGGGTCTAAACCCAGCATCTATCGTAGTATTTAGAGGCTTCAAAAATTGTAGTAGTTCCTTTCTTATTTTCTTGTTTATATTTTTATACTTGAGTTGACTTCTTATGGTTATTTGAATATTACTAGAAGTTTCTGAGTTTATCTATCAATGAGACAATTAAGAAAATCTTTGCATTAGAAGTTCTTGTTGTTGATTTATGTCTTCCACTGAGTAGTAAGCTAGGCCAAGGGTTCACTTGGAGACCAACGATGGTCCTCAAATGCCAGCTAAGTCATGTTTATAGGCTCGGGGCGTGGCTCAATTCCATTCAATCCAAAAACTTTCATGTTGAAAATGGAAAAAATGTTTGTACTAGTGGGGAAGACATGATGCAAGAAGAGTAGTAGGTTATATGACATATGTGTCTAACCATGCCATGCTAGTGCTACCACTAGCTGCAAAACATGTTATGACTCAAACAAGAGCTTCAAATTATAATATTACTAATAGAGATTTTATTATTGAACTTGTAAATAGAATATTTGGTAAATTGAACACTTTCCAACTCTTTTACTCATATTAGTACTAGTTACACATTACAAGTTGTTGAAAGTTGTTATATTTCTCCATATGTTCTACAAGATGTCAATTCTCTGTGAGAAGGATGAATTGTCAGATAGTTGTTTTTGTAATGCTACTACGGATGAAGAGATCTCTCCTACACTATAAAGAATTGAAAATTGCAAAGTAAAAAAAAAACGGTAGATAACGTACTTGGGATGATAAAGTGTCATGGGGTAAAATTTTCCCTCCCACATCCTTACCATACGCCCGGTGAATTCTGTTAAAGTTCAATGAGTCAGTTTTAGTTTAAGTTGAGGAATGGTGTGTGGGTCCGGTATCTCTTTAATGGGTCCAATTTTTTTGTGGACCTCTACTAATAGGCCATGTAGCAAAACTGCAATACCTTTAGAAATTAGGTAAAAGAAAAAAGTTTTTACAAAATCACTACTAAAAAGTAATTACATAAATGAACATGTTTTATAATAGCGATGACATAATTAAATGAGTCAAGCTTTTAACGAATGACATAGATGATTCCTTTCTAATAGTTTGATGAATTATTTGAAAATTTTACCTATTTTTAATAGAAGTACACTAAGAGAATTGTTTTTAAGAAAATTGAATTACAATATTGTGTATGTGATACACTTAAAATATAATTAATTGTTAGTTTAATTTTATTTATTATAACCGATTAATTAACATTTCTTATAGATTTCTAAAATTACTAATAATTACATTTAAATAACTTACTTGTATTCAAGATTCATCAAATCAAGTTGTATAAGGAAAGTCAAAGAAAAAGTTAAAATATAATTAAACACAATAATATAATCTTAAATATTTGAAACCAATATTTATTAGAAATATAATTATAGTGTGATATACCTTCCAAATTTAAAGTCAAAATATTCCTATAAATTCCTAGCTTTTTTTCCCAACTTTGTAAATATTCATCAAACACATTTCTCTATAATTGCGATTATAAAGATGACCACCCACTCTGCCCCTGTTCAAGGCCACCAAAAGATTAAGAAGACTGTCACCCAGTTTGAGCAATCAACCAAGATGCTAGTGCTACCATTTGCAATCGCTCTTGCATATGTTTTTCGTCACTGGATGAAGGAAATGTTTCAACATGTCGAGAAAGGGAACATTCTTTGTGTTCAATTATTGGATGTTACTAACGATAACAACCACAAAAATTATGAAAACACTTATGTTATGAAGATGGATCCATGTGAGGACTATGCAATTTATTGTGATGATTTGTTTGAAAATTATGAATTGAGCTATGGTGATGAGATTGAAATCTATTGGGATTCAAATTCAAATAATTTTAAATTCAAGTTAATTAATTAGGATTACTTGATCGTTATAATTATATTTGAAAAAATTTAATAATATTTCAATTTTATTATTTTTCTTTTCCTATTTCTTTGAATGTCATATTACTTTTATGTTTTATTTTATGTGTTTTGATATAACAAGATATGAAGAAAAACTAATGAAAATTATTGAATTGTTAAGTTAGATGTGTATAATATATCAAAATGTTATTTTTTTTCCAAGATAAACAAAATCCTTTGCCCAACTGTTCCTCTATTCCCTCTCTTATAATGTAATTAAGTAGTACTAAATATCCTAACTTTTCTCCTGTTATATAAATTATGTAGAAATCCCACGTAAGTATGGAAAAATCAAGGATTGTACTCATAATTATAATGTTGAATTACAAGATCGTTGTATAGAACAAGAGTCATATTCTAGTTATACTAGGATTCCTACTACAACACAATAATATACATGAGTAGTATTCTATTACAAGTCATATACTTTATCTTAGTCGGCTCCTACAACATTTAGTAGTCCATTTCAACATGTTTGGTTCTAGCATGCATAACTGGATTAACTGTCATACACAAGGCACTAATATTATCACAATACATTGCACGAACATATCGAAGGAACACTCCAAGGTCATAATAAATATAAAAAAATCCACATCATTTCTGTGGCACTAGAGGATAGGGCTCTATACTCTGCTTCAGCAATCGATTAGGCTACTGTGATTTACTTCTTGGTGTTCCAAGAAATACAATTTGCTTCTACGTAAATGCTATAGCATGTATCTAAACTCCCCAATCAGCATCTGAGTATTCATACAACCTACATGGTGATTGCGAATTAATTATGAGTTAAAGTTTAGAGTACGTTTTATGTGCCTGAGAATTCTTTTTACCCCTTGAAAATGTTCAATGTTTGGGATTTGAATAAAATGGATCGCTAAATTCAAAACATGAGTGATGTCAGGTCAAATATTGAAGGCTCCTTACTATCATTTTTTACAAGGATGCATCGATAAGACTTCCTACAGCTTCAGTAAAGCATATTTTTTAGCCAAAGGAGTGACCACAACCTTTCCCAATGTGATCTCTGTCTTGGACAGTAGCTTAGCAGCATACTTGCTTTGATTTAAGTTAAATTCCACCTTAAAAATACCTCACCTAAACTCTTAGAAAGAAGTGTAAATGTCCAATATCTTTCATATAAAACTACTTACCAAGTTCTTAGAAAGAAGTGTAAACTTTAAGACATGATATGAAATACTTCATATGACAATAATATCATCCACATATAACAAGAGAAATATTTTGCCTTTGTGAGTTTGAAAAGTAAATAAGGAAGGGTCAGACTTACTACAAATGAAACCAAGGTGTAAGAGATACATTTTAAACCTATCAAACAAGGCTATTGGTACTTGATTAAGATCATACAATGACTTATTAAGTAGACACACATGTTGAGGATACTGACAATAAATAAAAACATGAGGCCTACTCACGTACACATCGTTTTGTAGGAAGCCAAGGAGAAAGGAAATTTTGACATCTAGTTGTCTTACTTCCCACTTTGAACTGACAACATTGGATAGAACCACCTAATAGTTGTGGCTTAAATCAGTAGAATAAATGTTTCTTCAAAATTTGTCCCTTCAAGTTGTGAGAATCCCCTTTCCACAAGTCTAGCATCATATCTACCTACTGTCCCATCAAGTTCTAATATTGTCGTGAACACCCATTTTGAGCCAACCAAGTCTATAGAGGAGATTTAGGAACCAAAATCCACGTCTTGTTTGTATGTAAATCATCAATTTCTTCTTGCAATATGATGCCCTTGTAGTGCATGAAGTACCTTTACTGGTACATCAACCAAGGTACTTGACTGAAATGTGGCATTGGTAGGTTGATGGTCAATTGGTACATCAACTAAAGTGGTTGTTTGATGATACTCAATGGCTGGACCAGTAAGTGAAACATGTTCCTCATAGCTACTAGCAAATTCAAAATCTGTATGTGGGGTTTCAATATTACTGTATGGATCACACCTTCAACCTGTTCCTCAGCATTTGATCAGGTGCCTAAGAGGTTAATAGTACTCTTATCATCAAGGTGTATATGAGTTGTAGCAGCATTATCAATATAAATGTGTGTTGTAGAAACTTGTACTTCCCCTGAATTAGAATTATCATGTGCCTGCAATTTAGAGAAAGATTCAACAAAGGTACCAAGATAAGGTGAGACATCAATGTTAGTCTAATATTCCTTTGGAGACAAATAGGGTAATGTGTTTTCATCAAACACAACATGTGTGGATATGTAAACCGTCCTGGGTGATAGAATTTATATCCTTTGTGTACATTTGTACCCTATGAACACACAAGTATAGGTCTATGGACTGAACTTATTGCTACGATTGATATATGGAAAACACCTAAACTCAAACACTTTTAACTATTTGTAGTCAGGTTGTTCCACATACAACATAATAAATGGAATTAGCATTTTTTAGGACTAGTGAAGGCAATCTGTAGATGAGGAATAAGACGCGAGGAAAGCCTTAACCTATAAGGTAGGTAAGCATGAAGTAGTAGAGTTAAGACAGTCTCCACAATATGTCTATGTTTTCACTCTGCAACTCCATTTTGTTAAGGTGTCTTAGGTCATGAAATATGTCTCACGGTGCCATAATCTTCCAAATGCTTATTGAAATTTGTTTGGATAAACTCACCACCTCCATCACATTGAAAAATCTTAATCACTTTAGAACATTCTTTTTCCACCATTTTCTGAAATTTTACAGACCGTAAAAAAGTAAGATTTCTTTTTAAGTGGATAAGTTAATGTATATGTCATGTGATCATCAACAATAATAACATATATTTCATATGTTCTGGAAGATTCGATAGGAGAAGGTCCCTATAAATCACAATACATTTTCAATAAAGGTTCTTTCTCAATTTTATTTCTCAAACCAAATGGAAGTTTAGAACTCTTTCCCAACTGCAACTAGAACAAACAATAGGCATTTTATTCCGACTACTAATATTGATGCAACTATTACTATTCAAATCTTTTAAAGACTTCACACTAAGATGTCCTAATCTAGTATTACACATGTTCCATCAGTCTTCAATCTTCCTTCAACAAGTTGCACATCAATTACACATAATAATGCTCTTGTCAAGTCACTGTATTTACAATTTCTTCAATCGTTCTAATTCATGTGAATTGAAATTCATTGGTTGAATGGGCATAATTGAGGGAAGAAGGGCACATAGAAAATGAATGGAAATATCAAAAAGTTGGAAAAAGAAATAGCTTTTCGGTTAGATGCATCAAATTGCGTAAGCATTTTATTCGAACAAATATAATGCCAAAATGGATAATGTTGTGTTTATTACTGGTTTGTCCTCATGAGTTAAGATTGATCATTCAGATAGATGGGGGATAATATAATTAGCTCAAATATTGATGAACTCTATAAAATAGTTATCTATCATAACAATATCCTTATTGATCTATAAACAACAAGTAGATCTACACCAAGAAGAGATGGTCATAGTAAATGCTAAAGTCATTTTTTGATGTGATTGAAATGCTAAAATTTAATAATGCATAAGCTCTAATTTATACAAGATATTTTGATATTTATATGGTCTAATAGTCAATTGTTCTACAATAGCTTTAGAAGGTATGAGGAAGGATTTGAAATGAAATATTGATTCATACAGAAGAAATGATCATCTATGTTACCTAAGTAACCTCACATCCTCAGTAGCATTTGCAATCCTACTAATAAGATTGATGTAATCGCAAATTTGAGCTTGGTATAATCTATCATAACCAATTAATTTTATATATAAGTTATATAGAATTACATATACATTTTGAGTGACTTAAATGTTCACTAGATGGTATAACCCATTTTAACTAGGTGAAATAGTATACAACATATTGGTGATTCCCAAATTAATAACTAACTTAAGAAGTCGCCACCTAATTACTATGGTGAATTTGGGCATCTAATTAACGTCAAGTCTAAAGTTAACTTCATGTAAGATCTACTAAACACAATATTATATGTAACGGTTAAACTAATCTAAAGGGAAGATCTTAAGCACCCTTTAAGATCCAGCAAAAAATGGTTAACTAGCCGAACTTAATTAATTAGGCTAAGTGAAATAACTAAAACTAGCTCATTAAATAGTTGAATTTCAAAAAAAAGACTTGCTGATAATGCATAAAGTAGTTGTTTAAATTTGAAAAAAAAAAAGAGAAAATCCGCATTTAAAAGTGGAAACAATAAAAAAATTGTAATTTTAACTCCAAGGACCATTTTAAAATAGTTTCATATAATTCAAATCACATTATTAAATTAAAGGTGTTTAAAACTATTCTAATGTTACAAAAACATGAGTACATTATTAGATTTTTTGGGAAAAAAAAAAGAGACATCAGGTGAGTGAAGTATTTAAAAATATAGGTGTCATATTATAAGTGACAAGGTAGCTATTGTTATATAGAAGATCGTCACTAAAGGTTTTTTATCATTAAAAAATTAGGACTTCTGTATGGGTTGCTCCTCTCTCGGTGCATGTCAGCTAATGTGCGCCATCCATAGAGAATAGGGCTCGTTCCCCAACTCAGAAGGCAATAATGACTCAGGATGCTACTCAAGCTTTGTGTGGAAGGGGTACAATAAATTCAAAGAAAATTGAAAGTTACAATAGAGCGAGTTGCTGGTGTTACTAATAAAATACAGATAGCGCCAAAACAAACAATGAGTGGAAAATAAAGAGGGGAACTCATTCGGAGGTAACAAAGTCACCAGGGAGTAGTGCAAGTGAGGCAAATAGCATACGTATGACAAATCTAATTGGGGCGAAATAATAAAGAAGCTAGATGGAGCAAGCTCAGATCTATCTCGATGTGAGGACTATATACATCTAATCAGGGGAAAAAACGAAGCAAGGTTTTGTGAATTGACAATGCCAAGAGTAAGCAAGCTGAGGAGAAATAGAATGTGATGCTTCAAGCTAATACAGCTATCCCATCGAGTAGTGGGATAAAGTTGTGGGTTGATGCAGTAGAACAGGAAGAGAAGAGGACTCCAGTTAGGAAGGCATCTATTTGGGATGATTTCAACATCTCTAAAGTTTCAAATTCAGGATTAAAGCTACAATGTTGCCGTGACTTCCTATGATACCTCTACTAATATGGCGATCGAATTTCGAATACATTAGTTGTGAGATTAATTATTGATGAGTTCCCAGATTGGACTCATTTAGCGCTATATTTTGATAGAAATAGTATACTTAATTGCTTGTTTTGTCTCAATTACTAATTAATAACCATGAAATTCAAGTATTTTGAATTTGAGGAAAAGCACGGACACTACTTCGAAAAAATAGCAAAAAATGATGAAAGGATTGAAGAAATGAAGGCCTGAAGATCGCCGAGTCAACTTAGCGACTCACCGATAGGTCTAAAGATTTCATTTTGTTCCAATGTGATGAGACCTGAAGCAAAGGATCAAATCAGCACTAGAAAGGAGAATTCGGCGCATCGCTGAGAAGTTCCGCAAAGGATTGCCTTATCGCCCAGTGATCCAAAACACAGAGATACTTGGACTACGTGCAAGACGATAACGAAGTGATCAAAGGGTGAACTGCTGATTTGTTCGGCGATTTCGATAAATGCCACCAAGCATCCCGCTACAGCACTATTCTTTGAAAACTACATATACTTCTAAGAATACATTATTATCATATTTTTCAAGTTTTTATATTAGTTTTTGAGCTCTAAGTTTATGAGTGTTTTTGGAAGAAGTACTTGAAGACAAAAAGGGTTTCAACACTATAGGCGTAGACTGGTCTTCATGTGACCAAGTGGTTTGAGAGGAACACATTTTAAATGGTGCAAGTTACTAGAGATAGAGATTATTCCCCTTAAATTTTAGCCTAGTCACAATTATTCTATATATCATCTATAGAAAACATGTACCCAACAATTTATATTAACCCGTATCCTATCACATCCCGATAATTCCCCCTTTAATTGCTTATATTTCTCGTTAATTTTGTTTATTCTTACTACTTGTGACAAACCCCCTTTGGTAATTGACCCTTGTGGCACCCCCCACTTTGATTTAAAATATTTTTACTCTTTAATGTCTTTAGCTAGGATTAGTTAGAATGTAGTTTTAATTTAATATTAATTCTCACTACCACTCCCTTGGGAAACAAACCCAACCCTTGGTTGGGTTGCTATACTATTGCATGATTGTACACACTCATACAGGAAATTGTGTCTTAATTACCCAAACATCAAAATAATGACGTTATCGAGGATTGGGGTCACTTGAAGAGTAGTTACGTAGAATTTCTATTCTTAATTAGTGGTAGCCTTACTAACTTTACTTTTAGTTTTGTTTTCTGTTGAGTTGTCATTCTATGTTGGCACCCTCAGCATGACTGAGGGAAGTAGTGACAAGACGGATGAGACAAATCAAGAAGTCGAGGGACACTTCAAGTTATCTACACTAGTAACTCAGCTGAACGTCTTGGCCACAAAAATCTCAGAGGTGGAAAACTAGTGCATCTTTGAAAGGGAGGTATATACTTCCTCATGAGCAGAATGAGTTTAGGGACAGGTAGAACAATCATGTAGCGAATGCACTTCAAATTATTCTCTAAGACATAATCGATAATGATCAAGTGTTGGAAGACATGGAGAATTTTGAAGAATTGAATCAACTGATTGGCTCTCATTCTAGATCCCTCTAGGTAATTAGGACACTCATGAGCCAACCCCAATAATGGAGAATGAGAAAGAACTTACGTCATGCCACAACGTTAACTAAGGCGTTTCTTAATAGGCAACCCAAGATTTTACATGCTTTAATTTCGCTTTGATAAATAATAGTGTTTTAGTTATGAAGATTAAAGTGTAGAGAGTGTTGAAAATTTAATTTGGTGAAAAAAGGGTTCATTCAGCGAATCGCAAAACAAGTCATCATGCCCAATGCAACTTGTCGATTGGCTCAATATAAGTTTAATTTAAAATGTGTTATATCATGCGAAATTGGAAAGCCATTAGGCGGGTTGTTGATCTGTTGGTGATCTCAACTTAGATCGCCATTTTAACCACCAAAGAGCTGAAGATTCTGTAAACAATGGTGGGATAAGTAACCACTCAGCGTGTCACCAAATAGGTCGGTGTATCATAATAGCTTCGCCAAATGGATGCGAACTGAATGGATTATTATGGCCAAAGTTCTCAGAATTTGAACTTTTTATTCCCTCACAATTTGAAACTTCACAAACGCTCACCAAGGTAATATTTTCAACACCTTTTGCTTTCAATATTTTAGTAGTTGATTGATGCTCAGAACAAGAATTTCTTTACCGCCTAGAACATCAATCATATTTCAATTGGCAGTAAAGATTAGCTCCCTAAACCCCAAGGTTATTTTTGTGAATTACGGACTCATTTGCAATAATTGTATCTTTTTATTGTGCGTTGGGCCCAATAGGTTTGGAATGTTAAACTACCTATTTAAATTTGTAATATTTTTTGCCTATCTAATATTGATTCTCTATATCCCCTTTTTGTTGCGCAACTAATTAGACTTAATTGTGGGGTTGTGCATATTTGGTGCTTATAATGGTTAAGCGTTATGGGTCAGAGCTTAATTTTACTAATGTGTAGTTTAATTTTGTTTTCGGGGTTTGCAGTGTTGAATTTGAAATGACGGATTGAAAATGGGGCAAACATAAAAACTCCATTCCAGGCATGGTTCAGGCTGGCCTCGATGATATTCTGAGACTACTAAGTAATATTATTTATGCTATAGAGTCCAAGATAGCAGTGTGTGAGCATGACCAAGGGGCTATGAAGGAGGTGACAGCCTTAAAGATCGTCATTGCTGAGGTAGGAAAAGATGTGGACTAACTGAAGTTGACCGAAATGTCCATGATCTTTGGAATATTTTAAATTCCCGATGAACCCGAGATGCCTCAGACTACCACAGGATGTGGGTATGGAATGGAGCAGACAACTTATTATGGGTCAGAAGTAGATATTGATGAAAAGATGCTCAAAGAGGCTAAGGGAGCTACAGAGGAAGACTGGATTGAGAGTAGAGATGTCATGATACATGTTTTAGTGTAGGATTCCTTGGAAATTGCACCAGTTGATAAACCCAGTGAGGATGGTCCTACTGAGGAGATTTTGGGCACTAATACCCAAGTAAATGTCCCCGACAAAGAGAGAGACTACATAGACATGACCATTTTTTACCTCCCTCTCTATCTTATTATATTCTTACATTTTGATACTTGTATTAACATTTGAGGGAAAAAACTTTTTTGATTGTGGCAGGGTGAGTCCCACGCCTTTTATGTTGATATTTGTGTTTTTGTGTTTATATTTGGGTTATCTAATCTAAAATTGTGTTTTCTCTTCTTTTGTGGATGATTAATCTTATGTCTCCCTTTTGGTTATAATTTCAAAATGATTTTGAACCTTATGAAAATTTTTAATTTTTCAAAAATTTCCGCCACTTCTTTTATGTACTTGAAACGTGGTTGTTCTTAGGCAAATTTAAGTCTCAATTCTGATCAATACCGATGACTTGATTAGTTCTCGCAATCGAATGAACATGAATTTACGGCTAAAAGAGGCCAAGTGAAGTTGCATAGGCAAAATATGTGAACCCTTTGCAACTCGTTCTGATTAGCCAATTGTCATATTGATTCTCTTTTAATAACCGCTGCACACTAGCAAAAGTGTGGAGTCTTGTTTAACTTTAGTGTTGAATCCTTGTCTGATAAGCTTACCTTGCACTATGCATGAAAACTCCTAGAATTTTCCCCGTTGGTTTTTGTCACGACCAGCAAGTACATCCTAGGTTTCTAGGAACATGTGGATATTGTCCTCGAATCGATGAGGACACACCAATACTTCATCTTCAACCCTTAGAAACCTATCCATCCATCATGGCACATCAAGATTCCATATCCCTACACTTTAGTCAAAAAATAAAATAAGGGGTTAGCACATTAGATGTACTAAGTATGGAAGTCATGCAAAAACCGTGAAAAAGGGATATTTAGTAATAAGCATGCTTTTCATAAATTTTGATTAAAACATCGTTCTATAATAAAAAAACATTCAACAACTTGGAAACACATGAGAAATCAATTAACAAAAAGTCACATTTTTACAAAACACTACAGTGAAGTCACTTCACTGTACAGTGAACTCAATTCATTGTTATAGTGAAGTTCCTTCACTTGACTTTAGACACCCTTTAGCATGTAATATTCTCACTCAAAGCTATCCTAAGATTTACTTAAGTCACACAAAGAGAGACTGCACATACACCCTCTCTAGATGTGCCTAAACGACCCTCAAGATTACTTATAATGACTCACATACACACTTAAGAGATATCAACATAAAGCATGAGATTTCCTACCAAGGTGACTCTAAGGTTCACTTTAGTGAGTTGTAAAGCGACCGCCCATACAATACCATTTACACACACTTAAGATATCCTATAGACTACCTCAGATAGAATCATTATCATTTAGCACATTATCATATAGGTGATATGACATTCTCCTTCCAAAGGCTATCAAAAGACTTACTTAAGTAAATCAAGAAGATAATGTCCATAAATACCTCTTCAAGATTGCCTAAATAATCCTTATGATTACCTAAGGCTTAGATCATGTCCACATAATCAACCAACTTCCCTAACTAGAGTCATTCTTAAGACTTATCTAGGTAAGATAAGAACTGACCATTTCTATGCCCCCATCACACCTTAACTAAACAACCCTTAATTACTCTAGATTAGAACTACTTCATTTTAACATACTTTCTTAACTTCAGTCATTACATTAACTAGTTCATTAAGAGACATTCAATACATAAAGGACATTCAATTAATAGTCTTGGACAAGACCTAGGGACTCTCACTAACATCTTCAAAGCCTATTGTGCAATGTCTAGATAGTGTCCCATAACACCACCTAAACTTTATAAAACTTCTCTAGTGCTAGTAAGTATCTCATATGAGGCATTAAACTACATAGACCATGTTAGCAACTCATCAAATCCGGAGTTCTAACCTACTCCGATGAGGGTGTTCTACTTGCCAAGGGTAGAATTAGGCCACATCTCATGTAGGCACATGGTTAAGGAATGTGAAGGACACGCTTTGTATTCTAGTCTCATACTTAACTAGAACTTCTTCCCCTTGCCACGCTCATTCGGTGCTAGTCTTCGTTCTCATAGACTAAAGGTTCACATAAAAGGGTTCCATAAGAAGTTCATAACCTAATCACATTCACCATACCAAAGATGTCCTCTTAGGGATACCTTCCAATAGCGACAAGAAGATCATTATGACTTTCCTAAGGTTTGGTATGATGTTTTTCAAGCCAATAAACCTTAATTCCATCATCCTTTACTTAGAAGAATACCATTATGTCTTTCGACTTCAATATACATAACCTCATCACTAGGTTCAAGGTTTCACATAAACGACCCTCTTAACATCATTCAAGGTCACATATCTTTCATACATTCAAGAGTAAGAGACTTAATCATCCTAAGTCATGACATCATATATTCATAATCACACAAGCATCAAGTAAGGGACATAAGTCCATCAAGACAAGACACCACATACTTCACCTTAACACATATTACTAGTCATTCTATAAGCACATAGGAACAACCATTATCATATTTAAGTCATCCTATACACTACCATATAATCATCAATATACCTATTATAGACTTCTATATTCAAGTAGGAACAACCATGCATCAACCCTAAGACTACACATACACATAGTCATGGTTTACATGGTTTCTTAACATACATAACAAGAACACATACTTTCATATTCCTTCACATATAGATAGATATATTCATATTTCACATAAAACAACTATAAAAAAACATGATAGTACTTCAAGTAGTGACGACAAGGCCATGATCATCATATTGCATAAAGTAACATCGACAAGGCCACATCAATCGCAAGTAAAGAACACAACACCGCCACCATAAGTGGACCATACCACTCACAACATAATTGAAATCTAATTAACATCAAAATAAAGGAATTAGTTCAGCATACCCCACTCCATCTTACCACTTCGATTTCAAGGATAAATCATCCAATTCGATATTACAAGGCCGTTACCTAAGGCCTTAACCAAGAACTCAATACAATTATATCGATAATCAATGAAATTATATCAATTCATTGCATACTTATCAATCTAATACAACCTACATATCAATTGAATATAATTATTGCATCATTAGAAAGCCCATAAAATTACATTAGAAATCATAAGCCTTAAGTCAATATAAATTTAATAAGCTTAACAAGCAATAGATCTAAGAGTATCCATTAATAAATTAATCAAATTCAAATAGCCTATACACCATACATACATAATCTATACATGAATCAAAAGTCCATAACAATCTACACATGAATTCATGATTATCAAAGCATAATCAATTCGCCATATTTTAGTCTAAGTTGAGAAATTTGAGAAGATCAAGGGTTCATGGATAATTTAATTGGAAAACATCAATTAAACATCAATAATATCATATAATAACATTTGAAAACGTTTCATGCAAGAACCCAAGACTTAGAGAAGAAATTGGACTTTTCATCTTTTTCATATATTTTGTAAATCATATTTGAAATTGACTCTAAGGTGATAGAAAGTCTTAGATGGAGAAATCCCATACCTTATTTGAAGAATCCAAATATAATTGAAGAAGAAACTCCATTTAAGACCCGTCTTCAAGCTCCATCTTCACTTTGAACTCACATGGAGGTTTTTGGAGAAACTTTAGGAGGGAAAGTGTTTTAATTTGGGTGTTAGGGTTATAATGAGATTTTAATGACTTATATACTCTTAAAATATCCATAAACACCTAAAATAATCGTTCTCCTATTTTTAAAAGTCTTGGGGTAAAATCCCAACTTCACCTCTAACATTACAGAAAGCTGCAGAAAACAGGCACCCATCGACGACCATTAGTCAGGCCACCTCCCTTCGATGGGGGTTTCGTTGATTGGTTCAGAGAGTCCTCAAACTGCACTAAAATTATATCCCATACCTTATTTGAAGAATCCAAAACTAATTGAATAATAAATGCCATTGAAGACCCATCTTCAAGCTCCATGTTCACTTCGAACTCACATGGAGGTTAGGGGAGAAACTTTAGGAGGGAAAGTATTTTGATTTAGGTGTTAGGGTTATAATGAGAGTTTAATGACTTATATACTCTTAAAATATCCATAGAAACCTAAAATAATCTTCCTCCTATTTTTAAAAGACTTGGGGTGAAATCCCAACTTCACCCCAAACATTACAAAAAACTGCAGAAAACAGGCACCCATCGAAGTTACCATCGACTGACCCCGTTGGTCAAGCCACGTCCCATCGATGGGGGTTCCATTGATTGATTCAGAGAGTCCTCAACCTGCAGTAAAGTTGTCTCCATCGACGGGCCGTCGCCTGGTCGACCGGCCGTCGACTGGTCTGTCGTTTGGCCACTACCTGGTAGTGTTGGACTCTAAATTGGGGTCGTCCCTTAGGGCCCCTTTTTGGGTCCTATGTGGAGTCGTACCCAGACGTTTCCACCCCAAATATGATTGTACACAAGTATAGGACCTACCACATGAGTTTCATCAAAAAATAACACATAAAACTCGATGAAACATACATAGACACGCATGGTTGTTTCAAGGAAAGCCTTTCGAATGTCATGGACATTCTTGGACGTTTGATCTCCAAACTTCACGAAACTTGACACACTTACTTTAAACGCCATATAAACTCATTTAAGATCCATATAATCTCTTGAATCACACATAAACACATAAAACCACATATGAGGCACTTATGAGACTTAGTCGTCGAACCCCTTGGTCGTCCCTTTATGTTTGACTTCTAATGAACCTAAACTCTTAGCTACTGACTCTACCCCACATATTAATCCAAATTAGTACCATACATCACCATTACAACCACGTTAGGCTCTAATTTTACCTAAATTATTTTGGAGGTCTAACAATCTCCCCCACTTGGACAACATTCGTACTCGAATGACACTTGCCACTCTCCAAACAGTTCCAAGAATAAGGATTCAATTACTAACTCATAAAAAATCCATATAGCACACAATCAAGAAGAACACATCAATTTCTCATAAACAACACAACAAGAAACTAGAAAACATCTATAACTAATAATGCTATAAAACTCGCATGCTTCCTTCCAAATAGAAAAATCTCATTTTTTATTCAATATAATACTTATACACATCAGTTCTAACAATATTATAAAAAATTTAGACCAAACAATCAATTACTCGAATTTTGAAAAAGTTCACAGTGAATTGGTAGTGTGCATTACAGTGATTTGAGCAAATTTTTCAAAAAAATGCAATTTCTAGGCAATTCATGCTATAGACATGCTAATATGCAAGGTAGAATCATATAAACATCTTTTACAACATAATCATGGCTTCATAAAATACACCATGCAAGAAGTTAATGAAATTCAATTTCAACAAAACTTCAACCAAATATGCACATCATAAGGAGAATGTTAGGAACTCATCGTCCACAAAACACTCCTCTAAAATCAAGTTACCAAGAAATCTTTGGTTTAGGCTTGAATAAACATATAATGAAAGGCTAAGGGCACCTCACTCCCAATAAACATTACCCTTCACCATACTCCCCCAATTAGGAGAAACCCATTCTAAGGTCAACATAACATTTACTATAAGGAACTCCCTCAAGGCACCTTAAACCATTCTAACACTCTCTTACTAAAGTCTAGCTCATGGCTAAAGACTCTCAAAGGTCTCACCATCTAACCACTACATCCCCCTTACTAGGAGAACACACCTTTACTCCTTCAAATCCCATCACCTCCCTTACTATGGTTGTGGTCTTAACAACATCAAACTATCTTAACAACCACTCCTTTACATTCTCTAACAATATAACTTACCATTTTATCCAACTTAACTACCCTTCAAAAGGTAACCAAACTAATCTAAGGTCAAAACCACCTTCTATCAGACCTCATGTCACAAGTCACATATCATCTTTTCTCTCCCTCAACCCAAAATTCATAAAGTCACCCTCAAGGGACCAACGCATAAGGGAAATAAGGGAAAGACACCATATACAAAGCTCTTGGCACGATTAGATGAATGAAGAAGTGAAACTTTTCCTAGCACCCAATAGCCTCCTATTTATAATGTTGCGCGCTTCACATTATCAACAACTCTACTAGATGTGGTTCATACGACAGCTAAGACTCTCCCTAAACCTTATGATCTGATACCATCTCTGTCACAACCCGCAAGTACACCCTAGAAGTTAGAACATCCTTGTATAAATATTCTAAAATGAGTAAAAATTTAAAACTTTCTTCACACACAAAGAACTCTTTCATAAACAATACGCAAGAGGAAGACTTTCATTTAAAACATTAAATCTTTACAACAATCTACTTGAACCATCTAAACTTTGGAGTTTACAACACTTGCGACTAATCCCATACAAGACATAAAATAAAGACTTAAGACATAAAGGAACATGCGGATATTGTCCTCGAATTGATAAGGACTCACTAATACTTCACCTTCAACCCTTAGAAACCTATCCATCCTTCATGGAACATCAAGATTCCATATCCCTACACTTTAGTCAAAAAAGTAAAAGAAGGGGTTTGGACATTAGATGTACTAAGTATTGAAGCCATGCAAAAACCATGAAAAAGGAACATTTAGTAATAAGTATGTTTTTCATGAATTTCGATTAAAACTTCATACTATAATCAAAGGAAAAATATTTAACAACTTGGAAACACATAAAAAATCAATTAACAAAAAGTCACATTTTTAGAGAACACTATAGTGAAGTCACTTCGCTGTACAGTAAACTCAATTCACTGTTACAGTGAAGATCCTTCACTTAACTTTAGACACCCTTTAGCATATAATATTCTCACTCAAAGCTATCCTAATATTCACGTAAGTCACACAAAGAGACACTGCCCATACACCCTCTCTACATGTTCCTAAACGACCCTTAGGATTTCTTATAATGAGTCACATACACACTTAAGAGATACCAACATAAAGAATGAGATTTTCCTACCAAGGTGACTCTAAGCTTCACTTTAGTGAGTTGTGAAGCGACCGCCCATACAATCCCTCTCACACACACTTAAGAGATCCTATAGACTACCTAAGATAGAATCATTCTCATTTAACACATTAGATCACCATTACGTACACGTTAGGCTCTAGCTTTACTTAAATCATTTTCGGGGTCTTAGAATTTTATTGACTAAGTAAAGTATTCTATTGATATGATCTTAGGCAACTTTATAGAGTGAGATAATTTGATTATACCACTTTTGTGACGTACCTTGCGAGTGTGTGAGCCTCTCTTGAACACTCATCAATCCTCACCTTTCTTTGAAAGAAACTTGACAACAACATGACCTCTCTTAACTATTTACCCATAATCCTCTAGAGTTGTGGTTAATAGCATAGCTAACTTAGGCCAAAAGCCTAAGTTGAGGATGTGATGGAAACAGAAAGCAAGTCAAGAAAATGCAAGAAAGATCCTGTCTGCCATTGTTTTGAGAAAAATGGAACCCCTCCATATATTAAAAAATTAAGAAAAGAGAAAAGAGAAAAAGAAAAATTGTGAAATAAATTTGAAAATTACAAATAGAAAAAAAAACGGGTCCTTAAGATATTAGGGGAAAGTGAACAAAGGGATGACTCGTAAGCACTAATGAATTTGATGAGAGGAAACGAAATGAAGTGTTTTAAGCACCACATCTTATGAGAATAATAGTCAATGATCCTAAATTAAGAAAAATGGAACCCCTCCATATATTAAAAAATTAAGAAAAGAGAAAAGAGAAAAAGAAAAATTGTGAAATAAATTTGAAAATTACAAATAGAAAAAAAAACGGGTCCTTAAGATATTAGGGGAAAGTGAACAAAGGGATGACTCGTAAGCACTAATGAATTTGATGAGAGGAAACGAAATGAAGTGTTTTAAGCACCACATCTTATGAGAATAATAGTCAATGATCCTAAATTATTATACCTTTCACTCAACCACATTACAAGCCTAAAATACCTTTTTGATCTTGAGAAAGCTTAAGCAAGTATCGATAGCAAAAAAGGGGAAAACCTATGGGTGAAAGCATGCCTTGTGTTCTTCTTTATGAGAGTGAGTATTGTATCTGATTCTCAAACCTTAAATGATTACGCATAATGTGCGTGAGAATGGAATCATCAGGTGTGTGAGGGAATTCGAATTATTTTGTTGAGCTTGAACTTCCATTTGAAGCAAGTATTGCGAGCTTGAGCATCTTGGGTAATGGTGTGTCACAACTTGAATCTTTGGGTACACAATTGATCTTTGCATAAGTAACTTGTGTTTTGTTGTGTGCATTCAGAATTGCATGTTGTGTAGCACTGTTTGAGACATTATTTTTCAACTGTTGAACTTGAGTTTTACTTTAGGACAAGAAATATTTTAAGTTGGGGGTGTTGATGAGTCCCCTAATTGAACTTATTTAGGGCTAAATTTTGATAGAAATAATGTCCTTAATTGTTTGTTTTTGCCTCAATTACTAATGAATAACCATGAGTTTTAGGTATTTTCAGTTTGAGGCAAAATAGGGACACTACTTTGCTAAAATGATGAAAAGATCAAAGAAATGAAGGCCTGAAGATTGTCGAGTCAACTTGGCGACTCACAGATAGATCTGAAGATTGCCTTTCGTTCAAGTGTGTTGAGCCCTGAAGGAAAGGATCAAATCAATGATAGAAAGGAGCAGTCGGCGCATCGGTGAGAAATTCCGCAAAGCAATGCATTACCGCCCAGTTATCCAAAACACGAATGTGCTTGGACAACGCGGACATCGACAAAGTTCTTAAAGGATGAATTGTCGATTTGTTCGGCGATCCCGACTAATGTCACCGAGCATCCTGCTGCAGCACAATTTTATGAAAACCATAAATACATTTTGAGTGTTTTATCTTAGATATCAAACTATTATTGTAAGAATACACTTATTATATTTTTCGAGCTTTATCTTAGTTTTCGAGCTCTAAGTTTTAGAGGGTTTTTGGGAGAAGAACTTGAAAAGCAAAATGGTTTCGACTTTAAGAATTTGACTTGTTTCTTTTGATTTCTTCATCCTTGTTCCGTACCAAGACTCGAATCTTCATGACCACTTGAATGCAAGCTAATTTTGTTATAAATTTCTACCTTTTGTGTATGTCTAGCTAAAACTCCAATTCTTGGGGTGTGATTCTGTGAATATGGGTTAAGATTGGTGTTGGGTCTTGCTTGTTGATAGATTAATTGTAGTTTAATTGTGATTTCATTTAGTAGTTGTGGATGAATTCAATGAATTTGTAGTTGCAATACAAGTCAAATTATGTATTTTTGGCTTGTTCGAGAGAATAGTCATGAAACTTAGACTACTAAATCGATGGCCGGTGGGAGTGGGTCGAAAAGAGGCTCTGCCCAAGAGAGTGAGCCCTAGTCTCATTTCCACACACTCAAGTCAAGAGAGTGACCGAATTAAGGTGTAGGCTGGTCTTCATTTGGAAAATGGGTGTCCGAGTGGAATGCATTTGAAACGGGGTAAGTTGTTCAAGAAAGAGATTATGCCCCATAAAGCTTATCCTAGTCACAATTATTCTATAAATCCTCTATCAAAAGCATGTACCCAACAATTTTGCTTAGCTCGTATTCCTATCACATCCCAAGAATTCCCCATTTCATTGCTTAGATTTCTCGTTCATATCGTTATTTTTACTACTTGTAAAAAACCCATTGATAATTGATGTTTGCTTCACCCCCTTCTTTGATTTATAATGTGTTTACTCGCTAATGTATTTAGCTATGACTAATTAGAACGTAGTTTTAATCTTTTATTAGTTCTCACTACCACTAATTTTTTACACGAACCCAACCCTTGGTTGGGTTACTATACTATTCCACAATCCTAAAAACGCGTACTGGAAGTTGTATCATTGATTACGCAAACATTAATTACTGAAAGGATTCTGTGGTCTGCTATGTACTAAGAGCGAACCCACCGTTTACACTTGTGCTTGGATGTATCTTAAGGCTATCGGCTAAGCACGGAATGAATAAGATCTCAATGCTAAGGAACGGTATGGTCCTGGTAAGGTTTGATAGTTAAATGGAGAAGGAGGTTGCTATAGAGGGTGGTATATATTACTTTGACAACAAACCTTTCCACGTGAAGGCATGGAATTCTTAAATGGAGTTTACCAGAGATGAACTCTTAATTGTCCCTATTTGGGTTATGTTTTGGGGGTTAGACTTCAAGTACCAGAGTCCAAGGGTGTTAAGTAACAATAGGCAACCTCGTGGGGAAACCACTGATGGTGGATCAATGTGCTGAGAAGAAATAGGGCCTCAACTTTGCAAGATTATTAGTGGAGATGGATATAGACTCTAACTAAACAAAAACGGTGATCTTCATGAATGTGAAAGGAGCTGTGATCAGTAAAACTGTGAAATATGATTGGAAGCCGAAAATGGTCATTTGCACAAAGTGTGTAGGAAGAAACAAAATTCAAAACCCCCAATTGAGCAGGCTCCAAGCAAATTACTTACTCAATCAAGGAAAATCACATACCAGGACACGTTGAGGAAGGAAACCAAGCAGCATCTCTGGATAAGGCACAAAAGAATAAACCACATAAGAGATTTGACTGGGTATTTTCCACAGAGGAAAAGTAAAACATAAAAAGTGACTTTGTGAGATCCCAAACACCTTTGATGTTTTGAAGGATATAGATATTGATCGGCCTGAGTTAATAAAGATTGTTTCATAGCGGAAATGGGACATATTCCCCTGGTTGGGAATGGTTAATCTCCTATGTTGGAATGTGAGGGGGACTAATGCTCCTAATAAACATCATGAGGTTAAGATCATGTTCAATAAATAGAAAGCTAGTTTGATTGGATTGCTCGAATCAAAGGTAAAGAAGAATAGGGTGGATGAAATCACATACAAATTTTTTGGATGTTGGCATGTACTTACTTATCTGGATGCACATTATAATGGGAGAATTCTGCTCACTTGGAGACCTGATTTGTATGAAGTGACTGTTGTTAGTGTGATAGCTCAGGCAATAATGTGTGATGTGCTATAGACCTCTACAGTTAAATTTCCAACTTACAGTAGTGTATGCTTTCATTAAAAAAGAGGAAAGGAGAGCATTGTGGATCACATTGGAAGGGTTGAGTACTTGTGTTGAACCCTGGCTGGTCCTTGGAGATTTTAATTCTGTTCTTCACCAAGGGGATAAAGTTGGAGGGAATCCAGTAGGTTGGGCTAAGATAGCAGATTTTCACAATTGTGTTCATACATATGGGTTGATTGAACATCCACATCAGGGGAAAAAGTACACCTGGAACGATTAAGGGGAAAATAATAGAATTTATTCCAAAATAGACTGGATTTTCATTAACAATACATGATTGACTACTATGCTTAACTTTAATTCTATGTTTATACCAGAGGGAATAATTGATTATTGTCCTGCTAAGTTCATGTTAGCGGTAAATAGACCAATCGGAAGGAGGTCTTTTCTCTACTGTAATACTTGGGCACATCATCCTAAATTTTTTAAAATTGTCAAAGCAATATGGGAAACGCATTTTCATGGTTGTTGAATGTATCAAGCAGTCAGAAAACTAAAGTTGTTAAAGGAGCTTAAGGCCCTAAATAGCCAAGCTTATTGAAATATTGGAACTGAAGCCAATGAGGATAGAGAGGCTTTGGTCCAGGTGCAACAATTGCTACAGACGAGTCCCCAATGTAGTGTACTACAACAAGTTAACGAGAGAGATATCAAATTTAGACAAAGCTCTTTCTTAGAAACTGAATTTGCTTCTACAACAAAGGGCAAATGCAACATGGATTAATCTTGGAGATGACAATACTAGATATTTCGACTCTGTTATTAATCACAGAAAACAGAAGTAGTCCACCACCCAACTAAAGTACAATCAAGGTGTATGGCAGAATGATCCAGCATAATAGCAAAATTTTTTGCAAGTTTTATATACAAGGATCCATACTTTCAGGGATGCATAAAAGGGCATTGAACTATATATATTTTGAGAAGGATGTGCAATATGCTTTGTTTCAGATAAATAGTATTAAAAGTACATGCCTGGATGGATATAGTACTGGTTTTTTCAAAGCTGCATGGGCAATTGTTGGTAAGGGTTGGTGGTGCAATCCAGAATATGCTGCTCAGTTTAGACCAATATCATGTTGTAATGTCTTGTAGAAGACTATTTCTAAGATGATTTGTGTTAGATTGAAGGAGGATGTTAGTTTCATTGTTGCAGAGAACCAAGAAGCATTTGTTCAAGGCAGATCTCTTGTCCATAATGTGCTTATTGTCATGAAATACTACACCAAGATGTTTGATGAAGATTGATTTGAGAAAAGCATACTCTATTGTTGATTATGGTTTCTTACAAGAAGTGCTTGTAGGATATTTCGTGCTGATTTTGTTAACACTATTATGACTTGTGTAACATCTCCTTATTTCATTATAAAGGTTAATGAGGAAGGTCATGGTTGTTTTGTGGGGAAAAGAGGACTAAGGCAAGGGGATCCTATGTCTGCATTGTTTTGTGTCTTGGTCATAGAGTATATGACAAGGGTTTTGAAGAGAATGAGTGATCTGCCTGATTTCAAATTTCACCCTATGTACAAAGCTTTAAGATTTACTCATTTAATCTTTGTTGATAATCTCATGATCTTCTGTAAAGGAGGCCTACATTCTGTGAATAGAGTTATGGAAGCTCTTCAGCACTTTAGTTTAGCCTCTAGATTAGTTGCCAATATGGAGAAGTCAAGCATTTTCTTTGTTGGGGTTAATACAGCTACAAAATATGTTCTCCTAGAGAAGATTGGGTTCCCGAAAGGATCATTTCCTATAATACATTTGGCCTTCCCTTATCTCCAAAAAAATTGGAACAAGCTTTATTGCAAACTGATGATATATAAGATTACCAACAAAATTACTACAGGATATTCAAAGCAATTGTCGTATGCAGGGAGCCACAAGTATTAAATGGCATTATGTTCTCTATTCACAAGTTCTAGGGTGTTGTTTTCATATTTCCACAAAGTGTATTGAAGGAGGTGGATCTAAGATGTAGGGAATTTCTATGAGGGAGGCACAGAGGGAAGGAAGAAGATCAATCTGGTAGCATGGGATGTTGTTTGTGTGCCCGAGTGTAATGGAGGTCTAAACATAAAAGGATGTGGGAACTGGAACCTAGCTTATGTTGGTAAATTGCTTTGTCAACTGTTGGTGGATAAGGAGTCTCTATGGGTTAAGTGGTGCATGGAATTTCTATGAAGAATGACATATCAATTTCAGAACATAAAAACCCGCAGGACTACAATTGGTATTGGAAGATATTAAATGCATTAAAGGACAACATGATAGCTTGGTATAAGCATGGGAAATACAACTTAACTACGGGAGGGAATTACTATATTTCGAAAAGCTATTTGGCTATCTCTGGTAGGAAAGAAAAGGTTGATGTATTTGCTTTGATTTGGAAGACAATAGCAGAACCAAACATAGATTCATTATATGGCTAGCTACAAAGGAAAGTCTGCTTACCAAAGGTAGATTGAATCAGCTCAACATTCATGTAGAAGACTTGCAATGTTGTTTATGTAACCTACTCTTGAGGAAACCGCGAAGAATCTATTTGAGGTGTGTGTGTGGTTCAAAACAATAAAGGAAGCCATGATGCAATGGACTGGAATCAGATTACAAAATGGGGGTGTGGAATAAGTGCTACGGAAGATCAAAAGGAAACATTGGAAATTCATACAAAAGGAAATTATTGCAGCCATTTGGGGGGCAAAGATCTACCATACATAGAGGTCTCGAAATTGGAAGCCGTTCAAAGGGAGAACGATACATACACAGAATGTCATTAAGCAGATACAAGAGAAATTGATTGAAAGATTGACTCTGCCGTTACTTTATAAGAAACTTCATAGATGCAGGGGTTTAATGGAAAGATTACATTATAACTAGTTGTTTTTTTCTACTGAGGCTTGTGACTCTGTTAAATTGAGTTGTGGAGGTGCTAGTTATCTTGTTATTATATGGATTTGTTTTTTGTCAATGGTAATATTTACAGTATTACCAAAAAAAACTCTGCATTTCAGGTTAGGTGCATTTCTGGGCCAAAATATTGACTGCTAGGACAAAAGATTTGAAAATTTTCAAATGCTTAAAGAGAAAAGGCTACCTTGATGGAGAAATATGTTGAAAAAAATACAATGAGTTACTAAAATAGAGAGACAAAAATATGCATATGTTGAAAGCTAAATGGAAATATGAAAAAGTGATGCTAGAAGATTTTCTGATATGTTTCAAATGGGCTAAGCCAATTTGGGCCTATTTTGGACAAATTTGACATCGAAAATAGGCTGAATATTTGGTCAAATTAGAATTCAATTAGGCCCAATTTTCTGGTCTTTTTCTTTCTTAAATTAATTTTTTGTGAGCCTCTAATTTACTGACTAGTACAATTATATATATATGTATAATTTTAAGGAATCTCATAGTGTAATACAATAATTATATTCTGTCCCGATAAATTTAGTATTTACTAATAATCCCTTAAAATTGTTGTGGCGTGATACATGTATGTTGTGATACATGGTAAATGATACACAGTAACTTAAAATTGTTAAGATTAAAAGGGGGGGGGGGAATGGAACATTTAAATTTGTTATCTAAATCAGCTTAAATTACGGTAACAGATCATTAATAAGCATTAATTCAGCACGTAATTGGACAACAATTTCAAATTTTGAAAATTCAAGATTATATCATCTAGTTTGAAGACATTTTTATGAACATCCAGTTATTAAACTTATTGACTGATACATGATAACAATTTTCAAAAACTCGTGATACATAGAAAATCATATGATACACATCAAATTCATGTATCAATGCATCGTCTAAACACTATAACACACTGAGTCGATATGCATCAGTAAGCACACTTGATGGCGCAGTTATTAAACTTATTGACTGATACATGATAACAATTTTCAAAAACTCTAGATACATAGGAAATCATATGATACACATCTAATTCATGTATCAATGCATCGACTAACACATATAACACACTGAGTACTTATATATTAAACTTATTGTCTGATACATGATAACAATTTTCAAAAACACATGATACATATGGGATTCCTTTACTAAAATTTTTAGTAATTTCAACAACAATGGTTGCTGCTTCTTTTCTCTTTTTTTGGTGTATTTTGTCAACCTTTGATTTAGATGATTCGCCAAAATCTTTGTTTGAATCCTCCCGAACATTCATAGGATCATGCAAAGACTTTTTTTTATTTTCTTTCCAATTTTCATCATCCGAATTATTAATCCTTCTATTAGTACAAGGATCTATTAATATGATGTGATAGAACAATGAACAAAAACAAAAATAGAAAGAAAAGAAGAACGGATGATAGAGTAAAAGCAAAAAGAAGACCTAGAGACGGCTGATGTAATATAGCAATGAACAAGAAGAAAATAAGAACAGATGATGGATTAAGAAGAAGAAGAAGAACCATAGACGGATGATAGAGTAAGAAGAAGAAGAAGAAGAACCAGAGAACAATGGTCCAATTTTAAGAAATTTCAAATTTCTTGAATTTTGAAATTCAAAATTTCATATTAAATGTTGTGAAACGTTTTAAATTAAAATTAGTAATTCAAAATTCAAAAAGTGATTCAGAAGATCGAGTGTTTTAGTGGAGAAAAAATAGGCATGATATTGGGGAAGTGTGTGTTATAGGAGAGAGAAGGCTATGTATCTCTAAAAAAACTACTAAAATTAAAAAAAAAAGAATTATGTAATATTTAAAAAAAAAAAAAAAAGAAGGAAAAATTAGAGAATACTAAACTTATAGTTGTGTTATTTAAGTTAATTTTCCTTATATATATATATATATATATATATATATATATAAGATGTAAAAGATTTAATAAGTAAGAAATTTAAAACGAAGTAGCGACAATCTAATTGAAAGAAGACGACAATAAAGTATTAATAATAAAAAAAAAAATTATTCTTTTAAAATAGTGAATATGATAATAGAAAAAAGATAATCAAATAAATAATATAAGTAAAGTAATATAGATAATTATGATATAACAGTAACAAGTGTAAAATAGTAATGAATTATAAAGTATCCAACTTACTAATAATTATAAGCTCAAAAAATGAATTAGAGGAAAGGAGGGGAAAAAATGGTGTCAACGCTAATACACCAAATATAGTATAGTCATCAGTATTTAAATTATTTAATACACTGAACCTAAAACTTATTGAAATTATCCATTGAATTCACACACTTTCACTTTACAACAAACAATCTTTTCTATTGAAATAAATCAGTATTTGAATTAATTCATCAAAATAATATCTATGATGAGTTATCATCTTATTGCAGCCATTGCAAGCAGCAAAATACGTTTTTCCTGAAGAATAAATTATTCTCATTATTCTGCTTGCCATAGCTACCTAGCCGCTAGTGCTTCGTCGACCATGTCCTCTACCATATCAGGTACTACTTATGACTGTGATCCTTTTTTTATATAATGATACTTTTTTGGAAAATGTTAATTCTTTACCTCACCAACATAATACTTCATTAAATCTTAACAACCAACCTTCTCTTACACGTCAAAATAGCATTGACCCCGTTAGACGATCACTCGTCATGCTCCCCCTCCAAAATGATATGGATATTTAATAGGTGAATAACATGGTCGATCTTATGCCTTACTAACAACCTTGAATTCTCTAGTTGTACCAAACTCTTACAGGCAAGCTAGTGGTCAAAAATGTAGGAGGATGCAATGCATGAAGAATTAGTTGCCCTTGAGGATAATGGTACATGGGATATGGTGGATAGACAAACAAATGCAACAGCTATTGGGAGTAGATGGGTGTACTCAGTCAAGATGAAAGTCAATGGCTCCCTATATCGATATAACGCAAGATTAGTCGTTCAAGGATACAAGCGGAAATATGAAATTGACTATGATGAGACAGTTGCTCTAGTAGCAAAGATGACGAAGGTACGTATATTGCTTGCCTTAAGATCAACAAAAGGCCGGAAGTTGCATCAATTGGACTTCAAGAAAGCTTTCCTACATGGAGACTTGCAAGTAGTGGTCTACATGAATCCGCCACCAGCTTATAAATATTATATTTTAAACTAAATCAGGTGCATCTTCTTAAGAAATCTCTTACATGGGGCTACCTCAGGTACTACTATTCTCCTTTTTTATGTGGATGACATGATTATCACAAGAAACAACGAAGTTGGAATCTCTCATTTGAAAGATCTTCTACACTCCTCATTCAAAATGAGGGACCTAGGAAAGCTGACATTTTTTGGGTTTAGTGGTAAGTTATGGAAAGGAAGGAACACGATTGAGTCAACAAAAGTATGCAGAACATGTAGTTCAGTTATTCAATGTTATTGATCATGAGAAGGTTCATACTCCAATGGAAGCAAATAAGAAATACAAGAAAAACGGAAGAAAAGTTTTTTAGAGCTCAGACCATGTATAGACGTCTAGTTGGATCACTTATATATTGTTACCAATCTGTGTTATAAAATCAGAAATTACTGGTTCTAATAAATCATTCAGAAACACGAAGTAACTAAGATTTTTTATAACCAGTAAATAAGATGAACAGAAATTTATTTGTAAAAAATAATTTAATCTGTAAAAAACGTACCAGAATCTGGAATACTCTTATTGAAAATTTAGGAAGAAAATCAAGTCCACTGAATTCACAGTGTCCCCTTAAGGAAATTATTCCCCTCTAGTATCCGAGGTTTGATTTGGAATATAACCTCCCAGGGCAAAATGATTTTAATCAGTAGAGTATAGATACCAAAAACTCTACTGTCAACGAATCAATCCACAGCAGGAAAGTACACAAAGAAATTTAAGAAGAAGGAAGATCAGAAAATTCGTAGGGAATAATTCTGAAGACTGAATGGTATTTATAGGCAAGAAGAATATATTCTGAAAGGTTGCAACCCTTTCAGAATTAACACGACCATTAATGAAAGGTTGCAAACTTTCAAATGGTATTGACTGTTCCTGAAAGTTGCAACCTTTCAGAACAGTCATGGCGGGAATTTTAAATATAACGGAAAAACAGGTCACGCGCGCGGATCCGGGTCGGGTCGGGTTAACTAAAAAATTGAAAACATTTCGGTTATCTGTTATCAACTAATTAATTGTTGTCCAAAAAATTATCTCTCGATCGATCATTTGCCAAAGCCAAAGCCAAAGCCAAAGCCAAAGCCGAAGCGAGCGAGCGACGACGACGACGGCACGAGGGGGGTCCCTCTTTCCAAACCTTTTAACAATTAATAGGAGTGTTTATTTATTTAAACTCTCCTATTTTCATTTCCATTACCGATGAGGGACTATTGCTTTTTTCAATAAAGCATTAGAGGACTTTTCAAGTTCCCAACCTTTCAAGTTATAAACTTTTCAAATTCCTCTCCTTCCCTCTATTTCCCATCAATTCTTGCTACATACCCAACAATCCCCCACATTGATGGGGAATAGTTATAACATAGGAATGCACGGACAATTGTGTACTTTACAAGCAAGGATTAATTGCATCTGGATAAGTAGGTTTCCCCTTGGACTTTCCGTAGTGAACATATGTCGGATATACTCGGTCAATCGGTAGATGTGATATCTTTGAACCGTCGAACTTTGGTGTATACCTAGACAACCATATGTCACACAGTTAACCCTTTACTGTTTATGATTCTTACGGTTGTGTTCGTTTCAGCCATGAACACCTCCTGGTTTCATGAGTGTATAGAGAATAGGCTTTTGACATAAAATTCTCTTTGAAGCGGCTTCCACTTCACACTCACATAGGTGATTTCTAACCGTGTCATCTCGTAGATACACTATTTGATCAAATCTACCAAACTTAGCAAATCATTAAAAACTTTAAGCTTTATTACCTCAATAACAAGTCTTAAAGTCTTAACCTTTTTCTGAACATTGTCTTCATCATGAGAATGGATTGAGTTAATTGACAATGTCGAACCGTCAGCCACAACTTTGTTTTTCTCCTTGAATCTAGCTCTTGGGATCTCCAGTCTGCTAGATAGAGTTACCGTCATGCTGACTTGTCCTAAGCCGTAAACCCATTCCCTTAGATGATCTTTCAACTGCCTCTCTCACTAGGCCTTTCGTTAGTGGATCTTACACATTATCGCTTGACTTTACATAGTCAATTGTGATAATTCCACTAGAGAGCAGTTGTCTTATGGTGTTATGTCTACGTCGTATATGACGAGACTTCCCGTTGTACATAACGCTCCCTGCCCTACCTATTGCTGCTTGACTATCGCAATGTATGCAAATTGGTCCAACAGGTTTGGGCCAGAATGGAATATCCTCTAGGAAATTTCGGAGCCATTCCGCTTCTTCACCAGCCTTATCCAAAGCAATGAATTCAGATTCCATTGTGGAGCGAGCAATACATGTCTGTTTGGAAGATTTCCAAGAGACAGCTCCTCCACCAAGTATGAATATATAACCACTTGTGGATTTTACATCATTTGACCCGGTGATCCAATTTGCATCACTATATCCTTCAATCACAGCAGGATATTTATTATAATGCAAAGCATAATGTTGTGTCCATTTTAGATAACCCAACACACGTTTCATAGCCATCCAGTGAGTTTGATTCGGATTACTAGTGTACCGACTTAGTTTACTAATAGCACATGCTATATCTGGTCGTGTGCAATTCATAATATACATCAAACTTCCCAATACTCTGGCATATTCCAATTGAGAGTCACTTTGACCTTCATTCTTTATAATGTACAACTTAAATCAATTGGAGTTTTGACTACATTGAAATTCAAGTAATTGAACTTATCCAATACTTTTTCAATGTAACGAGATTGAGATAATGCTAGTCCCTGGGGAGTTTTGATAATCCTGACCCTAAGATCAAATCAGCAACTCCTAAGTCTTTCATATCGAACTTGTTGGACAACATGCGCTTAGTAGCATTTATATCGTCAATTTCTTTACTCATTATTATCATGTCATCAACATACAAACAAACAATGACTTCATGATTCATAACATTTTTGATGTAAACACATTTATCACATTCGTTAATCTTGAATCCATTTGCCAACATTACTTGATCAAATTTAGCATGCCATTGTTTGGGTGCTTGCTTGAGTCCATAAAGTGACTTCACAAGTCTGCACACTTTCTTTTCTTTACTAGGAACTATAAACCCTTCAGGTTGTTCCATGTAAATTTCTTCCTCTAACTCTCCATTTAAGAAGACTGTCTTTACATCCATTTGGTGGATTTTAAGATCATGCACTGCTGCAAGTGCTATTAACATCCTAATTGATGTTATCCTTGTTACTGGAGAGTATGTGTCAAAGTAGTCCAGACCTTCCTTTTGTCTGTACCCTTTCACTACCAGTCTAGCCTTATATTTGTCAATAGTCCCATCAGGTTTCATTTTCCTTTTAAAGATCCATTTTGATCCTAAAGGTTTATTTCCTGGAGGAAGATCAGTCAATTCCCAAGTGTGATTGCTTAAAATTGATTCAATCTCACTATTGACTGCTTCTTTCCAATAAGTTGACTCTGACGAAGACATAGCTGCTTTAAATGTTTGAGGCTCATTTTCAAGCAATAGTGCTACAAAATCTGGTCCGAAAGAAACAGATTTTCGTTGTCGAGTACTTCGCCTAGGTTCCTCACTAGTTCGAATATTTCCCATTGATTCTTCTCGTGGTCGTTTAGGTCTTTCACTTGTTGACTCACTTTAGGTTTTATACGGATAAATGTTTTCAAAAAACTCTGCACTATCTGATTCAATTATTGTATTAACATGAATCTCAGGATTATCAGATTTGTGAACCAAAAATTGAGAGGCTTTACTATTCACAGCATATCCAATAAAGACACAATCTATTGTTTTGGGTCCAATTTTAACCCTCTTAGGTAAAGGAACCTCTACCTTGGCTAAACACCCCCACACTTTAAAATATTTCAAGTTGGGTTTTCTTCCTTTCCACAACTCATATGGAATTGATTGTGTTTTTCGATGGGGTACTCTATTGAGTATTTTATTAGCTGTAAGGATGGCTTCCCCCCAAAGATTTCGTGGTGAACCAGAATTGATCATTAAGGCATTCATCATTTCCTTTAATGTTCTGTTCTTCCGTTCTGCCAAACCATTTGACTGTGGTGTATAAGGTGCAGTAGTTTGATGAATAATACCATATTCCAAACATATCTCTGCAAAAAGAGATTCATATTCTCCTCCCCTATCACTCCGAATCATTTTTATCTTTAGATTCAATTGGTTTTCCACTTCATTTTTGTATTGCTTAAATGCATCAATTGCTTCATCCTTACTATTAAGCAAGTATACATAACAAAATCGAGTGCAGTCATCAATAAAAGTTATAAAATACTTTTTTCCACCACGAGATGGTGTTGACTTCATATCGCATATATCTGTGTGAATTAAGTCTAAAGTTTTAGAATTTCTTTCAACAGACTTGTAAGGATGTTTAACAAACTTACTTTCCACACAAATTTCGCATTTCGACTTATCGCATTTAAACTCAGGCAATACTTCTAAATTAACCAATTTTCGCAAGGCTTTGTAATTTACATGTCCCAAACGGGCATGCCATAAATCACTTAACTCCAATAAGTAAACAGAAGCAGAATTTTTATTGATACTGTCAATAACCATTACATTTAGTTTGAAAAGACCCTCATTGAGATAGCCCTTTCCTATGAACATTTCATTCTTACTTATTACAGCTTTATCACTAACTAGGACACACTTAAACCCGTTCTTAACAAGTAGTGCAGCAGAAACTAAATTCTTCCTAATAGTAGGGACATGCAGAACATTGTTTAAATTCAACACTTTGCCGGATGTCATTTTCAACATTACTTTGCCAGTTCCTGCAATCCTTGTTGTTGCTGTGTTTCCCATGAATAAATCTTCATCGTACTCAGCAGGAGTGTATGTTGCAAAGGCTTCTTTTGCAGAGCAAATATGTCTAGTGGCACCTGAGTCGAGAAACCACTCCTTGGGATTTCCAACTAAGTTACACTCCGATATCATTGCACACAAGTCATCTGCATCTTCCATTTTTTCCACGATGTTTGCTTGATTTTTGCCTTTGCCTTTATTTTTGTCCTTTCTTGGAGCATGACAATCAGAAGATCTATGACCAGCCTTGCCACAATTATAACAGTTGCCTTTGAATTTCTTCTTGGCCTGTTCTGACTTCTGCCCGTTGGACTTCTTTCTCTTTTTGTCTTTGGTAGGAGCTTCTTCAACAATATTAACTCCAATGATTGTTGAACTCTTACGTGACTTCTTTTCGGCATTTCTGTTATCTTCCTCAATCTTGAGCCGAATCACAAGATCTTCAAGCTTCATTTCTTTACGCTTGTGCTTTAGATAATTCTTGAAATCATTCCACGAAGGAGGCAACTTCTCGATCATTGCAGCCACTTGAAAAGCTTCATTTACTACCATATCTTCAGCAATCAGATCATGGAGAATAAGTTGAAGTTCCTGCACTTGTGATCCAACGGTTTTACTATCTGTCATTTTATAGTCTAAAAACTTTGCGACCACAAACTTTTTCAAGCATGCATCTTCTGTCTTATATTTCTTCTCAAGTGCATTCCACAACTCTTTTGAAGTTGTTATTGCACTATAGACATTATATAAGTCATCCTCTAAAGCACTCAAAATGTAACCTTTACATAGGAAGTCTGACTGTTTCCATGCTTCAACAATCATAAATTTTTCCCTGTCTGGCATATCATCAGCAGGAATTGGAGTATCTTCACTTGTAAATTTCTGCAGACCAAGAGTGGTAAGCCAGAAAAATACTCGTTGCTGCCATCCTTTAAAATTCACACCTGTGAATTTACCCGGTTTCTCTGCTTGTGATACAAGAGGTCGGGTTGGTGCAGCAACAGCCACTGTAACACCAGTGTTTTCCATTTCTGATAAACAAAATTGATACAATATAAGTAAGCAATAAAAATATAATTGCAGACTTAAAGGAGTATAAAATCACAAAGATTTTTGTCTCCACCAGAAACACAGATTTATAATTTCCTTAAGATTGTTACAAATCTGTGTTATAAAATCAGAAATTACTGGTTCTAATAAATCATTCAGAAACACGAAGTAACTGAGATTTTTTATAACCAGTAAATAAGATGAACAGAAATTTATTTGTAAAAAATAATTTAATCTGTAAAAAACGTACCATAATCTGGAATACTCTTATTGAAAATTTAGGAAGAAAATCAAGTCCACTGAATTCACAGTGTCCCCTTAAGCAAATTATTCCCCTCTAGTATCCGAGGTTTGATTTGGAATATAACCTCCCAGGGTAAAATGATTTTAATCAGTAGAGTATAGATACCAAAAACTCTACTGTCAACGAATCAATCCACAGCAGGAAAGTACACGAAGAAATTTAAGAAGAAGGAAGATCAGAAAATTCGTAGGGAATAATTCTGAAGACTGAATGGTATTTATAGGCAAGAAGAATATATTCTGAAAGGTTGCAACCCTTTCAGAATTAACACGACCATTAATGAAAGGTTGCAAACTTTCAAATGGTATTGACTGTTCCTGAAAGTTGCAACCTTTCAGAACAGTCATGGCGGGAATTTTAAATATAACGGAAAAACGGGTCACGCGCGCGGATCCAGGTCGGGTCGGGTTAACTAAAAAATTGAAAACATTTCGGTTATCTGTTATCAACTAATTAATTGTTGTCCAAAAAATTATCTCTCGATTTGCCAAAGCCGAAGCCGAAGCGAGCGAGCGACGACGACGACGCGAGGGGGGTCCCTCTTTCCAACCCTTTTAACAATTAATAGGAGTGTTTATTTATTTAAACTCTCCTATTTTCATTTCCATTACCGATGAGGGACTATTGCTTTTTTCAATAAAGCATTAGAGAACTTTTCAAGTTCCCAACCTTTCAAGTTATAAACTTTTCAAATTCCTCTCCTTCCGTCTATTTCCCATCAATTCTTGCTACATACCCAACATATATATTACTATGACTTGTCCGGACATCTCTTGTGCAGTCCATTTGTTAAGTCAATTTGTTACCAAGCCTTACAAGATGCACTTAGGACTGGCATTCGATAATTTAATTCGGTTTCAAAAAAATTAATTTTAATTCTTATACTACGTGTATCAAATATCGAACCAAAATAACTTAGTTCAATTCTATTTATAGCGATTCGTGTTATTTCAGTTTTGTTTTTGTTACTTCAGTTTTTTGTTATGGGTCTGTCGATGCCGGTCAGTTGCGGAAAGTGAAAAGTGGTCATTTATTATTTGAAAGCTCGAAAGTGGTCGGCTGGTTCCTGCTGTGTGCTACTGGACACTGATCGACTACGGACAGACGGGTGGCAGCTGCTGGTGGTCAACACCGGTCGTCGAAAGTGGAAAGTGCCAAAGTGGGAAACTAACCAGTGTGTGATGATGATGTGCGTGCTGTTGCTGTGTGTGTAAAGTGTAAGGAAGAAAAGTTTGGAAAGACAAAAACATCTTGAGTCTCTCTACCTAATTTTGCATTTAAATTTAAATTATAATATTTATTATTTAATATTAATAATTAATAATATTAATAAGGGAAAAGGGTCAGACTCTTAAACTATGTGAAAGGAACAAAAATGACCTCCGTTTATAGTTTGGCTAAAAAATATCCGTATCGTTTATACTTTGGCTAAAAAATGTCATTGCATTCAATACATTGGTCCAGAAATGTCCTTATAGTTACAAAATTGATCAAAAATGTCTTTTTCTGAATAAATATATTATATTATTTCATTTCAAAAACATTTTTCCTAATTAAAATGTTATTAAAGAACACTATTCTTCTTTTATTTCTTCTAAAATTACTTTAACAAAAAATGTAGGAATTTGTTTTCTTCTTAATCTCATTTTATCAATTAAATTAGAATAATTTAATGTACCCTTTCAACAGATAATATATGTTGTATATATAAGATCATAGTATATTCATCATTGATATATATGATAAAAATAATGATGATAAAATAAGAGATATATTCATTTTTAATTTATTTTTTTTAAAATTGAAGTAAGATAAACATTCACCAATTTCCTTTATTTTTTTTTAATATTATTAGAAAAAACTGTATTAAAAATAATAATAATATATTAATTTGTAAAATGAGCATTTTGATTCATTAAATAACACTAAGGGCAGTTTGGATCAAATATTGATGGCAACGGTATTTTTGGACAAACATACAAACGGAAGGTATTTTCTAATCAAAGTATTGATGGTAAGAGCATTTTTAGTCAAACTATAAATGGAGGACATTTTTGTTACTTTCAAATAGTTTAAGGGCATTTTTTATCTTTTTCCCTATTAATATATTATAATTTAATATATTTTAGTAAACAGAAATATAAAATAATACAAAAATTACATACCAAAAACCGAACTGAAATATCAAAAAGTATAAAAACATGTACCAAATGTCAAACTAAAATTGAAATAATGAATAATTTAATTCGATTCGATATTTCAATGTTTTAATGTTTATGCCCAGCCCTAGATGCAGTACTGTAACACCTTGAACTATGTTCAGTTTGTAAGTTTTCACATTATATGCTCACAATCACAAATTCAACAAATATGATAATTTTGAATTTATTTTTAAATTCATAAAATCCCATTCATTCTTCTTGAAGTTTCTTCTAGTTTATCAATGAAGGTTTTTATTTTTTTCACTATCACCCACCCTTCGCACTAACTCATAAAAAATTGAAAAATATTGAACAAAATTGAATTTTTGGGATGGAAATGTGGGGTGGGACCACGGAATTGAAGACTTTGAAGAAGATGACTTCTTCTTTCTTTTTTTGTTTTGGCCATTTTTCATTTTTTTTAAGAAAAAAAAAACTTAATGATTTGAAATGCGAAATATAAACTCGGCTCACTTGAAAATGCACGGAATGTATTTTTAGCAATATTAGTATCACATGTGTTTAGTAAATGGTTAGAATTGTTAAAAATATTGTGTGTGCAACAAGTTTGAAGGATTCAATTAGAAAAATCATAAGTATAACAGTTCAACTTACAAATGGAGCCAAGTACAATTCTCTTTCAAGTCATTCCACCTTTAATTAATCAAAAACACAAACATTGAAAATTGGGTCGCGCATTTCTAATCCTAAACTCTATTTTATTCACCAAATATAGAGTTTTCTAGTTTTCTAGATAACCAACTTCAATTCGATTTTCTATTTTACTCTCTAAGACCATCTCCAATTCATTTCTATTTTACTTTCCATTTCTATATTTGGAGAGTAAAATAGAAAATGAATTCTCCAACCACTCTCAATTTAACTCTCTATTCTTCAATTATAGAGAGCTGAATAATAGTTCTCCAAATTTGGAGATACTATTCACCTCTCTATTTTACATTTTGATTATTATAATATCATTTATATTATATTACTAATTTAATCTTTACTATGTATAATTATTTTCTAATGCATATAACATTTAACAAGTTACTACTTCCATTAAATTAATATTACTTCTGTCAAATTAATCATTGTTTCTTTGGTTTTAAAAAGAAATTGTCACTTTAAATATGTTACTTAAAGTTATTTTAATATTATTGATATTATATAAGATTATTAATTAAGTCTCTAATATTTATAATTATATTTTAAGTAATATAACATCTAAAACATATTATTGATTTTTAATTTCTTGGTCATTTTAAATACGGAAAAGGACCTAAAATATCCTTGAAGTATTGAAAATGGTATAAAATTACTCTTCATCCACCTATGGCTCCAAAATGTCCTTTTCATCTACCAATTGTCTCCAAAATACCCTTCTCATCCACCTTTAGTTTTAAAATTGACCACTTCTTTAATTGTTTTAAAATTAAACTCTTTAAATATTTTTTAAAATACTTGGCGTTCAACTATTGGTTATAATTTAATGTATTAATATAATTTATAAACCAAACCCACTACCCACTCAATACTAACTAAACCCCACCCAATTAATAATCCAATTATTATATCAAAATCGTAATAAACCCTACTAAAACACGATGAAATTATAGATTCCTAAAAATGACATCCAAAATTATTTGAGTCTGAATCGAAGCCCCAATGAAATTTAGGTTGACCGCTTATTTAGGAGGACACTTTCAACAAGGTTTCTCTTTCAAGATTAAATTAGAAATATATATGCATGCCTCAATGGCAAGTATTACTATTTATCTATTTTTCCATAATTTTCAATTTTTTAATCTTTTTTCTATTAAAAATATGTAAAAAGAATATTTTTCCCTCATTATGAGCATTTAATGCATTTAAAACATTTAACCCTTCCTTCCAAATTAAGTTGTGTAAAGGTTATAAAGGAATGTATCTACCCTTTCGTTTTTTCATTCAACTGTTACTTATTTTTAATTTGTACATATAATGGCTTTTAATATGTATTATTATATTTTAATTAATTTTGTGTCTTCTCATAGTCTATGTTTTTGTGCTATATATATAGATTGAGATTTCTTTTTTCTTTTTATGTTGTAACTTGCTTACTCTATTTTGCTTTAAATTAGATTGTTAATCTAGCATATATTTTTTTTTACGGTATTAATCTGATATAGATGGTTTGATGATAAGGATTTTTTATCCTTTTTATGTTGTAGCTTGCTTACTCATTTTGCTCCTAATTAGATTGTTAATCTGACATATTCTTCTTCTTTTTCAGTGTTGATCATTACTGATATGGATGATTTGATGATATGGAATAAAATTTGAAATGTGAAATGTAATATATTTCAAGAAACGTTGTGAATTGATTAATCTGGGTATAATTCTTATTGACTAAAAAATATCATAAATAGATTAAGATTTCTTTTTTCTTTTTATGTTGTAACTTGCTTACTCTATTTTGCGTTTAATTAGATTGTTAATCTAGCATATTTTTTTTTACGGTATTGATCTAATATAGATGGTTTGATGATAAGGAATTTTTTTTCCTTTTTATGTCATAGCTTGCTTACTCATTTGCTACTAATTAGATTGTTAATTTGACATATTCTTCTTCTTTTTCAGTGTTGATCATTACTGATATGGATGAATTGATGATAAGGAATAAAATTCGAAGAACGTGAAATGCAATATATTTCAAGAAAAGTTGCGAATTGATTAATCTGGGTATAATTCGTATTGACTAAAAAATATCTTATTACATATTTTTATAAGGGATTATGCCCAAATAACCCCTCAACCTATGCCCGAAATCTCAGAGACACACTTATATTATACTAAGAACCTATTACCCCCCTAAACTTATTTTAATAATAACTTTATACCCCTTTTCGACCTACGTGGCATTATCTTGTGGGCCCAACGATGGTTGACTTTTTTTTCAAACTAGTGCCACGTAGGCTAAAAATGGGTAGAAAATTACATATAAAATAAGTTCAGGGGGGTAATAGGACCTTAGTATAGTATAAGTGTGTCTCTGAGATTTCGGGCATAGGTTGAGAGGGTACTTGTGCATTTTCCCTTTTTTATAATACAAAATGTGTAGACCTGTTGAAATCTATATATATAAAATAAAGTGAAACATAGACGAATTGATGTCATACTTTCTTGTAAGATTGCCATTATAAGTTATCTATATTTTTCATTTTTTTTTATTTTAAATATATAATCAATCTATTAAATAAAAGGACTTATAATGGCTATGGATATGTATATTAATATATGAGTAAATACATTTTAAATTAGTTTTTTGTCTTTTCGTAGTCGATTACTTTGTGCTATACATAGATCAGATGTGTATCCTTTCCTAATGTAGCTTTCTTAATCTATATACCTTGCTTTCAATTGGATTGTTAGCATGCCATATTTTTTTCAGAGTTAAACACATAAGGACAATTTGATGATAAATGGTTAGGATTTACAAAATGTGGAATGTTATTACTTTCAAGAACATGACAAACTAATCAATTTGAATAAAATTTTTTGTTGACAAAAAAGAATCTTGTTCCATGAATATTAGTCTTTTCTACACATTCTTTTTAAAACCTTTTAAATTCTCAAATTACTTATGATTATAATTCGATGAATCAATATGATCAAAAGAAATTAAGTTAGCAGGTTCAAATCAAGTTGATTGAAGGTTCTTTATTGATTATTAAAAACTTTAAAAATGTTAAAGTATTGACAACTACCACATGTAAAAGGATTCAAAACTTTTCTTGAGAGGTAAAAAATTAAAGATGACAAAGTTTGATTTTACAATACGTGCAAACAAGAAAAAGACTCTACTGAGAATCATTCAAATTGTACTTAATTATCCGTCATATATTATTAATTACGATATCTTTTACGATTTCTCTTCGGATGCTACTAATTTAGTGTTACCAAATAATTACTTTCTTAGTGAAGTATAAATTAATTTCAGGTATTAATATTTTTCTCTTTTTAAGCTACAAACATTTGTCATATAACATTTTTTTTAAAATAATTATATAAAAGATAAGGTACATTAATACTCATGGACAAAATAGTAGATGAACAGACACCCACAAAATAACCATATGATAAAATTATTAATTTGTAATGTTGTAATCAATAAAATATATTATTTTATGGAAATATTTATTTATTTTTAAAGGAGCGAGAAGTAACGGTAAAAAGAAGGATGCGAAAAATGAAGGTAAAGAAATGACAAGGATTAATGCGTTGTTTAGTGTGAAAATTGTGAATTTTATAAAGAATAATTATTTCAAAGTTATTAATCGTTTAATTTTTTTTTTGTGAGCACAAATAAAAGTTGTTTTTTTAATTATTATAAATAATTTAAAGTGAAAAGGTGAAACATACTTTTATTGATTTTTAAGATTTTAAAATTCAACTTCAAAGTGAATTTACTGAAAGATAAAATTTTTACTGCCAACATCATTTTCTTTCAGAATTTAACTCACAAGAAAATAATATTTCATGAACAAAAGGGTAAAAGGGAGATGGATAAAAAAAAGTCAACAAAAAAAAAGAGAAAAGCAATTTTAAAATATAGAAAAAAAGGAAGATAAAATTATATAGCAAAACCCATTAAAGAGATGCTGTGAAAAAAATCAAGTATTATTGTTTATTTTCACATGCTCAAGTAGAGTAAATATATTTTTATCCCATTTGATGATATAAGATAATATAAGGGATCGATCTTTCTTCAAATTATATCACACTTTCAAATGATACAATTTAGTGGAAAATAAATATTAACAATCGATTTGATTAAAATTTGAATTTTAATAAGTGATAACTCTATAAAAAATTATCACCGTGCGAGCGCGGTTAAGTTCACTTATTTATGATTAAAGGTAAAGAATAAATACATCTCGAATTAATTCATGCACTTTTTAAAATATAATTTTATAAATATTAATGATTTGTTATAAAACCTTTAATATATTTCTTGAAAAAAAGTTATTTATGAAGTAACATCACATAATTGAGACATAAGAATAATTAAGATGAACATAGTCAGACTTTTAAAGTTTATCGATAATTTTTATTTAGAAACTTGAATGTATAATAATTTACTTCTATAGATATTTTCGCCTCAAATTTTTAAAAACACTCAATTGGTAGTAGCTTTTCTGTTGTTCATTAATAATGTGACAGTTTATTAATTTAGAGGCGTTTGATTAGAAACGGGTGGGTAGTGAACTGATTTATAAATTATACTAATAAGTTAAATTATAACAAATAGTTGAAAGTCACGTATTTAAAAAAATATTTAAATAGCTTAAATATAAAACCGTTAAATAAGTGGTCAATTTTGTATCAAAAGGTGGGTGATAAGGGTATTTTGGACCCAATAGGTGGGTGAGAAGGGTATTTGGAGCCAATAGGTGGATGAAGGGTAATTTTGTACCATTTTCAATATTTTGAGGGCATTTAGGCCTTTTTCCGTTTTAAATATGTAATTTAGATTATAATTATTTTGCATTATGAAGTATGCACAAAATTTACATGATAATTTAAACAATCTACTTTTTATGTTATAGTGATAAATTATTAAACTACACTTTTTAAATAACATGAAAATATTTGACTCAATAGTTCAAACTGGAATATCGGAAGTAAATTAGTACACAAAATAATTGGATACAAGATTGTGTTGTTAATTTATATAATTTTTAGCCACACATAAAAAGTAGGGATAAAAAATGCTCACTTTGAACTGCGTAATACATTAAAGGACCATTCCGGAAAGTAACGTAATAGTCTTCAATGTTGAGTATTTATGTAATATTTAAAATAAATATTATAATAATCAATATTTATGATGCAATTATATTTCATCAATGATTTCACTTTTATTTTAAATATTCATTAATATGTATTATATATAATAAGAATAAAATATAATTTTATATTAAATGAAGAATTTGAAAACTAAAATAAAATTTTGTATTACATAAAAGATTATAAAGTGATTATTTTCAAAAAGAAGAAATGATTTAAATTAGGAAATAAGAAAATAAATATGAAATAGAAATAATAATATAATATTGAGAAGAGAGAGAAAAGATTTTTTTTAGAGAGTAAAATAGAGAATTGGATTGGAGTTGATTGTCCGAATAAATAGAGAACTCTATATTTAGAGAGTATTATAGAGGATAGGGTTAGAGATGCCTTAAGAAAGATTTTTTTTCTCTCGTCTTATTTCATTCTTATTTTCTTATTTTATAATATAAATTCTTTATTTATTTTTATGGGATAATGCACAAGTATCCCCTCACCTATGCCCGAAATCTCAGAGATACACCTATACTATATTAAGGTCTTATTACCCCCTGAACTTATTTTATTAATAATTTTCTACGCCTTTTCGGCATATGTAACACTATCTTGTGGGCCCAACATTGTTTGACTTTTTTCTCAAGCAAGTGTCACGTAGGCCAAAAAGGGGTAGAAAATTACTTATAAAATAAGTTCAGGGGGATAATAGGACCTTAGTATATTATAAGTGTGTCTCTGAGATTTTGGGTATAGATTGAGGGGGTACTTGTGCATTTTCCCTATTTTTATCAATAACTACTTTATATAATTTTCATTTGATGTAATAAGTTATTTTTTAAAATTGTTTTATTAATATAAATTATATTTTATTCTAAATTTTAAATAACATAAATTGCAAGAAAATATTACTCTATATAATATACAAATCAATGGAAAGATTCAAATAAAAGTTAAATAAAATTACTTAAATATTACATAAACACTCAATTTTCAAAATTATTAAGTTGCTACCATAAATGTTTTATCAATGCATTCTGGAGTTCAAAATGAGCATTTATATCCTTAATTTTTTTATGTTTTTTTTGTCTCGCTAAAAATTATTCAAATAGGAGATTTTCATCTACCACCATTTATGACCTTGGAATTTGAGCCTCTACGACATCTTGAATTGGTGCATTAAAATCGTCTTAGATTCATCCTCAATTGTCATGTTGTGCAGTATAATACACGTAGTCAATATATCATGTAGATTTTTCTTTCTCCAAAAATGTGACGATCCTGCAATAATTGCAAAACGTGATTGCAAAACTCTGAATGCATGGTCAGCATCCTTTCGACATAATTCTTTTTTTGTCACAGACTAATTATTATGTTATGTAATGTGTTTTATCTTGTATTTAAATTATTATTTATGCATTGTGTACTTGTCTTATATTTAAATTATCATATTATGTATTATATTTTTAAATTAAAATTTTAATCTTATTATTTTAATTGTGCGCATTATTAATAGTGAACATTAATAATAAATTATGTTATATTATTGACGTAAATGAGAAAAAACTAAAATACTATTAATTCGAGATGAAAGTACAGCTGGCAGAAATCAAAGAGTTCAACTATTGTGTGATTAACAGTAACCTATTAGAGCTTCATGCAGTAGGTAGTAAATATACATGGACTAATGGACATGTGTTCAGCAAGATAGATAGAGCATTGGTCAATGATGAATGGATAATTAGAATGAGACCAGTACAAGTGATGGTGATGGCACCTCTATTCTCAGATCATTCCCCTTTGAGTATAGATTTGGAATAACAAAGGGACATAAGGAAGAAACCATTCATATTCTACAAATGTCTAGCTAAGCATCTTGATATTAAATCCATAATAAAGTCAAGATGGAAGAGACAAAATGGAGGAATGCAAGGGGTGTGGCAAAATCTAAAGGATGTAACAAGAGAAATGCAACACTTGAAAAAAACGAATATGTAGGAGTCACAAGAAAAGCAACAGATTAGAAGAGAACTTTTGGAGAAGCAGAATCAAATGAGAAATATTTTTATTCCCCAAAATATGCTAGAAGAAGAGAAGGACATGAGGACATAACTTATCAAATGGAGCTTGATTGAAGAGTCGATTTTTAAGCAGAAGTCTCGAATGCAATGGCTCAAATTGAGTGATTCAAATACTACATATTTTTTTCCCAGTATGAAGGGAAGGAAATCTCATAATCAAATTACAATGCTTACCAAAGAAGATGGTACAATTGTCATAGATCTAGTTGACATCATAAATGTATTTGTGGGTTTTTAGAAGGGGTTATTAGGATAATCAACTTCACCTATGCCAGCTACTTAACCAGCAGTAACGAGAGATGGACCTATGCTCAGTAAAACACAACAACTATAACTCATAAAACCTTTCATTTCTGAGGATGTTCTAACAACACTTAGAGAAATTGATGATAATAAAGTACCAGAAGGATATGGTTTCAATGCACACTTTTTCAAACAAGCATGGCTAACAATGGGAGATCAGGTAACAGAGGAAGTATTGCAATTCTTTCAAACTAATGAGATGTTTGGTCCTATTAATAAAGTTTCTCTCACATTGATTCCAAAATTATAACACCCTAGTTCCATTAAAGAATACAGGCCAATTTTATGTTGTACCACAATATACAAGATAATCTCGATTATGCTTACACATAGATTACAGGGAGTAATGAATTATCTTGTGGATCCTAGTCATGCTGAATTTGTACGCGGAAGAATGCTAAATGATAATGCGATACTAAGTTATGAACTAGTTAAAATATAAAGGGATCTCACCTAGATGCATGTTTAAAATTGATATGCAGAAAGGCATATGACTTTTTGGAATGACATTTCCTAGAAGAGGTACTATTTGGTCTGCAGATACCTGCTCAATTTATAACATGGAATATGAGATGTGTAAGGGCAATCTCTTATTCTATAGTGATAAATGGATTTCCCAACAGACCATTCCAAGCAAAAAGAGGGGTGAGACAAGGGTATCCCTATATCTGTTTGTTCTACCATGGAGTATCTCATTATATTATTGAAGTCATTGAGGACTAATAACAAATTCAAGTTCCATCCAAGGTTCCATAAGCAGTAGATTATATAACTGAATTTTGCTGTGATCTCCTTTTATTCAGCAGAGGAGATGTGCAATCAACTTGTAAAATATTTTGTAAATATCTTGTATTATGGTAAATATCTTGTATTATGGTTAGTTAGGAGTGTATTTAGTAGCCTTATTTGTTGCTATCTTTATGTATATAAGGATCATTAAAATAGAGAGATGGGATTGAGGAAAATATTCTTTCATGGTATTAGTTGCTTAGGGTGCTTCTTCCGCATACGCCCCTGATTCCACCCCCTTTTCTTCTTCCCTTTCTTCGTTTTTTTTACGCCGACAATCTCACAATGTCGAACAAATAGTTTCATCCAGCTTTGGCCGTCTCTAATATCAAGAACCATATTCCCATCACTCTTGAGATAGAAAACGTTCAATACTCTACGTGGTCGGAATTATTCAAAATTCATGCTCGTTATCACAGAGTACTAGCCCATATTATCCCTCCGAAAGAAGGTACGTCCAAACCACCTTCAACTGATCAAGAGAAGGAACTCTGGACTACTCTGGATGCCATTGTTCTTTCATGGATATATGCCACTATGTCTAATGATCTCCTACAGACCATCATTGAGCCTGATTCGACTGCTATGGAGGCCTGGGATAGGTTGCGAGATATATTCTAGGACAACCAACATCCCCGTGCCGTTTCTCTTGAAAAACAATTTTCCATCACTTCTATGGAGAATTTTCCCAATGCATCCTCTTACTGTCAGCATCTCAAGTCTCTCGCTGGTCAGTTGAATAATGTCGGAGTGCCGGTTTCTGATAGCTGAATGGTGTTACAGTTGGTTGGTGGCCTTACCCGAGCCTACCATGGTGTGGGCACGCTTATTCGTCAAAGCAATCTGCTTCCTCCCTTTTACAACGCTCGCTCCATGCTTGTTCTTGAGGAAACCGGAATGGTAAAGGAGGCGGCAACCAAATATGCCATGGTTGCAGCCTCATCAGATGACTCCTTCGTTCATTTGACAAACACGGGTCAGTTGAAGAGCAAATATTCCAGTTTGTCAAACAAAAAACGCAACTCTGGTAGCCGAAAAAATGTTGGTCGTGGTTCCGGTGATGGCTCTGGTGGTGCCAGAAATAATGGTAGTCAAAATTCACCGGCTACTGGGCGAGGCTCCGGTGCGGCTCAAGCTTCGAACATGTCCCCTACTATTTGGCAGCAAGTGTATCCTTAGGGATATGGCTTGCCCATTCCTCCTTGACCTTACCCAACTCAAGGATGGACCAGACCTGGTACTCCAAACCAGTAGTCTAGACTATAGGGCCTAAGGCCACAAAATCAGCAAGCTAACATGGCGTCTGGACAGCAACAACAGTCCGGTTCGATGACTCCTACCGATATTCAGGGTGCAATGCATACTATGTCCCTTAATCCACCTAATCCATCTTGGTACATGGACACCGGGACTACTTCTCATATGACTTCCTCTTCAGGTAACCTCTCGTCTTATTTTAATTTGAGCACTCATCTAAATAATAATATAGATGTTTGTAATGGTCATAAAATTCCTATTCTTGGTTACGGTCACACTTGTTTGCCTTCATCTAGCCTGACCTTTCATTAAATAATGTCCTTCATGCTCCTAAAATCATAAAAAATTTCATATTTGTTAGAAAATTCACTACTGATAATTCCGTAACTGTTGGATTTGATCCTTTTCGTGTTTCTGTAAAGGATTTTCAGACGGGCAAACAAATAATGAGGTGTGATAGCCGCGGCGACCTTTACCCAATTACTACTCCAATCAACAATCAAGCTACCTCTACTTTTGCCGCACTTTCTCCTAAATTTTGGCATGATCAGTTGGGTCATCCGGGTGCTCCTATTTTAGATGCTCTTAGGCACAATAAAATATTGATTGTAATAGACTTTCAAGTTCTAGTATTTGTGGATCATGTGTTTTGGGGAAACATGTGAAGTTGTCGTTTATTTCTTCGATTTCTAGTACGACTTTGCCATTTCATATAATACAAAGTGATCTTTGGTCATCTCCCATTTTGAGTTCTGAAGGACATCGTTACTATGTTATATTACTTGATAATTTTTCTAATATTTTGTGGACTTTTCCTTTAGCCCGAAATCTGATGTATTTGAAACATTCTTGGTTTTTAGGAATCACATTCTCACCCAATTTGAACGTAATGTTAAAAATGTACAATGTGATAATGGGAGGGAGTTTGATAATGGTCCATTTTGGGAATTCTGCAAAAAACATGGCATGTCTTTCTGTCTCTCTTGTCCTCATACTTCTTCACAAAATGGGAAAGCCGAAAGAAATATTCGGACTATCAATAACATTAGCCGTACTCTTATTGACCATGCCTCACTTCTACCTTGTTTTTGGCATCATTCCTTACAAATGACAACCTACCTTCTAAATATTCTTTCGAGCAAATTGTTGGGTAATAAATCTCATTTGGAAATTCTTTATAAAAGGGAGCCTTCTTATTCTTATTTAAGGGTTTTTGGGTGTTTGTGTTATTCACTTTTTCCATCTACAACTATTAATAAATTGCAACCCCGATCTACTCCGTGTATATTTTTGGGATTTTCCCCGAATCACCGTGGCTACAAATGCTATGATTTATCCTCTCGTAAAGTTATCATTTCTAGACATGTTATTTTTGATGAGAATTCCTTCCCCTTTGCAAAGTTACATACTCCTTCTTCTCCACAATATAATTTTTTGGACTTTGGACTAAATTCTTATGTTATTCAACATTTTAGAAATTCTAATAATGCGTCTAACGACCCTCCACATTCTGCGGCCCATTCCCCGGCCCAATCTACTCCACCTGGAAGCACCTCTTCCCAGAAATCCCAACCCGCTTCTCCCCCTACTGACTCTCCCCAACCTCCCTCTGGGCCATCCTCCATTGACACCCCATCACGTCATTCCTCACCCCATACTTCCCCTTTGGCCCAAACACATTCCACACCATGAAAAAATTTAGCACCACAAACCACTCAAATTCCTCTCTAGCGGCAAAGAGTTGTGACCCGTAGCCAAAGTGGGATATTTCAACCAAATAAGAAATATTTTTTTGTTCCTGAGATTACAAGGTCACCTTTTCCTCGTAATCCGATTGCGGCTCTCCGTGATCCAAATTGGAAAATGGCCATGGATGATGAATATGATGCTCTTATTAAAAATAAGACGTGGGAGTTAGTGCCTCATCCACCTAATGTGAATGTGATTCAGTCTATGTGGATTTTTACTCATAAAGTCAAATCTAATGGTGTTTTTGAGAGGTATAAAGCACGTCTTGTAGGTGATGGCAAAACACAACAGGTTGAAATTGATTGTGGTGAGACATTTAGTGCGGTGGTCAAACCGGCTAGAATCCGGACTGTTCTTAGTCTATCTCTGTCCAAAGCATGGCCAATTCATCAATTGGATGTCAAAAATGCTTTTTTTCATGATTAGCTTCAGGAAACTGTTTATATGCATCAACCCTTGGGGTACAGGGATCGTACTCATCCTGATTATGTTTGTCTGTTACGTAAGTCTTTGTATAGCCTTAAGCAAGATCCCCGGGCTTGGTATAAGCGTTTTGTTGATTATGTTTTGTCCATTGGTTTCACTAATAGCGGTGTGACAATTCTCTATTCATCTACATCAAGGGTTTGGACATGGCTTACATTTTATTATATGTTGATGATATTATTCTTACTGCTTCTTCTGATACTCTTTGGTGTTCTATCATAGCTCTTCTGAGTTCTGAATTTGCTATGAAAGATTTGGGTCGTTTAAATTATTTTCTTGGTATTGCTGTCACTAGACATAAGAGTGGTATGTTTTTTTCACAGCGGAAATATGCTGAAGAAATAATTGAACGAGCCAGCATGTCCTCATAAAAATCGACTCTTACTCCTTTGAATCCATAGAGGTTGATCGAGCTAAAGTAGAGGTAATAGAGAGACTTCCCCCACCTATCTCTATAAAAGGTGTGAGAAGCTTTCTTGGGCATGCAGGTTTTTACCAGAGATTCATCAAAGATTTTTCAAAAATTGCACATCCGTTGTAAACTGCTGGAGAAAGATTGTAAATTTTATATTGATGAATCCTGTCTTAAAGCATTCGGCGAGCTAAAAGAAAAATTGATGTCTGCACCTATCATTATTTCTCCGGATTGGAACAGTCCATTTGAGGTGATATGTGATGCTAGTGGGGTTGCTCTTGGTGTAGTATTGGGACAAGGAAAGAACAAAATCCTTCACCACATTTACTATGCTAGTAAAACCCTAAATGATGCTCAGAAGAACTACGCAGTAACTGAGCAAGAACTCCTTGCAGTAGTCTTTGCTTTTGAAAAATTTCACTCTTATTTGCTAGGTACTAGAGTTATAGTGCATACTGACCATTCAACATTGAGATATTTGATGGCAAAGAAGGATGCAAAACCGAGGTTGATTCGTTGGGTATTACTGCTAGAAGAATTTGACTTTGAAGAGAGGCATAGAAAAGCGACCGAAAATCAAGTTGCCGATCACTTGTCCTGACTAGAAGATGAAGCTATTAGATGGTTAGGGGATAATACTTATATTGATGATACTTTCCCCGATGAGCATGTTTTAGCTGCTTCACAAGACTTGATTCCATGGTTCGCAGATTTCGCGAACTATCTCTCTAGTGATATTATTCCATCGGACTTGTCCTTTCATCAAAGAAAAAATTTCATGTACTATGTGAAGAAGTTCTTTTGGGATGAACCATATTTATATAGGAGTTGTGCCTACGGGCTTATTCGGCGTTGTGTGATAGAATGTGAGATGTTGAGTGTTTTGGAGGCATGCCATTCCTCACCCGTTGGTGGACGTCATAGTGGTATCCGAACCGCTCATAAGATATTACAATGTGGTTAATATTGGCCAACTCTTCATCAAGATTCTCATGAGTTTGCTAAAGCATGTGATAGATGCCAAAGAGATGGCGGCATTTCAAGAAAGCAAGATCTCCCTCTGAACCCCATTCTTGTGATTGAGTTATTTGATGTTTGGGGTATTGACTTTATGGGTCCTTTTGTAAGTTCTCATGGAATGAAGTATATTTTAGTAGCGGTTGATTATGTATCTAAATGGGTGGAAGCTGTCGCCTTCGCAAACAAAGAAGGGAAGAGTGTCACTGCGTTCTTAAAAAAGAATATATTCTCTCGTTTTGGCACCCCAAAGGCAATTATTAGTGATGGGGGCTCCCACTTTTGCAACAAATTGTTCAAGGGATTATTTGAGAAATATGGGGTTCTCCATAATGTGGCTACTCCTTACCACCCTCAAACTAGTGGGCAACTTGAAGTGTCAAATAGGGAGATCAAACAGATATTGTCAAAAACAGTGAACGCTAGTAGAACAAATTGGTCAAGGAGGCCTGATGATGATCTTTGGGCCTACCGGACAGCGTATAAGACTCCCATAGGTATGTCCCCATACCAACTTGTATATGGGATAGCTTGTCATCTTCCGATTGAATGAGAGCATAAAGCCATGTGGGCTATGAAGAAGTTGAAAATGGATTGGAACGAAGCTGCAGAACAACAGTTAACTGGGTTGAATGAACTCGATGAATTTTGCCTGAAAGCTTATGAAAGCTCAGCCCTCTACAAAGAAAAGATGAAGAAGTATGATACGCTCAAACTTACTTCTCAAATGAGAAGTAAAGCGGTCGTGTCAAGTAAATAACCCAACTAGTGAGGTTGGGATCGTTCCCACGAGAAAAATAGTCTAGACTTAACCTCAACCTATTATTACTATCTTTTGGTCAATAACTTCCTTGGAAAGTAGAAATATAAAAGGGGGGGGGGGGTTCTATCTCTAAATAAGTGAAAATAAACAACGAACTTGAAAGAGACACTTAACAGCATTTAATGTTGGGTTTTAATCAATTAATCAAAGTAACTAGGGTTTACGTGTTCCCCACAGGTTCATAACTTGATAACTCTAACTATAACAATTCTTTCCTAGTATCTTGCATGCAAAGTGATAAGTTATGTATTTCTAAATCCTTGGTCCGACATCTAGAAAATCTCACTCCGCACCTTGGTCCGGCTACGTGTGTTGCTATCCTAACCCTTATCCTTACCTCATATTAAGCATTGTATTTGATATTTGACTAAGTTATTACCTCGTACCAATCAATACTAGCCTATTAGATAGTATACACTAAATCTATGTTAATAATTCTTAGCCTATTATCTACCTCCTTGGTCCGGCAAGTAGCAGTAAGGCGAGTTCTAACATTGGCCATCCGTTAAAAAGACTTCTAAACAAAAGAATTATCAATACATGCAAGACACTATTCTAGAATTGTTCTTTTAATTAGGGTTTATCTCATTATTTGCCCATGGTTTCCACAACCCTAGTTATGGAGTTTAGTTACTCATAGCCATAAACACAATATTCAAATATATTAAATAAGAATTCATGTACTTACTTCAATGAGAAAAAATAAAGTCCGAAAATTTGCTTGATTAATCACCAAAAGTCACTTGTAAGAATCTCAAAATCTAACACTAATACACAAAGTCTAATAATATGATGTCTAATCTAGCAGAGTCTAACCTGAAAAATGAGGTTTTTCGAACTATTTATAAAAAAATAAAAACCTAATTAAACAAGGATTCTAATTACTGGAAATCTGCCAAAACGCAGCTGGGTCGACGGACCTCGCGATGGACCATCGTGGTCGCGACGGACCGTCATAGACTCCGTCGTCCCATACTTAGCAATTTCTTCTGCTGCTCTCTTATTCCCCTCGACGGCAAGTATGACGGACCATCATAGGCACAACGGTCCGTCGAGGGTCTTCGTTTCAAAATACTTCAACTCTTGGAATCTGGGTACTGGGATCACTTCTCTGAACTTCATGACGAACCTGCAGGACGGACCGTCATAGCCACGACGGACCGTCACAAGCTTCGTAATCCCACACTTGGTCAGACTTCCCCATCTTCCTTCAGCAGCTTCTCTACGCTGGCACCTACGGACCGTCACAAGCACAACGGACCGTCATAAGCTCCGTAGGTGGTCTCTTCTACATTTCTTCGCTCAAAATCTCCGCATTCAGCTTTGGACAGATTTCCTGCAAAACAAAGAGAAACTTATATAAAAACTAGTACAAAAAGACTTTCGGACACACTAAACTTAAGGAAAAAGTATTAATTATACCGTGAAACCACGGTATATCAACACCCTCAACTTAAATTCGTTGTTTGTCCTCAAGCGACGCACTATGACTCACTACACAATCTTTGTACAATAGTATTCATGTTTTATCCTTTGCAATCATTTGGCTATCAATCCCGATTAATCTCATCAAATCTATGCATGCTATCACTATTAGGCTTGAATTTTGTGGGATTAGAACATGACACAGACTCACCATGCACTAACACCTATCCTCTTCAATTTCTCACCGAGGTGCTAACAATTCCTGTATTGCAACTAGTGTCCTCACTTCAAAACAAAATCCTCATTTTTCACACAATGATTTCAATTTGAGTATAAGGATTACTTTTCAACACTCGCTCTCAGAACAAAGTCACACTCATTCATACCTATTGCCATAAGCTTGCCCTTATTTTCACTGCCTTAAGTTCGCTATACAACCCTTAGGATCACGATAGGACTTTCTTAGCTTGTAACATAGGCTCAGAGTCAGGTAGGGTATATTTAGGTATACTTTAGTGACTTTTTGCCCTCCTTGACATATCGGCTAAACCTTCCACTTTCTATCACTTTATCTCGCCCAGTTTCTCCCATTATTTCACCTTGCTATTTTCCCTTCTTTCTTCATTTGTGTAAGTGACTCTTTTTATTTATTTATTTATTTTTTTCAACGAGTTCTTGAGTCAGTTTACTTTTGTTCTTTCTCTCTCTTTGTTCTTTCAACCCCACTTTCCAGAGCATTCCTCAAAACAACCACCCTCAACTCATGGCTTTGCCATGAGTCAAGGTACATAATACCCAAAGTTAGGTTAGGGCCATAACGAAGGTTGTTTATGCGTTAGCCTCCCTCAACTTATGCTTTTGGCATAAGCTGAGGTGCACATGTCCAAGGAGGGAGCAGGGCCAACATATTGTTCCCAGAAAAGATCAGTTGGGGTGAAAAAGAAAGGTCTAATTTTAAGCTCAGATTATTTGGATCAAAGAAGGATAACTTTCATTTGGTTTCTTTTATTTATTCTAGAAATGGGCTATCTTGAATAAGGGCCTATGATCCTTTCCTAATTGTCTGTTACAGCTTACTTTTAGCAGGACTAACCAGGCAAGTTCTAGCTTAGTACCAATAGTGGACTATTCAAATTTCCTCACACTCACTTGACATCTCATCACTATACCAGATTATTAGACACCTACTTCGAATTGAAGACTTAGGGTAATGCAATGGTGTAACTCTATTTCATGCTTAGATCCACACAATTATCAGTTACTATGCCTAGTCATGCAACATTTTCCAGTTTTATCAGGATATCATTTTAGCCATCATGCTTCAGAGTTAAACTATGTACAAAAGATGTAACGTGCCGGTTCAACATAAAAAGTAATCAGTCTTTTGGGGAAAAAGAACATAGGCAAGAAAACCCCAAAAGAGGATAGTGAGTTGGGCTACTCAGACTTCACCCTAACACTCACTTTCCATTTACCCCACCCCCAACAAAAAAGCATGCAATTGTCCCCAATGCATAAAAAATCTAAATATTAGAGTGGTAGGTGAAGCAAACCTGTGGCGCATAGCGCCGTCGATCAGCAAGCTAGTGGGTCCGGTTTCCCAGAACCCATGTCCTCTTCAATCTGGACACCCTCAGTGGTGTCCTCAGCAACAACCACACCATTAGTAGTGCCTCCTGCTGTCTCTACAGTGCGGGAGGTAGACGCCCAGCCGCTATCTGCGATGCTCTGATTTGGTGTGCCTCCGCCTCCACTAGTGAGGCTCTCCTCGCAGCCTCCATCTCTCGGCTCTCCTTCTTCCTTGCTCGCGCCTCATCCTCTACTCGACCCCTACGCCTCTTGGCACTCTCTTGATGGGGAGGTGGAGGAATTTCTGAAGTAGCAAACAGGGCTGCCAATACAGTGTCCTCAGCAGGCTCGACAGACTCCGGCACCCTCGCCTCTAGGATCATGTCGATGTCGGCACGAAGACTGTCGACTGCAGCCTGAAGAGTCGACACATCCACCGGAGGGGTTGGTCGGGCTAACACTCTCAACTCAAAGGCGTCTAGGCGCTGGTTAACTTTAGCAATCTTCTGCTCTGTAAACTGCTGCATTTTCCTCTCTAGACGCTCTTCAGACTCAGTGATCGACTTCTGCATCCAAGGCTGGATATGATGCAGAAGAGTGGCCATTTGTGCCTCTAGTTTTTGGACCCTAGCAAGCGGGACCAGTGTTGGTAGAGGGGCTGTGCGAGAGGAGCTCGGGGCTGGGCTACTACCCGGGATAGACTCGACCGGGGTAGTGTCAGTGGACGCCTGTGTAGCGGTGCGGGCCTGGGCTACCGTATCCGCAAGATCATCAGCAAGTGGGGGCAGCTCTGGACGGGGCCCTCTGCGTGGAGCCAACTCATTGGCCTCGTCTCTGATGAGGCCGACGTCAATGGTGCCCTGCGGGGTCTTCAGCTGATCTACGTGCCATATGGGCACACCTGCAGACCTGCAAAGGGCAAAGATCATACACGGGAAGGGGTAGGTAGTAGTGACCTTGAATGCCCTCTCGTGCATGACTTCCTGGAGAAGCCATGCGAAGTCCACCTCGAATCCAACTATCATCGCCACCATCAACACGGCTCGATCCCAGGTGACGATGTTATCAGCAGCTGTGGGGGAAAGGCAGTGACGGACGAGCAGCCACAAGAATTTTGCGACGAACGTGAGGTTGGCCTTCTTGATGGCCCCCTTCGGCTTAGTGACCCAATCGGCACCCTCTCCATCTACAGACAGGTGCAGGGCTATCCACCTCTTGGTGGTCTCTCTCAGTGCTGGCTCGCGCAAGAACTGTCCATCCTTTACTATCTGCCAGCGGTAGTCAAACTTGGCAGTGATGGGGGTCCAAGTAGCATCTGCGCTCTCGCCGTATAGAAACCGGCGGATGGCTAGCAAGGAAATGTCAACCTGCACGCTCCGGACTCGAACCTGCTCCAGTGGGGCCTGTTTAGCGGGAGCAGCCCGCCTATCGATCTGTGATCAGAGAGTCGCTACATAGGATGCGTAGAACTCTCGGACCATTTCCTCGCTGTATCGTCCCAACGGAAGTGCTGTCCACTCTAAGCGAAGCCTAGTGAAGAGGTTATGGATCTCCGACATCGTTGGGAGATTCCCTGTAAGTACCCGCCGCTCCAAGGTGAGTGTTCGAGTCATTACTCTTTTATCAATCAGGAACTTGGCGTCGGATTAAACTTGAAACTGGCCGTCTACACACCACCGGTTTGGGTGGTCAGACGCTGGGGTGGGGACCTGGGCTGGTGAGCCGGATGTAGAGTCTGAACTGTCAGCCTCATCAGACGAGGCCGACGCTGCAGCAGTGGCGGGTGCGGGAACCTCAGCAGAGCCAGAGGCTTCCTCGGACCAGGATACTCCTAAGGAGCCAGACGCTCCTTCCTCATTTGTGGCTGACCCAGAGGGTGTGCCGGTCAGTGTGCGCTCCTCATCAGACTGGGAGGCAGTGACTACGCCGGACGCCACCTTTTTGGGTGTGGCTCTGGGAGCACGTGCAGCACGGGAAGGGGCGAAGTGCCAGGGGGCACATATTCAGGGTCCCGCTCATCATCAGAGCCGATGATCAAGCGTGCAGACGGGGCAACAGACTTTGATCGCCCGCGTGCGTAGGTTCGGTCTTGCTTGGGTGCCATAGTAGATAATACCTGCAAAGGATCACTATTAGTACGAGTAGGGGCAAACAAGACAAGCGAAACCATACGATATAAAACAGTGAAAATAATATGTAAATGCTGTATAAACAGTGACACACGACGGGCCTGGTGACGGCTCGTCGTGACTATGACGGACCGTCGTGAGGTCAGTCGTGGTGTACTTGGACTCTGTATAAATAGAGAACCCTGAAAGAGGGTCTCTGACTAGCATGACGGTGTGTGCAGGACGGACCGTCACAGTAACGACGGTCCATTGTAGATGTCCGTCGTAGGACACTTGGGAAAAAAATGGAGACCCTTAGGAGAGGGGTCTCTGACCGGTATGACGGTCATGCAGGACGGACCGTCGTGGGTACGACGGTCCGTCACATGTGTCCGTTGAAGGACACTTGGAAAAAAAATGAGAGACCCCTGGAAACAGGGTCTCTGTCTAGCAAGACGGTTATGCAGGACGGACCGTCGCGAGGACGACGATCTGTCACATGTGTCCAGTAGGACAAGGGTGCTAGGGCTTGTGCAACGGACCCTACGACGGTTCGTCGTGGCTACGACGGTCTGTCATCGGGGTCTCGTTCTGAATGACAGAGACAAAACTGTAGGTACCCTAAGCAACCCCGATGAACCGACATGGTCTTGTAGTGTTGTGGACCTATATGTGTCTATCCCAACTACCTAGGAAACTATTAATTCAAAATCACCTATGTCTAGGGTTGTCAACATGGCAAATTCGAACATTTTGAGCCTAGGTTTAGACATAATCATATAAAGGAAACAATATACGACTAAGAACTAAGCTAATACTAACTAATGAACAAAAATACAAGATAAATGAGTATAAATTTAGAGACACATACCTTAGAAATGGAGAAAAAGCAAATGGACAATGACTCAGTTGGCAGGGTAGACACCTACAGCAGCAGCTCCGACTAGTAGATGATAGTTTTAAGGCTTTGGAGAATTGTGGGGGTAATAATCAGTGAGGGGGAAATGTGGAAGTTTAAAAGAGAGGGGAGATGAGAGGAATAATGAATGAATGGGGTGAAAATGAGGGGTTGGGGTGTTTAAACGGTCAGATTTTAAAAAAGGGTCCAGCCGGGTCGGGTCGGGTATAATTCATTAATCACGCGACGGTTCCCCAACGACGGTCCATCGCAGTTGTGACGACACGTCGTTGGTTCCGTCGTGTGTGCCCTAATTTCAAAATAGCAGAAAAGCGTACCTGGTACGACGGATGTATATGACGGTCCGTCACAGGTGCAACGGTCCGTCGATGTATCCATAAGTGACTGCTGCAGAGTAATTTTCTGCAGAATTCCCTGGTGATGTGCCTGTAAATTTAAAACCCATTAATAGAAAAATGCTACCATTACTAAAAAGAAGATAAGTATTGGGTTGCCTCCCAACAAGCGCCTGATTTAATGTCGCGGCACGACTGGGGACACTCGATTACTCAGACTTCATCAAGATGGTATGCCTCTATCACTTCATGTGCCGATTCAGCATGCCCGAAATAGATTTTTATGCGCTGTCCATTCACCTTGAACTGCACACCCTCCTTAGTTTCCAACTCAACTGCTCCATGAGGGAATAGTTGGGTAACCAAGTAAGGACCAGTCCATTTGGACTTGAGCTTGCCCGGAAACAAGCGCAACCTGGAATTGAATAAAAGCACCAAATCCCCGACCATAAATTCTCGCTTTTCAATTTTGTTGTCATGGTACTTCTTCATATTTTCTTTGTATAGTGCTGAGCTCTCATAGGATTTTAGGCGAAATTCATCGAGTTCATTCAACCCATTTAACCGTTGCTCTGCCACTCCAATCCATTTTTAACTTCTTCATAGTCCACATGGCTTTATGCTCTAACTCAACCGGAAGATGACAAGCTTTCCCATATACAAGTGGGTATGGAGACATACCTATGGGAGTCTTATATGCTGTCCGGTAGGCCCAAAGAGCATCATCAAGCCTCCTTGACCAATCCGTTCTACTAGCATTCACTGTTTTTGACAATATCTGTTTTATTTCCCGATTCGACACTTCAACTTGCCCACTAGTTTGAGGGTGGTAAGGAGTGGCCACATTATGGAGAACCCCGTATTTCTCCAATAACCCCTTGAACAATCTGTTGCAGAAGTGGGAGCCCCCATCACTAATAATGGCCCTTGGGGTGCCAAAACGAGAGAATATATTCTTTTTCAAAAATGCAGTGACAGTCTTCCCTTCATTGTTTGCTAGGGCTATGGCTTCGACCCATTTAGATACATAATCGACTGCTACTAGAATGTCCTTCATTCCATGAGAACTCACAAAAGGGCCTATAAAGTCAATACCCCAAACATGAAATAACTCAATCACAAGAATGGGGTTTAGAGGGAGCTCTTGCTTTCTTGAAATACCACCATCTCGTTGAGATTTGTCACATGCTTTAGCAAACCCATGAGCATCTTGATGAAGAGTTGGCCAATAGTAACCACATTGTAATATCTTGTGAGCGGTTCGGATACCACTGTGATGTCCGCCAACAGGTGAAGAATGGCATGCCTCCAACACACTCAACATTTCATATTCTGGCACACAACGCCGAATAAGCCCGTCGGCACAACTACTATACAAGTATGGTTCATCCCAAAAGAACTTCTTCACATCGTACATGAACTTTTTCCTTTGATGAAAGGACAAGTCTGATGGAATAATATCACTAGCCAGATAGTTCGCAAAATCTGCGAACCATGGAATCAAGTCTTGTGAAGCAGCCAATACATGTTCATCGAGGAAAGTATCATCAATGTCAGTCTTATCCCCTAACTCTCTCATAGCTTCATCCTCTAGACGAGACAAGTGATCAGCAACTTGATTTTCAGTTCCTTTTCTATCCAGCACTTCAAAGTCAAATTCTTGCAGCAGTATTACCCAACGAATCAGCCTAGGTTTTGCATCCTTCTTCGCCATCAAATATCTCAATGCTGAATGGTCAGTATGCACTATAACTCTAGTACCTAGCAAATAGGAGCGAAATTTCTCAAAAGCAAAGACTACTGCAAGGAGTTCTTGCTCAGTCACTGTGTAGTTCTTCTGAGCTTTATTTAAGGCTTTACTAGCATAGTAAATTGGGTTAAGGATTTTGTTTCTTCTCTGTCCCAATACTAAACCAAGAGCCACCCCACTAGCATCGCACATTACCTCAAATGGACTGTTGCAATCCGGAGAAATAATGATAAGCGCAGACACTAACTTTTCTTTTAGCTCACCGAATGCTTTAAGACAGGATTCATCAAAATAAAATTTACATTCTTTCTCCAGCAATTTGCACAATGGGTGTGCAATCTTTGAAAAGTCTTTGATGAATCTCCGGTAAAAACCGGCATGCCCACGAAAGCTTCTCACACCTTTCACAGAGATCGGCGGGGGAAGTCTCTCTATTACCTCAACTTTAGCTCGATCAACCTCTATGCCCTTTTCTAAAATGCGATGACCCAACACAATACCCTCTTTCACCATGATATGACACTTTTCCTACCAAACTGCAGTTTTCACATCTCTTAAGAACCTCAGATAAATTGGTCAAACACCGCTCGAATGAATCACCAACCACAGAAAAATCATCCATAAAACTTCTATAGTGTCCTCCACCATGTCAGAAAATATTGACATCATACATCTCTGAAAGGTTGCGGGTGCATTGCACAACCCAAACGGCATTCTTCTGAACGCAAAGGTCCCATATGGACAAGTGAAAGTGGTTTTCTCTTGATCTTCTGGTGCAATAGAAATCTGATTATACCCCAAATACCCATCAAGAAAACAATACCACCCTTTTTCGGCAAGTCTATCCAACATCTGATCCATGAAGGGCATAGGAAAATGGTCTTTTTCAGTCCATGAGTTCAGCTTACGGTAATCCATACACACCCTCCATCCAGTAACCGGTCTCATTGGAACAAGTTCATTTTTTTCGTTGGGGACCACAGTCATTCCCCCTTTCTTAGGTACACACTGAACCGGGCATACCCAACTACTATCGGCGATTGGATAGATTACTCCGGCATCCAACCACTTGATGATTTCCTTCTTCACAACCTCTTGCAAAGGAGGATTATGATCAGGAATGAGTTGGATTTTATGAGAGCAAATACCAGGAGGGATCCCAATAATGTCCGCAATGGTCCACCCAATAGCTCTTTTGAACCTTATTAGTACCTTCTCCAAACTCTGAACCTGTTGTTCATCCAGGTCTGATGCAATGATTACCGGCAAAGTGTCACCATTTCCTAAGAATTCATACCTAAGATGAGGTGGGAGAGCTTTTAATTCAACTTTTAGAGCCTCCCCTATCGATGGTTTCGCGGGTGGGGACTCGCGATTTTTCATATCAAGCTCAAATTTCTTCGGTTTAAATCGAACATCACCTAGGTCATGAGCCGCGACTAATGACTCATACTCTTCAATGCAATCGCTATCAAAGTTCATTATCACTGCCGCTAATGGTTCGACACCTAGACGTTCTTCTATTTGTGTCTTAAATGTCTCACCCATGTTGTAAGATATAGCAGATGCCGATTGGAGCTCACCACTCTGCCTCATGGACCTACAAATATTAAAGGTCACTTCTTCATTGTTCAACCAAAATTTCATCTGCCCCTTTTCCATGTCTAGTAAGGCTCTTCCCGTAGCTAGGAATGGCCTCCCAAGGATAATAGGCACTTAAAAATCAACCTCAAAATCAAGAATAACAAAATCAGCCGGAAAGATGAATGACTCCACTTTTACTAGCACATCATGAAGTATCCCTATGGGCCGTTTTACTGTTCGATCAGCCATCAGTAGCCGCATCGCAGTGGGCTTTGGGTCACCCAAACCCAACTTCTTGTAAATCGAGAGGGGCATGAGATTTATGCTTGCCCCCAGATCACATAATGCTTTCGCAAAATGTAATAGCCCGATTGTACAAGGAATAGTGAACGCACCCGGATCTTCTTTCTTTTGGACTAGATATTTTGTAGCAATAGCACTACAATGCTGCATTCTATCATCATCCTCAAAAGTAACCGATCTTTTCTTTGTGACCAGATCTTTCATAAACTTGGCGTAATCGGGCATTTGTTCTAAAGCTTCTACCAAAGGGACATTGATAGAAAGTTGCTTCAACATTGTTATAAAACGCCGATATTTTCCATCCTCGGTCTTTTTTACTAATCTTTGAGGAAATGGGGGTGGTGGTCTAGGCATAGGAGTTACCTTTTTAGGCACTTCAGCATCTTTTGCAATGTTATCCTCTAAATCAGCATCAACATCTTTTGTCACCTTATTCTCATTAGATGGCATAGCTGGGTCAATGGTTTGCTTGCCACCGCGAGTAGTAATTGCCATACAATGTCCATCATTTTTTGGATTTTGGACAGTGTTGCTAGGAAGAGTGCCCGGTTTCCGTGTGTTCACAGTTGCAGATAATTGGGCCAATTGTAACTCAAGTTGCTTAATCGACAAAATTTGATACGCTCAAACTTACTTCTCAAATGAGAAGTAAAGCGGTCGTGTCAAGTAAATAACCCAACTAGTGAGGTTGGGATCGTTCCCACGAGGATAATAGTCTAGACTTAACCTCAACTCATTATAGTGCTCATCACTAGCATCGAACCTCCTCATCATTTTATGCAACATATCCTCAACTCGCAACATACTACCTCCACCATCCCTAGGAGTAACTTCACAATTTTGAGGAGGAACATAGGGTCCATTCCTCTCATTTCTATTACCATATTTACCCCTGTTGAAGTTGTTGTCGCGATTGTAGTTTCCATCTTGGACATAATGACCCTCACGATTGTAGTTACCATAGTTCCGACCTTGGTTCCCTTGACCTTGGCGCCAATTCTCCTGATTAGAGCCTTGGGAACTTGGTCGGAAACCCCCCATCTGTTCATTTACTGCATAGGAATCCTCCTCATAATAACACTCATCGTTTGGAGGTGGTGGTTTAGCCAAGTAGTTGACTGCATTAATCTTTTCTGCACCCCAGTGACATGTTTTAGTACCAACCCAAGCTCAGTTCTCATCTGAGCCATTTCTTCACGAATATCATCTGTAGCTGGGTTGTGAGTGGACTGCACTGCGAAGGTGTTTCTCCCTGTATCGGACTTCCTAGTACTTGAAGCTTTGTTATTTCGGGAGATTTTCTCTAGTTTTTCTGCAATCTTAGCATAAGGGCATTCTCCATAAGATCCACCTGCTATAGTGTCCAACACCGCTTTATTGTTATCATCCTGTCCCCGGTGGAAGTATTCCTTCAGTGACTCATCATCTATACGGTGATTTGGAACACTTCTCAAGATTGAGGTGAATCTATCCCAAGAACTACTAACTGACTCTCCTGGTAGTGCCACAAAGTTGTTCACCCTGTCTTTGTGATTTAATTTCTTGGAGACCGGATAGTAGCGTGCTAAGAAGACATCCCTTAGTTGGTTCCAAGTGAAGATGGAGTTGTATGGAAGCTCAGTGAACCACATAGCAGCCTCTCCCGTCAGTGAGAGAGGAAACACTTTGAGACCTATTACATCTAGATCCAAATCAGGCCTCCCCACACAACTTTTACACACTGCCCTTACCTTAGCTATATGGGCATGTGGATCCTCAGAAGGTAGCCCTGAAAACAAACCTCTGGCAGTGAGCATTTGCATCAGGCTACTAGTTACCACAAAAGTGTGGCCTGTGGGTAGAGGTGGCAAGACAAGTGGCCCATCTGAGTCTGCTATGTTATCATACCCTCTGTAGTATGCTTGGGGCCGTGGAACGGGATTTTTTCCCCTCTGTTGATGTTCACCCGGAGCGTCGGGTAACATCTGACCATGAACATCCACGGGATCTGGGATGTTCTGGTTTGGATCCTCATCATTTATTCCCAAGTTTCAATTCATATTGCGCAGTGTACGCTCTAGCTCGTGATCGTAGGGAAACAAGGGTTTTCTTCCTCTCCGTGTATTTGGCATACAAGGAGGATAGTTCTGAAAGGAAATCAAAAACAATAAAACAAAGGAAAATCAAGAAAATATCAACTAAACTTTAGTAATAAGTTCAAGTTAATCTAAAAGCTAAATTCCCCGGAAGCGGCGCCAAAATTTGATACGCTCAAACTTACTTCTCAAATGAGAAGTAAAGCGGTCGTGTCCAGTAAATAATCCAACTAGTGAGGTTGGGATCGTTCCCACGAGGAAAATAGTCTAGACTTAACCTCAACCTATAATTACTATCGTTTGGTCAATAACTTCCTTGGAAAGTAGAAATATAATAAGGGGGGATTCTATCTCTAAATAAGTGAAAATAAACAACAAACTTGAAAGAGACACTTAACAGCTTTTAATGTTGGGTTTAAATCAATTAATCAAAGTAACTAGGGTTTACGTGTTCCCCACAGGTTCATAACTTGATAACTCTAACTATAACAATTCTTTCCTAGTATCTTGCATGCAAAGTGATAAGTTATGTATTTCTAAATCCTTGGTCTGCCATCTAGAAAATCTCACTCCGTACCTTGGTCCGGCTACGTGTGTTGCTATCCCAACCCTTATCCTTACCTCATATTAAGCATCGTATTCGATATTTGACTAAGTTATTACCTCGTACCAATCAATACTAGCCTATTAGATAGTATACACTAAATCTATCTTAATAATTCTTTTCCTATTATCTACCTCCTTGGTCCGGCAAGTAGCATTAAGGCGATTTCTAACGTTGGCCATCCGTTAAAAAGACTGCTATCGAAAGAATTATTAATACATGCAAGACACTATTCTAGAATTGTTCTTTTAATTTGGGTTTATCTCATTATTTGCCTATGGTTCCCACAACCCTAGTTATGGAGTTTAGTTACTCATAGCCATAAACAAAATATTCAAATATATTAAATAAGAATTCATGTACTTACTTCAATGACAAAGAATAAAGTCCGAAAATTTTCTTGATTAATCACCAAAAGTCACTTGTAAGAATCTCAAAATCTGACAATAATACACAAAGTCTAATAATATGATGTCTAATCTAGCAGAGTCTAACCTCAAAAATGAGGTTTTTCGAACTATTTATAAAAAAATAAAAACCTAATTAAACAAGGATTCTAATTACTGGAAATCTGGCAAAATGCGGCTGGGTCGACGGACCTCGCGACGGACTGTCGTGGTCGCGACGGACCGTCATTGACTCCGTCATCCCATACATAGGAATTTCTTTTGCTGCTCTCTTATTCCCCTCGACGGCAAGTATGATGGACCGTCATAGGCACAACGGTCCGTCGAGGGTCTTCGTTTCAAAATACTTCAACTCTTGGAATGTGGGTACTGGGATCACTTCTCTGAACTTCATGACGAACCTGCAGGATGGACCATCATAGCCACGATGGACCGTCACAAGCTTCGTAATCCCACACTTGGTCAGACTTCCCCATCTTCCTTCAGCAGCTTCTCTACGCTGCCACCTGCGGATTGTCACAAGCACGACGGACTGTCATAAGCTCCGTAGGTGGTCTCTTCTGCATTTCTTCGCTCAAAATCTCCGCATTCTGCTTTGGATAGATTTCCTGCAAAACAAAGAGAAACTTATATAAAAACTAGCACAAAAAGACTTTCGTACACACTAAACTTAAGGAAAAAGTATTAATTATACTATGAAACCACGTTATATCAAAGTACCATGACCTAAAAATTGAAAAACGAGAGTTTATGGTTGGGGATTTGGTGGTTTTATTCAATTTTAGGTTGCACTTGTTTCCGGGCAAGCTCAAGTCCAAATGGACTAGTCCTTACTTGGTTACCCAACTATTCCCTCAAGGAGCAGTTGAGTTGGAAACTAATAAGGGTGTGCGGTTCAAGGTGAATGGACAACGCATAAAAATCTATTTTGGGCATGCTGAATTAGCAAATGAAGTAATCGAGGCATACCATCTTGATGAAGTCTGAATAATCAAGTATCTTCAGTCGTGCCGCGACGTTAAATCAGGTGCTTGTTGGGAGGCAACCCAATACTTATAGTTTTCTTTCTAGTAATGGCAGTATTTTCTACTACTGGGTTTTAAATTTTCAGGCACATCACCAGGAAATTCTGCAGAAAATCAGACTGCAACAGTCACTGACGAACACATCGACGGACCGTCACACACGCGATGGACCGTCGCATGAATCCGTCGTGCCAAATACTTCTTTCAATTATTTTCAAAACTTGGGCACACGTGACGAAACCAATGACAGACCGTCGCATCTGCGACGGACCGTCGTCGGGGTCTCATTGCATCATTAATGAGCATACCCGACCCGACTCGGTTGGGGGTTATTTGAAAAATTGGTAACATTTAAAAACCCCACCCCTTCATTTCACCCATTTCCCTCCCTTTTCAACTTCCACTTCCTACCTCCCTTCTCTATCAACCGATTGCTTCCCCAAATTCCGGATATCTCCTTTCTACTGGTCGGAGTCGGTTGTTATGGTTTTGTTCTTGATACCTTGCTTGTTTTTCTCAAATGCTCAGGTATGTGTCTCTGATCTCTACCTATTTACATTGCATTTTGTTTTTTTAAATTCGTATTAGCCTATTTCTTTTTGGTGGGTCTTCATGCTTTGATCCAATTTTGTCTGACCTAGGTTAAGAATCCTTAAATTGCATTGTTAAAACTCTAGAAATAAGTGCTTTAGCGTTGCTAGTTTGCTAGGTAATTGGGTTAGAAACATGTAGGTTAACACTAAAAATTCCATTTGATTCATAGGGGATGATTGTGGCATCCCCAGTTCTGTCACTGAATGACAGAACGAGACCCCGATGACGAAACCATGTACCCACGACAGACCGTCGTAGGGTATGTTCCAACATCCCACTGTACATTTCTCCAAGTGTTTACCAACGGATACATGCGACAGACCGTCGTTCCCATGACGGTCCGTCCTGCACAACCGTTCTGGTTCTCACAGACCCTTTTTCTACGGGTCTCCTACTTTTTTAAGTCTCCTCTGACGGACATCTACGACGGAACGTTATACCCTCGAAGGTCCGTCAAGCACAACCGTTGTGACGGTCAGAGACTCATCTCTTGAGGGTCTCCATACTTTTTCTAAGTGTCCTCTGACGGACATCTACGACGGACCGTCGTTACCACGATTGTCCATCCTACACAATCGTCATGGTTGTCAAAGACCCTTTTCCTAAAGGTCTCCCACTTTTTCTAAGTGTCCTCTGACGGACATCTACGATGGACCGTCACACTCTCGATGGTCCGTCCTGCACAACCGTCGTTACAGTCAGAGACCCCTCTCCTAAGGGTCTCCACGACGGACATCGACGACGGACCATCATTGTCACGATGGTCTGTCCTTCTTATTCGTCATACTTGTGAGAGACTTTCTTTCAGGGATCTCCACATCAACATAGTTGAAGTAAGACATGCCGGACCCCATGATGGTCCGTCGTACTTACGACAAGCCATCACCTAGTCCATCGTATTTCACTGTTACTGCAAAAAAGTCATTACAACTTAGCTCTTCTATTAATTTTGTGTCATTTTTGCTCGTCTTATTTTTTTGTATATTGATTCTTTACAGGTACTATCTCGAATGGCACCAAAACATGATCGAGTTTACGCACGTTGTCGTTCAAAGTCTGTCGCCCCGTCTGCCCGCCTGGTCATAGGCTCTAATGATAAGCATGATCCTGAGTACGTGCCCCCAGGCACTGTCACTCCATCACGAGCTGCACGTGCTTCTAGAGCTACTCCCAAAAACGTGGCGTTCGACGTAGTCACTGCCTCCCAGTCTGATGAGGAGCGCACACTGACCGACACACCTTCTGGGTCAGCTACACATGCAGCAGGAGCGTCTGGCTCCGTAGAAGTTTTGTGGTCGGAAGAAGCCTCCGGGTCCGCAAAAGTCCTTGCACCCGCCACAGTTGCATATTATGCCTCGTCTGAGGAGGCTGACAATTCTGATTCCATTCCAGGCTCACCGACTCTTGCTCTTACCCTGGTGCCGACCAGCCCAACCGGTAGTGTGTCGACGGGCAATATCAATTTTATTTAGACGCCATGTTTCTGAATGATAAAGGAGTCATGACATGAACCCTTACACTGGAGAGGTGGATCCTTACGGGTAGTCTCCCCACTATGCCATAGATCCACAATCTCTTCACCAGACACCGACTGGAGTGGACAATGCATTCTTTGGGACGTTATAGTGAGGAGTTGGTCCGAGAGTTCACACCTCTTACGTGGCTACTCTTAGATCACAAATAGATAGGCGGTCTGCCCTCGCAAAACAGGCCCCACTTGAGCATGTCTGAGTACGTAGTATTCAGGTTGATATCTCCTTGCCTGCCATCCGCCGGTATCTATACAGCGAGGATGTTGATGCCAACCGGACCACTCTCACCGTCGAGTTCAACTACCGGTGGCAAATTGTCAAAGCTTGCCAATTCCTGTGTAAGCCATCGCTGAGAGAGACCACCAAGAGGTGGATGGCCCTGCACTTGTCTGTTGATGGAGAGGGTGCTGACTGGGTGACCGAGCCGAAGGGAGACATCAAGAAGGCTAACCTGACCTTCACGGCTAAGTTTTTATGGTTGATTGTCTGCCACTGCCTTTCCCCCACAGCCGCTGATAATATAGTCACATGGGATCGTGTAGTACTGATGGCGGCAATGAAAGCCGGGTTTGAGGTTGACTTTTCTTGGATTCTACAGGCGGTCATGCACGAGAGGGCTTTTAAGGTCAAAACTACTTACCCTTTCCCGTGCATGATATTTTCTCTATGCAGGTCCGCAGGTGTGCCTATATGGCACGTTGATCAGCTCAAGACCCCGCTGGGAACTGTTGATATCCGCCTCATCAGGGATGAGGCCAATGAGTTGGCTCCACGCAGAGAGCCCCAGACAGAGTTGCCTCTACTTGGTGACAATCTGGATGATATGGTAGCCCAGGCCCGCACGGCTATGCAGGAGCCTTCCACTGACCCTACCCCGGTCGAGTCTATCCCGGGTAGTAGCACTGCCCCGAGCTCCTCTGGCTCAGCCCCTTTCCCTGCTCTAGTTACTCTTGATAAGGTCTAGAAATTAGAGGCACAGATGGCTACACTTCTGTATCACATCCAACCTTGGATGCAGAGGTCTATTGCTGAGGCAGAAGAGCGCTTGGAGCGGAGAATGGTCCAGCACACAGAGCGGAAGATCGCTGGGGTTCATCAGCGCTTGGAAACTTTTGAGTTGCGGGTGCTAGCCCGGCCAGCCCCTCAGGTGGATGTGTCGACCCTTCAGGCTGCAATCGACAGTCTTCGCCCAGACATCGATATGATCTTAGAGTCTAGGGAGCCTGAGTCTGAGGCCCCTTCTGCAGAGCCTGCTGAAGACAAAGTGATGGTGGCCTTATTTGCCACTTTTGAGATTCCACCACCTCCCCCTTGAGAGCATGCCAAATGGCGTAGGGGTCGAAAGGAGGATGAGGATCGAGCACGGAAGAAGGAGCGCCGTGAGATGGAGGCTACGAGGAGAGTCTCGCTTGCTGATGAGGAGGCGCATCAGATGAGAGCAGTAGAGTTAGCTGCTGGGGATCTAGCTCCAGAAATGTAGAGATAGCGGGAGGTACTGCTGATAGTGCTGTTGATGCTGTGGACACTACTGAGGGTGTCCAGTTTACAGAGGTAGTGGGTTCCAGGGAAACAAACCCACCAGCTTGCTGATCATCGGCACTTTGCACCCCAGGTTTGCTTCACCTACCACTCTTGTTTTTCAAATTTTTAATGCATTGGGGACAATTGCATGTCTTTTTGTTGGGGTTGGGGTAAATGGAAAGTGAGTGGTAGGGTGAAGTCTGTGTAGCCCAATTCACTATCCTCTTTTGGGGTTTTCTTGCATGTGTTCTTTTTCCCCAAGAGACTGATTATTTTTTCTGTTGAACCGACATGTCTATATCTTCTGTACATAGTTTAATTCTGAAGCATGATGGCTAAAATGATATCCTGATAAAATGAAAATGATTCAAGACTAGGCATAGTAATTGATAAATGTATGGCTCTAAGCATGACATAGAGGTACACCACTGCATGACCCTAAGTCTAAAATTTGAACTAGGTGTCTTATAATATGGTAGAGTAATGAGATGTCAAGTGAGTGTGAGGAAGATTTGAATAGTCCACTATTTGTACTGAGCTAGAACTTGCCTGGTTAGTCCTGCTAAAAGTAAGCTGTAATAGACAATTAGGAAAGGATCATAGGCCCTTGTTCAATATAGCCCATTTTTAGCCTAAATAAAAGAAAACCAAATGAAATTAATCCTTCTTTGATCCAAATGATTTGAGCTTAAACTAGACCTTTCTTTTTTACCCCAACTGATCTTTTCTGAGAATATTGTGTTGGCCCTGGTCCCTCCTTGGACATGTGCACCTCAGCTTATGCCAAAAGCATAAGTTGAGGGTGGCTAATGCAGTAAACAACCCTTTTTATGGCCCTGACCCACATTTGGGTATTGTCTACTTTGACTCATGGCAAAGCCATGAGTTGAGGGTGGCTATTATGAGGAATGCTCTTGAAAGTGGGGTTGAAAGAACAAAGAGAGAGAAAGAACAAAAGTAAAGTGACTCAAGAATCAATTGAAAGAAATGTTAAAAAAATAATAAAAAAATACAAGAAATACAAGCAAGAAAAGAAGAGAGTCATTTACACAAATGAAGAAAGAAGGGAAAATAGCAAGGTGAAAGAATATGAGAAACTGGGCAAAATAAAATGATACTAAGTGGTATTTTTAGCCGATATGTCCAGGAGGTCAAAAATTCTCTAAAGTATACCTAAATATACCCTACCTGACCCTGAGCCTATGTTACGAGCTAAGAAAGTCCTATCGTGATCCTAAGAGTTGTATAGCGAACTTAGAGTGAAAATAAGGGCAAGCTTATGGCGATATGTATGAATGAGTGTGAATTTGTTCTGAGAGCAAGTGTTAAAAATTAATCCTTATACTAAAACTGAAATCATTGTGTGAAAAATGAGTATCTTGTTTTGAAGTGAGGACACTAGTAGCAATACTGAAAATATTAGCACCTCGGTGGGAAATTAAAGAGGATAGATGTTAGTGCATGGTGAGTCTGTGTCAAGGTCTGATTCCACATAATTCAAGCCTAATAGTGATAGCATGCATAAAAATGATGAGACTGATCGGGATTGATAGCCAAATGATTGCGAAAGATAAAACATGGATGCTATTGTACTAAGATTTTTGTATTGAGTCATAGTGCATCGCTTGATGACAAATAACGAATTTAAGTTGAGGGTGTTGATATACCGTGGTTTCACGGTATTTTTAATGCTTTTTCCTTAAGTTTAGTGTGTCCAAAAACCTTTTTGTATTAATTTTTTATGTAAGTTTCTCTTTATTTGCAGGAAATCTGTCTAAAATATGAATGCGGAGGTTTTTGAGCAAGAAATGCAGAAAAGTACCACCTATGGAGCTTGTGACGGTCCGTCGTGCCCGTGACGGTCCGTAGGTGGCATCATAGTGCAGCTGCTGAAGGAAGATGGGGAAGTCTGACCAAGTGTGGGGTTACGGAATGCGTGACGGACCGTCGTAGCGATGACGGTCCGTCCTGCTGGTTCGTCATGAAGATCAGAGAAGTAGTCCCAGTACCCAAATTCCAAGAGTTAAAGTGTTATGGAATGAAGACCCTCGACGGACCGTTGTGCCTGTGATGATCTGTCATACCTGCAGTCGAGGGTAATAAAGAGAGCAACAAAAGAATTGGCACAAGTATGGGATGACAGAGTCCATGACGGCCCGTCGTGACCACGCCGATCTGTCGCGAGGTCCGTCGACCCAGTCGCGTTTTGACAGATTTCCAGCAAATAGAGTCCTTATTTAATTAGGTTTTTATTTTTTATAAATAGTTCGAAAAACCTCATTTTTGGGGTTAGAATCTTGGTTATTTGAGCTTCTTTTGTGGATTAGACTTGGTGATTATTGTTAAACTTTTGGAGAATCTTTACTCTTCAATTAATTTAGTAATTGATTGTTTGTGACTTTTGTTGATTAATCAAGTTAACTTCTGGATTTTATTCTCTCTCACTGAAGTAAGTGCATGAATTCTTATATTACATATTTGAATATTCTGATTATGACTATGGGTAACTAAACTCCCTAATTAGGGTTGTGGGATTCATAGGCGAATAATGAGGTAAAACCTAACTAACATAACAATTCTAGAATAGTGTCTTGCATGTATTGACCATTCTTTCGCTTAGAAGTCTTTTTAACGGATGGCCAACGTTCGAACTCGCCTTAATGCTACTTGCCGGACCAAGGAGGTAGATAATAGGAAAAGAATTATCAACATAGATTTAGTGTATACTATCTATTAGGCTAGTTATTTTCATTTATTTAGAAATAGAAAACCCCCCTTTTATCATTTTTGCTTTCCAATGAAATAATTGACTAAATTGTAGTAATAATAGATTGAAGTTAAGTCTGAACTATTTTCCTCGTGGGAACGATCCCAACCTCATTAGTTGGGTTCTTTACTTGATATGACCGCTTTAATTCTTATTTGAGAAGTAAGTTTGAGCGTATCAGTATCAAATACATATTCTTCAGAATTGTTAAGATGTTGTGGCTCTTATCCCAAAATCTATCGTAGTATTTAGAGGCTTCATAGATAGTAGTAGTTGAGAGTCTTTTCCCATCCCCTTGTTTATATTTTGACACTTGAGTTGCCTTATTATGACTATTTGAACATTTCCATACGTTTCTTTGTTTATCCTGAGACAATTGACTGAAACTTTTCATTTAAAGTTCTTGTTGTTAAGTAATATCTTCCGCCGAGTAGTAAGCTAGGTCAAGAGTTTGCTAACGGACCAGTGATGGTTCTCAAATGCTATTCACGTCCAGTGTATAGGCTCAGGTTGTGATACAAGTCCACTCAATCCAACAACTTTTGTGCTATAAATGGACAAAATGGTGGTACGAGTGGAAAAACATGATGCAAGAAGAGAAGTAGGTTATATATCTGCCAAATTAAACTCTAGTAGTCCTTATATTTGTGTCTAACCATGCCATGCTAGTTGCACCACTAGCTTCAGAAGATATTATGACTCAAACGAGTGCTTCAAATAACAATATTACCAAAAGAGATCTTCTTAATGAACTTGTAACTAAAAAAATTGGTAAGTTGAATACTTTCTAATTCTCTTACTCATATTAGCACTGGTAAGAAATTAAAAGTTGTTAAAAGTTGATGTTTTTCTCCACATAATTTACAAGATGTGAATTCTTTGCAAGGAGAATGAATTATCGGATAGTTGTTTTTCTAATGCTACTAAAAATGAATACATTCTCCTACACTACAAACACGTGAAAATTCCAAAAACAAAAGGGTAGACATCATAATTAGGACGATAAAGTGTCATGGGGTAAAAGTTTCCCACCATTTTGTTATCATACGCTAGGTGAATTCTGTTCAATTTCAATGAGTCTGTTTCAGTACCAAATTGAGGAAATGAATACAGTCTGGGTGCGATATTTTTTTGATGGGTCCAATTTCTTTTTTGAACCTCTAATAAGAGGTCATGTGGCAAAACTGTTTTTACAAAATCACTATTAAAAATAATAACATAAATGAACATGATTTATAAAGTGATCACACAATTATATTAGCTACTTTTAACTAATGACATATATGAGTCTTTTCTAATAGTATTACGCCCCGACCCTACACCCTGGGCGGGACTGGAACTCGAAGACCAATTCTGGCCCTCAAGTGGACCCTTGGCCGGCTTACTTAATTCAGCGTAAGACTAAACTCAACTCAAACAATAAATAAGACATGTTTAAAGGAAAGTACTTCTTACAATATAAAGCCATGATGACACTCAAGTCTCAACAAGCAACAATAAAATCTCAACTGAAATACTAGTGTCTACGAAGCCTCTAAACTGACTGAAAAAGAATGTTGCGACAGACCCCACAACATCCCAAAAATAAACTACTAAAATCAAAAGAAATTGATGTCCTCCGGAATGCAAGGAGGCTCACCACTGACTCTGAAGCTCAATCTGGATCAATGAAATGTTGCGTGCTGATCCTAGTTATCTGTGTCTGCCTCATAAAATGATGCAGACCAACTGACATAAGTACATTGAATGTACAAGTACGCGAGTTGGAAAGCTAATCAAAACATAGGCTTAAAAGGGAGTAAGACTGAATACTTACCTTGACTCTGCTCAACTCATGATGTACTAACACTTATTCGATATATGCAGTTAAAATAAATGCAATATATGAAATGTCAACAGAAAAAATGCTTAAACCTCTGAGAATATATATATATATATATATATATATATATATATATATATATATATATATATATATATATATATATATATATATATATATATATATATATATATATATATATATATATGTATACACAAGTACACACAAAAATGTCTGAGACGTATATAAAATAAAATATTATTGTGTATAAAATAAAATAACTGATGTATATAAAAATACATTTAGGTGTAGGAGATTCTCTAACCGACAACCATCACTTAAGAGCTACCGTGATGATACAGCGGTCTACCGCATGCTAGTATACCCGGCCAAAGGTATAAGACCTGAACTTTCTAATGGATCCACTAGTAATTGTGAAAAGGAGTTATCCAAGTATGACCCTTTTCTACCCATAGTGGCTACATGGTTTATGGGGGATGTGAATTATTTGAACTCTCCCCCAAATCGGTGCTCTATACTACTCCCAAAACTATACTGGCTCTCATGTTTAAAGACATACTGATTATGTGGTTTGAGATTAGTTCTCAAAATATAGCTTTTAAAAAGCTCTCTTGGAAATCATAGTTTCCTCTTCCTTCTATTAAAACTAGCCATAGGCTTTGTGAAAGTCTAGCTTCCCTTCCTTCTCAAAAGTTTGAAATATTTTTTTTTAATAAACTCTTAGGGACTACTTGGTTCCCTTATAACTCTTGAGAAGTGAACTCGACTTGATACTCTTTGCTTACTTGAAACATAACATTTAGGGAATACTTAGTTCCCTTATTGTTTTTGAGAAATAAACTCAACTCTTTACTATTTCTTGACTTGAACTTTAAGTCTTTAAAATAAAGTGAAAAATGTTTGTGAAAGACTTTTAGAAAGCTTGGTAACTTTAATTTGACTTGTTTCTTAACCTCTAGATTTGGCTCTTAACTTCCTTGACTTTGATCTTAAATTTCCTTTAATTAGATTATGGATTCAAGGATCATGATATCATATATATGGATGATTTCATGATGTTTAGATGTACTCTAGAGTATTGGAATCAACAAGGAATGAAGGTTACATCACTTAGGAACTAGTATGAAAAGATAGGGAAATAACGGGGTCTCTAGGAGGGTCCTGGCACTCTGAGAGGCTCGGAGAGCCATATTCTGATGGACAGAGTCTGTCCTCATGCGCCCTGAGAGGCGCGGCAAACCAAAGCCTGACGGACAAACTCTGTCCCGAGGGGCTTTGGAGGCGCGGTTCCCCAACATCTATCCAATGGGTTTTCTGACTTTCTTCTTCATTTTTCACCTATAAACCTTCCCAAACTCGCACGGATTCCACCCAAAACTGTTAGGAACCCTAAATAACTCATTACCCAATAGTTTATACCCAAAAACAGTCCAAAAACGTAGATTAAAACTATCAGAGATCAACAACAATTCAACCAATAAGAACTTCAAACTTTTCATCAAGAACTTCAAGATTGTCATTCAATTTAACTCTAAATTGCTGTAATGAATCAAATTGGAAGTTGGGTGAAAGACCCAACACCGAATGGTTTCACATACCTTGTTAGGGACCATCCCGACGAAATCCACGAACGAAGTCTTGGCGTTCTAGAATGTGAGATGTTACAATATTTCCCCCTTGGGAACATTCGTCCTCGAATGAGAATTCTTCACTAAGCTAAGGATGGTAACATCATTTCAACACTAAACAACAAAAACAAGTAATAACATGCTTATACATGATCTTATAAAGTGCTAAGAGGATAATTTAGTACCTCGATTTACATTCTCTCCAGTTTCAAATAAACGTGAATATCTTTTCTTCATATCCCCATCTGCCTCCAAGTCGCTTCTTTAACAAATTGGTTGATCCAAGGGACCTTGACTAAAGTAACTTCCTTTGTCCTCAACTTGTGAACCTGACGATCCAAAATCTGAACCGGAAATTCTTCATAGGACAGGTTGTCCTTAATTCTAACATTCTCGGTTGGTAATATCAATGAAGGATCACTCAAACACTTCTTCAACTTAGAAATATGGAATACTGGATGAACCACTTGTAACTCTTGGGGTAGGTTCAACTCATAAGCCATATTGCCGACTCTCTTGGAGATTCTATAAGGTCCAATATATCGGGGACTAAGTTTCTCCTTCTTACCAAACCTCATAACTACTTTCAAAGGTGAAACCTCAAGATACACCCAATCATCTACCTAAAACTCTAATGGCCTTCTTCTAACATCTATGTAGGACTTTTGGCGACTTTGTGCTGTCTCCAACCTTTCTTTAATCACTTTCACCTTCTCCATAGCTTGGTGAACTAAATATAGTCCTATCAACCTTGCTTCGCCAACTTCGAACCACCCAATAGGAGATCTTCATCTTCTCCCATAAAGAGCTTCATATGGGGCCATTTGGATGCTCGAATGATAACTATTGTTGTAAGAGTACTCAATGAGAGGTAGGTGATCATCCCAATTTCCCTTGAAGTCGATCACGCAAGCTCTCAATAGATCTTCCAAGGTCTAGATATATTGTATGCTTTGCTTGTCCATCTGTCTGAGGATGAAAAACAGTGCTCAATTTCACCTTGGAATTCAAACCTTTCTGGAAAGATTACCAGAATTGTGCGGTAAATTGTGCACCTCTATCTGAAATAATGGAGATCGTAAATCCATGAAGTCGTAGAACTTCCTGAAGGTACAACTTAGCATAATGCTCGACCGAATAGGTAGTCTTTACTGGCAAGAAATGGACTGACTTTGTCATACTGTCGACAATCACCCAAATATAATCATGTTATCTTCGCGATCTTGGCAAGCCTGTGATGAAATCCATTTTATCATCTCCCACTTCCATTTCGGAAGTTATATATTCAGAGCTAAACCACCAGGCCTTTGGTATTCCACTTCACTTGCTTACAATTTGAACAGTTGGCAACAAACTCAGCAATATCTTTCTTCATATCTTTCCACCAATATACCTCTCCCAAATCATGGTACATTATGGTGGCACCTGCAAGAATGGTCGTATCAAGTAAAGAACCCAACAAATGACGTTACGATCGTTCCCACGAGGAAAATAGTTCAGACTTAACTTCAATCTATTCTTACTACTATTTTGTCAATTATTTCCTTGGAAAACAAAGACAATAAAAAGGGTTTTTTTTATTTCTATATGAATGAAAATAACTAGCTAAATTAAAGGAGACAACTAACAGATTCAAATGTTGTAGTTTAATCAATTAATAAAAGTAACTAGGGTTTACGTGTTCCCCACAGGTACGTACTTAATAATTCTAACTATGACAATTCTTTCCTAGTATCTTGCATGCAAAGTGATAAGTTATGTATTTCTAAATAATTGGTCCGGCATCTAAAAAAATTCACTCCGCACCTTGGTCCGGCTACGTGTGTTGCTATACTAACCCTTACCTTTACCTCATATTAAGTATCGTATTCGATATTTGACTAAGTTATTACCTCGTACCAATCAATACTAGCCTATTAGATAGTATACACTAAATCTATATTGAGAATTCTTTTCCTATTATCTACCTCCGTGGTCCAACAAGTAGCATTAAGGCGAGTTCTAACGTTGGCCATCCGTTAAAAAGACTTCTAAGCGAAAAAATTATCAATGCATGCAAGACACTATTCTAGAATTGTTATTTTGTTAGGTTTTACCTCATTATTCGCCTATGGTTCCCACAACCCTAGTTATGGAGTTTAGTTACCCATAGTCATAATCACAATATGCATATATATGATATAAGAATTCATGCACTTACTTCAATGAGAAAGAATAAAATCCAGAAATTTACTCGATTAAATACAAAGTCACCAATAATCAACTCCACAGAAAAGCGTAACAATCCAAAGTGTAATAATCAAAATAATCTCCTCACAAAAAATATAACATAAAAGTGTCTAATAACCAAGAGTCTAACCCCCAAAATGAGGTTTTTCGAACTATTTCTAAAAAAACAAAAACCTAATCAAAGAAGGACTCTATTTGCAGATAATCTGTCAAAACACGGCTGGGTCGACGGACCTCGCGACGGGTTGTCGTGGTCACGACGGGCCGTCATGGACTCCGCCGTCCCATACTTTGCATATTCTTCTGCTTTTCTCTTCATTACCCTCGACAGCAGGCATGATGGATCGTCACAAGCACAACGGTCTGTCGAGGGTCTTCGTTCCATAACACTTAAACTCTTGGAATTTGGGTACTGGATTACTTCTCTGATCTTCATGATGAACCAGCAGGACAGACCATCATGGCTACGATGGTCCGTCACGCACTTCGTAGCCCCACACTTGGTCAGACTTCCCCATCTTCCTTCAGATGATTCACTACGATGCCACCTACGGACCGTCACAGGCACGACGGACCGTCACAAGCTCCGTAAGTTGTACTTTTATGCGTTTCTTGCTCAAAAACTTCTATTTTCATCTTTAGACATATTTCCTGCAAATAAAGAGAAACCTACATAAAAATTAATTTAAAAAGACTTTTGGACACACACTAAACTTAAGGAAAAAGCAGTAACAATACCGTGAAACCACAATATATTAACACCCTTAACTTAAACTCGTTGATTTTCAGCAAGCAACGCACTATGACTCACTACAAAATCTTGTACAATTGTATCCATGTTTTATCTTTCACAATCATTTGGCTATCAATCCCGATCATTTTTATCAGGTTTATGCATGTTATCACTATTAGGCTTTAATTTTGTGGAATCAGACTATGACACAGAATCACCACGCACTGACACCTATCCTCTTCAATTTTTCACCGAGGTGCTAGTATTTCCGTTATTGAAACTAGTGTCCTCACATATAAATAATATCCACATTTTTCATACAATGATTTTAGTTTGATTATAAGGATTACTTTCCAACACTCACTCTCAGAACATATTCACAACTCATTCATACATATTGCCATAAGTTTGCCCTTATTTTCACTTCTTTAAATTTGCTATACAACTTTTAGAATCATAATAGGACTTTCTTAGCTTGTAACATAGGCTCAGGTAGGTATACATTAGTGACTTCTTGCCCTTCTTGACATATCGGCTAAACATACAACTTTTTATCATTTTATTTCGCCCAGTTTCTCATATTTTTGACCTTGCTATTTTCCCTTATTTCTTCATTTGTGTAAGTGACTCTCTTCTTTTCTTGATTGTATTTATTTTATTTTTTTATTTCACTTTTGTTTCAACTGATTCATGAGTCACTTTAGTTTTGTTCTTTCTCTCTCTTTGTTCTTTCAACCCCACTTTCCGGAGCATTCCTCATAATAACCACCTTCAACTCATGGCTTTGCCATGAGTCAAAGTACACAATACACAAAGTTGGGTCAGGGCCATAAAAAGGTTGTTTACTGCATTTGCCACCCTCAACTTATGCTATTGGCATAAGCTGAGTTGCAGATGTCCAAGGAGGGACCATGGCCAACACATTATTCCCAGAAAAGATCAGTTGAGGTGAAAAAGAAAGGTCTAGTGTCAGATCAAATCATTTGGATCAAAGAAGGACTAATTTCATTTGTTTTTTTTTATTTAGGCTAAAAATGGGCTAGATTGAACAAGTGCCTATGATCATTTCCTAATTGTCTATTTAAGCCTACTTTTAACAGGATTAACCAGGCAAGTTCTAGCTTAGTACAAATAGTGGACTATTCAGATCTTCCTCACATTCACTTGTCATCTCATTACTTTACCAGATAATCTGACACATAGTTCAAATTTTAGACTTAGGGTCATGCAGTGGTGTATCTCTATGTCATGCTTAGAGCCACAATTTATCAATTACTATGCCTAGTCATGCATCATTTTCATTTCATCAGGATATCATTTTAGCCATCATGCTTCAGAGTTAAACTATGTACACAAGATATATACATGCCGGTTCAACAATAAAAATAATCAGTCTCTTGGGGAAAAAGAACAAAGTCAAGAAAACCCCAAAAGATGATAGTGAATTGGGCTACTCAGACTTCACCCTAGCACTCACTTTCCATTAAACCCACCCCCAACAAAAAGACATGCAATTGTCCCCAATGCATAAAAAAATTGAAATACGAGAGTGGTAGGTGAAGCAAACCTGGGGCGCAAAGCGCCGACGATCAGCAAGCTGGTGGGTTCGATTCCCCGGAACCCACTACCTCTGTAATCTGGACACCCTTAGTAGTGTCCTCATCAGCAACAGCACTATCAGCAGTGCCTCCCACTATCTCCATATTTCTGGAGCTAGATGCCCCAGCAGCTAACTCTACAGCCCTCATTCGACGCGCCTCCTCATCAGCAAGCGAGGCTCTCATCACAGCCTTTATCTCACGGCGCTCCTTTTTCTGTGCTCTAGCCTCATCCTCCTAATGAACCCTATGCATCTTGGCATGCTCTCGAGGGGGAGGTGGTGGAATCTAAGAAGTGGCGAATAAGGCCGCCATCACTGTGTCCTCAGCAGGCTCTGCAGAGGAGGCCTCATACTCAGGCACCCTAGCCTATAGGATCATATCGATGTATGCGCGAAGAATCTCCACCACATCCTGAAGGCTCGACACATCCACCTGAGGAGCTGGCCGGGCTAGCACCCGCAACTCAAAAGCGTCAAAGCGCTGATGAACCTCAGCGATCTTCCGCTCTGTGTGCGACACCATTCTCCGCTCCAAGCGCTCTTCTGCCTCAGCAATAGACCTCTGCATCCAAGGCAGGATTTGATGTAGAAGTGTAGCCATCTGTGCCTCCAGTTTCTGGAACCTAGCAAGTGGGACCATAGCGGGGAAAAGGGCTGAGCGAGAGGAGCTCGGGGCAGTGCTACTACCCGGGATAGACTCGACCGGGGTAGTGTTAGTGGAAGCAGCCTGCGTAGCCGTGCGAGCCTGTGCTATTGTATCAGCCTGATTGTCACCAAGTGGAGGCAACTCTTGACGGGGCCCTCTGCGTGGAGCCAACTTATTGGCCTTATCCCTGATGAGGCCGATATCAACAATGCACAGCGGGGTCTTGAGCTAATCAATGTGCCAGATAGGCACACTTGCGGACCTGCATAAAGAAAATATCATTCACGATAAAGGGTAAGTAGTTGTGACCTTAAAAGCCCTCTCGTGCATGACCGCCAGTAGAAGCCAAGCAAAGTCCACCTCAAACACGGCTATCATCGCCGCCATCAGTACTGCATAATCCCATGTGACTTTATTATAAGCGGCTGTGGGGGAAAGGCAACGGCGGACAAGCAACCATAAGAACTTTGGCGTGACGGTCAAGTTAGGCTTCTTTATGGTTCCCTTCGGCTCGGCTACCCAATCAGCACCCTTTCCATAAACAGACAAGTGCAAGGCCATCCACCTCTTGGTGGTCTCTCTCAGCGATGGCTCACGCAAGAATTGGCCATCTTTGAAAATTTGCCACCAGTAGTCAAACTTGGCGGTGAGAGGGGTTTGGTTGGCATCAACATCCTCGCCGTATAGATACCAGCGGAAGGCAGGCAGGGAGATATCAACCTCAATGCCACGTACTTAGACATGCTCCAGTGGGGCCAGTTTGGCAGGGGCAGCCCGCCTATCAATATGTGATCTGAGAGTATCCACGTAGGAGGTGTAGAACTCTCAGACCAACTCTTAACTATAAAAGCCAAACTAACGAGCTGTCCACTCCAGTCGCTTTCTGGTGAAAAGATTGTGGATCTTTGGAATAGTCGGGAGACTTCCCGTAAGGACCCTCCTCTCAAATGTAAGGGTCCGTGTCATGACTCATTTATCATTCAGAAATTTTGCATCTGATACTGCCCATCGACACACCACCGGTTGGGCTGGTCGGCAACCGGGGTGAGAGCACGAGTCGGTGAGCCAGGTGTGGATTCAGAACTTTCAGCCTCATCAGACGAGGCATACTGTGCAGCTGTGGCGGGTGCAGGGACCTCAGTATATCAGGAGTTTTCCTGCGACCACAAAACTCCTAAGGAGCCAGACACTCCTTCTTCATGAGTAGCTGACCCCGAAGGTGTGCCAGTCAGTGTGCGCTCCTCATTAGACTGGGAGACACTGACTACGCCGGATGCCATCTTTTTGGGTGTGGCTCTGGCAGCACCTGAAGCTCGAGATGGGGTGGAAGTGCCTGGGGGCACGTACTTCGCTCATCATCAGAGCGAATGACCAGGCGGGCAGACGGGGCGACAGACTTTGATCGCCCACGTACGTAGACTAGATCTTGTTTTGGTGCCATTAGAGATAGTACCTGTAAGGAATCAATATTAGTACTAGAAGGAGCAAACAAGACAAGCAAAACGACACAAATAAATAAAAGAGTTAAGATGTAATGACATTTCTATAGTTACAGTGAAACACGACGGACCAGGTAACGGCTCGTCGTGAGTACGACGGACCGTCATGGGGTCTGTCATGTCTTACTTGAATTATGTTTATATGAAAACCCCTGAAGGAAAGTCTCTATCAGTTATGACAGAGCAGGATGGACCGTTGTGATGATGACGGTCCGTCGTCGATGTCCGTTGTGGGACACTTAGAACAAGTATGGGGACCCTTAGAAGAGGGGTCTCTGACCATCATGACGGTTTGTGCAGGACGGACCGTCGAGGGTATGACGGTCCGTCGTAGGTGTCCATCACAGGACACTTGGAAAAAGTTGGAGACCCTTAGGAACAGGGTCTATGAAAACTAGAACATTTGTGTAGGACGGACCATCGAGGGTATGACGGTCCGTCGTATATATCCGTAAGTGCACACTTAAAAAAGTGAGAGACCCTTAGGAATAGGGTCTCTGACAAACAAAACGGTTGTGCAGGACGGACCGTCGTGGGAACGACGATCCGTCGCATGTGTTTGTTAGAGGACACTTAGAAAAAGTGAGAGACCCTTAGGAATAGGGTTTCTGGCAACCAGAACGGTTGTGCAGAAGGGACCGTCGTGGGAATGACAATCTGTCGCATGTGTCCGTTGGTGGACACTTGGAAAAAATTGGACAGTGGGGTGTTAGGGATGTTGGGACGGACCCTATGCAGTCCGTCATGGGTACGACGGTCCGTCATCGGGGTCTCGTTCTGTCATTCAGTGACATAACTGGGGATGCCACAATCATCCCCTATAACCCAAATGGAATTTTTAGTGTTTTAACCTACATGTGTCTTAACCCAAATACCTAGTAAACTAGTAATGCTAAAACACCTATTTCTAGAGTTTTAACAAGGCAATTTTGAGGATTCTCAACCTAGGTCAGACAGAATATGTATTAAAGAATGAACCCATCAATAAGAAATAGGCTAATAGTAATTGATAAGCAAAAATTCAATGTAAATCGGTAGAAATCGGAGATACATACCTGAGAATTTGAGAAAAACAAGCGAGGAAGGTACTTGGTGATCAAGAAGAGAACCACAGCAGCAAAGTCCGACTAGTAAAGAGTGGATTCTAGGAATTGGGGAATTTGGGGAAATGATCGGTTGAAAGAGAGGTAGGAAGTGGGAAGTTTAAGAGGGAGGAAAATGGGAGGAAGAGGGAAGGAAATGGGTAAAATGAAGGGGTGGGGTTTTTAAATGTTAAGAATTTTTAAAAACCCTGCCAGGTCGGGTCGGGTACGCTTCATTAACGACGCGATGAGTCCCCGTCGATGGTCCTTTGAAATTGTGATGGTCCGTCATCGGTTTTGTCGCATCTTCCCTAGTTTTGAAAATAACTGAAAGACGGTAGTACCAGGCACGACGGATTCATGCGACGGTCCGTCGCATTTGTGACGGGCCATCGATGGGTCCATCGGTGACTATTGCAGAGTGATTTTCTGCAGAATTTCCTGGTGATGTGCCTACAAATTTAAAACCCATTAGTAAAAAATGTTACCATTACTATAAAGAAAAACTATAAGTATTGGGTTTCCTACCAACAAGCGCCTGATTTAACGTCGTGGCACGACTGAGGACACTTGATTACTCAGACTTCATCAAGATGGCTTTATGTTCTAATTAAATAGGAAGATGACAAGCTTTCCCATATACATGTTTGTATGGGGACATACCTATGGGAGTCTTATACGCTGTCCGGTATGCCCAAAGAGCATCATCAAGCCTCCTTGACCAATCCGTTCTACTAGCGTTCACTGTTTTTTGACAATATCTGCTTGATCTCCCTATTTGACACTTCAACTTGCCCACTAGTTTGAGGGTGGTAAGGAGTGGCCACATTATGGCGAACCCCATATTTCTCAAATAATCCCTTGAAAAATCTGTTGCAAAAGTGGGATCCCCCATCACTAATAATTGCCCTTGGGGTGCCAAAACGAGAGAATATATTCTTTTTTAAGAACGCAGTGACACTCTTCCCTTCATTGTTTGCGAGGCCGATAGCTTCCACCCATTTAGATAAATAATCAACCACTACTAAAATATACTTTATTCCATGAGAATTCACAAAATGACCCATAAAGTCAATATCCCAAATATCAAATAACTCAATCACAAGAATGGTGTTTAGAGGGAGCTCTTGCTTTCTTGAAATGCCGCCATCTATTTGGCATCTATCACATGCTTTAGAAAACTCATGAGCATCTTGATGAAGATTTGGCCAATAGTAACCACATTGTAATATCTTATGAGCGGTTCGGATACCACTATGATGACCACCAACGGGTGAGGAATGGCATGCTTCCAAAACACTCAACATCTCACATTTTGGTACACAACGCCGAATAAGCCTGTCGGTACAAATACTATATAAATATGTTCATCCTAAAAGAACTTCTTCACATCGTACATGAACTTTTTTCTTTGATGAAAGGACAAGTCCGATGGAATAATATCACTAGCCAGATAGTTCGCGAAATCTGCGAACCATGGAATCAAGTCTTATGAGGCAGCCAATACATGCTCATCGGGGAAAGTATCATCAATATCAGTATTATCCCCTAACTCTCTCATAGGTTCATCTTCTAGTCGGGACAAGTGATCGGCAACTTGATTTTCGGTCCTTTTTCTATCCCTCATTTCAAAGTCAAATTCTTGAAGCAGTAATACCCAACGAATCAACCTCGGTTTTGCATCTTTCTTTGCCAGCAAATATCTCAATGCTGAATGGTCAGTATGCACTATAACTCTAGTACCTAGCAAATAGGTGCAAAATTTTTCAAAAGCACAGACTACTGCAAGGAATTCTTGCTCAGTCACTGTGTAGTTCTTCTGAACTTCATTTAGGGCTTTACTAGCATAGTAAATGGGTGAAGGATTTTGTTCTTTCTTTGTCCCAATACTATACCAATAGCAACCCCAGTAGCATCACATATCACCTCAAATGGACTGTTCCAATCCGGAGAAATAATGATAGGTGCAGACACCAATTTTTCTTTTAGCTCGCCGAATTCTTTAAGACAGGATTCATCAAAATAAAATTTATAATCTTTCTCCAGCAGTTTACACAATGGATGTGCAATTTTTGAAAAATCTTTGATGAATCTCCGGTAAAAACCTGAATGCCCAAGAAAGCTTCTCACACCTTTTACAGAGATAGGTGGGGGAAGTCTTTTAATTACCTCGACTTTAGCTCGATCAACCTCTATGCCCTTTTCTGAAATGCGATGACCCAAAACAATACCTTCTTTCACCATGAAGTGGATTTTTTCCCAATTTAGTACTAAATTGCAGTCTTTACATCTATTAAGGACCTCAGATAAATTGTTTAAAAACTGCTCGAATGAATCACCAACCACAGAAAAATCATCCATAAAAACTTCTATAGTATCTTCCACCATGTCGGAGAAGATCGACACCATACATCTCTGAAATGTGGCGAGTGCATTGCACAACCCAAACGCCATTCTATTGAACCCAAAGGTCCCATATGGACAAGTAAAAGTGGTTTTCTATTGATCTTCAGGTGTAATAGAAATCTGATTATAACCCCAATATCCATCAAGAAAACAGTACCACCCTTTTCCGGCAAGTCTATCCAACATTTGATCCATGAAAGGCATAGGAAAATGGTCTTTTTCAGTCCATGCATTTAATTTGCGGTAATCCATACACACCCTCCATTCAGTAACCGGTATCACTGGAACAAGTTCATTTTTCTCATTGGTCACCACAGTCATTCCCTATTTCTTAGGTACACACTGAACATGGCATACCCAACTACTATCGGCGATCGGATAGATTACTCCGGCATCAAACCACTTAATGATTTCCTTCTTCACGACCTCTTGCATAGGTGGATTTAAGCGTCTCTGGTGCTCAATACTTTTCTTATGATCGGGCATGAGTTGGATTTTATGAGAACAAATACCAGGAGGATCCCAATAATGTCCGCAATAGTCCACCCAATAGATCTTTTGAACCTTTTTAGCACTTTCACCAAACTCTCAACTTGTTATTCATTCAAGTCTGATGCAATGATTACCGGAAAAGTGTCACTATTTCCTAAGAATTTATACCTGAGATAAGGTGGGAGAGCTTTTAGTTCTAACTTTGGAGCCTCCTCTATAGATGGTTTCGCGGGTGGAGACTCGCAATTCTTCATATCTAACTCATATTTCTTCGGTTTAAACCGAACATCACCTCGATTAAGATCCTAGACTAATGACTCATAATCTTCAATGCAATCGTTATCAAAATTCATTATCACTGCCGCTAATGCTTCTACACCTAGACGTTCTTCTATTTTGTGTCTCAGATATCTCACCAACATTGTAGCAGATACTGATTGGAGCTCACCACTCTGCCTCATGGACGACAAATGTTAAAGGTCACTTTCTCATTGTTCAACCGAAATTTCATCTGCCCCTTTTCCATATCTACTTAAGCTCTTCCTGTTGCAATGAATGGCCTCCCAAGAATAATGGGCACTTCAAAATCGACATCACAATCAAAAATAACAAAATCTTCCAGAAATATGAACGACTCCACTTTTACTAGCACAACGTGGAGTATACCTATAGGCCTTTTTATTGTTCGATCGGCTATCATTAGCCGCATCGCAGTGGGATTTGGAACACCCTAACCCAGCTTCTTGTAAATCAAGAGGGGCATGAGATTTATGCTTGCCCCCACATCACATAATGCTTTCGCAAAATGTAATAGCCCAATTGTACAAGGAATAGTGAACGCACCCGGATCTTCTTTCTTTTGTACCAGAGATCTTGTAGCAATAGCACTACAATGGTGCATTCTATCATCATCATCAAAAGTTATCGGTGTTTTCTTTGTAACCAGATCTTTCATAAACTTGGCATAATCGGGCATTTGTTCTAAAGCTTCTACCAAAGGGACATTGATAGAAATGTGCTTCAACATTGTTATAAAATGCCGATATTTATCATCCTCGGTCTTTTTCACTAATCTTTGAGGAAATGTGGGGTGGCCTAGGCATGGGAGTTACCTTTTTAGGCACTTCAGCATCTTTTCCAGTGTTATCTTCTACTTCACCATTAACCTCTACCACTTTATCAGTATCTTCTGTCACCTTTTTCTCATTAGACGGCATAGGTGGGTCAATGGTTTTCTTACCACCGCGAGTAGTGATTGCCATACAATGTCCATCATTTTTTGGATTTTGGACAGTGTTGCTAGGAAGAGTGCCCGGTTGCCTTGTGTTCACAATCGCAGATAATTGGGCCAATTGTAACTCAAGCTGCTTAATCGATATTACATGTGTATTGACTTTTTGCCCAATACCCGCTAAATCATTCCTCAACTCTTTAGTGTGCTCATCACTAGCATCGAACCTCCTTATCATTTTATGCAACATATCCTCAACTCGCGCCATACTACCTCCACCATCCCTAGAAGTAACTTCACGATTTTGAGGAGGAACATAGGGCCCATTTCTATTACAATAGTTACCTCTGTTGAAGTTGTTGTCGCGGTTGTAATTTCCTTCTCGAACATAATGACCCTCATAGTTATAGTTACCATAGATCTGACGTTGGTTCCCTCGACCTTTGCACCAATTCTCCTGATTAGAGCCTTCGGCACTCGGTCGAAACCCCCCCTACTTCTGCTCATTTACCGCATAGAAATCCTCCTCATAATAGCATTCATCATTTGGTGGTGGTGGCTTAGACAAGTAGTTGACTGCATTTATCTTTTCTGCACAGCAGTGACATATACCTACCCAAGCTCAGTTCTCATCTGATCTATCTCTTCACGAATTTCATCTGTGGCTAGGTTGTGAGTGGATTGCACTGCGAAGGTATTTCTCCAAGTATCTGACTTCCTATTACTCAAAGCTTTATTATTTCGGGAGATTTTCTCTAACTTTTCAGCAATCTCAGCATAAGGACACTCCCCATAAGAACCACCTGCTATAGTATCCAACACCGCTTTATTATTATCATTCTGTCCCCGATAGAAGTATTCCTTAAGTGACTAATCATCTATACGGTGATTGGGGACGCTTCTCAAAAACGAGGTGAATCTATCCCAAGAACTACTAACTGACTCTCATGGTAGTGCCACAAAGTTGTTCACTTTGTCTTTGTGGTTTAGTTTCTTGGAGACCGGGTAGTAGCGTGCTAAGAAAATGTCCCTTAGTTGGTTCCAAGTGAAAATTGAGTTGTAAGGGAGCTCAGTGAACCTAATAGAAGTCTCTCCCGTTAGTGAGCGAGGAAACACTCTTAGCCAAATTACATCGAAGTCCAAGTCAGGCCTCCCTACATAGCTTTTGCACACTGCCCTTACCTTACCTATATGGGGATGTGGATCCTCAAAAGGTAGCCCTGAAAACAAACCTCTGGTAGTGAGCATTTGCATCAGGCTACTAGTTACCACAAAGGTGTGTCCTGGTGGTAAAGGGGGCAAGACAAGTGGCCCATCAAAGTCTTCTATATTGTCATAGCCTCTGTAGTATTCTTGGGGCCGTGGAGCTGGATTTTGTCCCCTCTATTAGTTTTCACCCTAAGCATCGGGTAACAACTGACCATGAACATCAACCGTAGCTGGGATGTTTTGGTTTTGATCTCACCATTAATATCCAAGTTTCGATTTATGTTGCGTAGTGTACGCTCCAATTCGTGATCGTAGTGAAATAAGGGTTCTCTTCCTCTCTATGTATTTGGCATACAAGGAAGATAGTTCTGCAAGAATAAGAAAAACAAGAAACAAAGTAAAATTAAGAAAATATCAACTAAACTATAGTAATAAGTGTAAGCTAATCTAAAAGCTACTTTCCCCGGCAGCGGCACCAAAATTGGATAGGCTCAAACTTAATTCTCAAAGAAGAAGTAAAGCGGTCGTGAACCCAACTAATGACGTTACGATCGTTCCCACGAGGAAAATAGTTCAGACTAAACTTCAATCTATTATTACTATTATTTAGTCAATTATTTCCTTGGAAAACATAGACAATAAAAAGGGGGGGTTTTATTTCTAAATGAATGAAAATAACTAGCTAAATTAAAGGAGACAACTAACAGATTAAAATGTTGGAGTTTAATGAATTAATAAAAGTAACTAGGGTTTACGTGTTCCCCACAGGTTCCTAACTTGTTATTCTAACTATAACAATTCTTTCCTAGTATCTTGCATGTAAAGTGATAAGTTATGTATTTCTAAATCCTTGGTCCGGCATCTAGAAAATTTCACTACGCACCTTGGTCCGGCTACGTGTGTTGCTATACTAACCCTCACCTTAACCTCATATTAAGCATCGTATTCGATATTTGACTAAGTTATTACCTCGTACCAATCAATACTAGCCTATTAGATAGTATACACTAAATCTATGTTGATAATTCTTTTCCTATTATCTACCTCCTTGGTCTGGCAAGTAGAATTAAGGCGCGTTCTAACGTTGGCCATCCATTAAAAAGAATTCTAAGCGAAAGAATTATCAATGCATGCAAGACACTGTTCTAGAATTATTATTTTAGTTAGGTTTTACCTCATTATTCGCCTATGGTTCCCACAACCCTAGTTATGAAGTTTAGTTACCCATAGTCATAATCACAATATTCATATATATGATATAAGAATTTATGCACTTACTTCAATGAGAAAGAATAAAATCCAGACATTTACTTGATTAATCGACAAAATCAACAATAATCAACTCCAAAGAAAAGTGTAACATCCAAAGTGTAATAATCAAAATAATCTCCTCACAAAGAATATAACATAAAACTGTCTAATAACCAAGTGTCTACCCCCAAAAATGAGGTTTTTTAAACTATTTATAAAAAAAATAAAAACCTAATCAAAGAAGGACTCTATTTGCTGAAAATCTATCAAAACGCGGTTGAATCGACGGACCTCGTGACGGGTCATTGTGATCACGATGGGCCATCATGGGCTCCGTCGTCCCATACTTTGCAAATTCTTCTGCTGCTCTTTTCATTACCCTCGACGGCAGGTATGACGGATCGTCACAGGCACAACGGTCCATCGAGGGTCTCCGTTCCATAACACTTAAACTCTTGGAATTTGGGTACTGGGACTACTTCACTGATCTTCATGACGAACCAGCAGGACGGACCATCATGGCTACGATGGCCCGTCACGCACTTCGTAGCCCCACACTTGGTCAGACTTCCCCATCTTCCTTCAGCAGCTTCACTACGATGCCACCTACGGACCGTCACAGGCACGACGGACTGTCACAAGCTCCATAGGTGGTACTTTTCTGCATTTCTTGCTCAAAAACATCCGCGTTCATCTTTAGACAAATTTCCTGCAAATAAAGAGAAACTTACATAAAAATTAATACAAAAAGGCTTTTGGACACACACTAAACTTAAGGAAAAAGCATTAACAATACCGTGAAACCACGGTATATCAGTCACAATACACCTATACTTGAGTAACCTCTGGTAAGGTCAAAACCGGAGCGTTAGTCAATATCTTTTTCAACTCATGAAAGCTTTTCTCACAAGTTTCGGACCATTGAAACTTGACTGTCTTTTGAGTTAACTCGGTCAAAGGAGAGGAGATAGATGAGAATACTTCAAAAAATCTCCTATAATACCAGTAAGACCCAAGAAACACCTTATATATATAGGAGATGTGATTCTAGACCAACTCTGAACTACCACATCTTCTGAGTGTGAACTCTAATACCTTCACTAGAAACAATGTAGCCTAAGAATATCATAGATTTAAGCTATAACTCACACTTGGAGAACTTGGCATACATTTCATTATCTCTCAATGTTTGAAGAACAATACTTAGGTGACTAGCATGATCCTCTTCATTCCTGGAATAAATCAGTATGTCATCAATGAAGACGATGACAAATAGATCTATATAAGGTTTGAAGACTCTGTTCATAAGATCTATGAACGCTACATGTGCATTTGATAAACCAAAGAGCATAACTAAAAATTCATAATGCCCATACATTTTTTTAAAAGTTGTCTTGGGAATATCTCATTCCTTACTCTTAACTGATGATAGCCTAATCTAAGGTCGATCTTGGAAAAACAAGAAGCACCATGAAATTGATCAAAATGTCATCTTTCCTTGGAACAGGATATTTATTCTTGATGGTCACCTTATTCAGCTAACGGTAATCTATACATATCCTAAGGGACCCATCCTTTTTCCTAACAAACATGATCGGAATGCCCCAAAGTGAAACATTTGGTTGAATAAATCCTTTATCTAACAGGTCTTTCGATTGATCTTTTAGCTCTTTCAACTCTGCTCGTGACATTCTGTATGGAGGAATAGATATAGGACGAGTATCTGGGATGATTTATATGCCGAAGTCTACCTCTCTTTTGGGAGGGACCACGGGTTGATCATCGGGAAAGAAATCTGGAAACTCACTGACTATAGGAACTGGATGAAGAAAAGATACCTCAACACTTGAGTCATGAACTCTGACTAAGTGATAAATACACCCCCTAAAAACTAACTTCCTCTCCTTAAGGTACGAAATGAAGCGACCTTTAGGCACTGCTGAACTACTAGCTCACTCTATGACTGGCTCATTAGGAATCTGAAACTTAACAACTTGAATTCTGCAATCTATCGATGCATAACAAGCATGGATTCAATCCATACCTAGAATGACATCAAAATCTACCATGTCTAACTCTATTAAATCAGTCATGGTACTCTTGTTACTGATGAAAATAGTACAATCATGATAGAATCTTTCTGCTAGAATGGATTCACCAGTAGGTGTGGATACATTGAATGGTTCGCTAAGTTGCTCCGGAGAAATCTCAAAATTCATAGCAACATAAGGAGTTAAAAAAGATAAACTAGCTCTTGAGTCTAATAAGGCATAAGCAGTAAAGTCAAAAACTCGATCATACTAGTGACAACGTCTGGGGAATTCTCTTGTTCATGGAGATTATTAATAGCATACATGCGGTTTGTTCCTGCGCTTGTACCAGAAGCAGCTCCCCTAGGTGCAGCCCAGTTTGGTGGAGCAATAGATGAAGATTGAGCTCTATTGCCCGGATTTTCACCGCCTTGATTATCCTTGGGGAACTCTCTTATGAAGTGACCCTCTTGACCATACTTGAAATAATCCGTGAAACCTTCGCGACAAATGCCAGAGTGATTCCTACCACACTTGGCGCAAAAAAGAGGATTAGTACCTCCTTGTGCCACAGTACCTTGTGAGTGAGCCGACCTAATCTTGAAGTGCTGCGAATTCTGGCCACTATACTCACTTTGGTTTCTGGGTGCAGGTGCACTAGCAGATGATGGTGCATGCCCCTTTAGTTTCTGGAATTGTGGTCGGCTTGAACCACCTTTCTGTTGGCAGACTCATTTTCAGTCATGGCCTTCTTGTTTTGGTACTTTTCTCTATCCTTCACCTTCTCTTCTTCAACTTTTTGAACATATACCATCAACCTGGATATGTCTATGTCACCAATAAACATGGCAGCCCTACCTTCCTTACTTTAAGCGCGACCCAACCCTACAACAAACAGACTCATTATGCTCCTCATGTCTTTCACCATTTCTGGAACATAGCGAGATAGTTGGATGAACTTCATCCGATACTCATGTACACTCATGGAGTCCTGTTTCAGAGTAACGAAATCCCTCACTTTGGCTTCCTTCAGTTTGCGAAGAAAGAACCTCCCCAAGAAGGCTTCTTCGAAGCAATCCCTACCATACTTCCATTGATCAAACCAGGTTTTAGCCACACCCTTTAGTTGATAGACAACCAATTCAACCCTATCAAAATCCACGACATGCATTACCTCAAACACCTTCTTTAGTTCCTCCACAAAGTTCTCTGGATCCTCAGTAGGGCTTGATCCAGTGAAACAATGAGGGTTCATTCTCAGAAACTCGTTAACTCTCGAGGCATCCTCCTTCTAGTTGAGCTGGTCTCTATTGCAAAACCTGGTTGGTCCCAACCTTACTTAGCATCTGATAGCTTCACGAAATTCAGCATTGGTAACCTCTCCTTGGGGTTGAACCTTTGGTGCATTTGGAACCTCTTGTTCCTCAATATTTTTTCGTGGTCTACCTATGAATGATCTTCTTGGAGGCATGATGATTTTAAAAAATATGTTTAAGCATGAATTAGAGAGAGAGACTTTAGAGATAAACTCTTCGAACGAAAGTAACATGAAATAATGGAAACATTCCTAAATGTTGTATCCTCTTAATCATAGATGTGGCGCGACTTCATAGGCTCCCTAGAACTCTTGAACTCTGGGCTCAGATATCAGTTTGTCACACCCCGAGCCTACACACTGGGCAGGACTGTCACTCAAAGACCATTGTTATCCCTAAAGCAGGCCCTTAGCCTGGCTTACATAACTCTTCGGAAGACTAAACTCAACTTAAACAAGAAATAATACATGTTTAAAGGATAATACTTCTTATAATATATGTCCATGATGGTACTCAAGTCTCAACAAACAACAATAAACTCTCAGATGAAATATAGTGTCTACAAAGCCTTTAAACTGACTGAAGAGGGATGGTTGGACAGACCCCACAACATACTAAAACTAAAACACTAAAAGCAAAATAAATAGATGCCCTCCGGAATGCAAGGAGGCTCACCACTGACTCTAGAACAAAATCTGGACGAACGAAACGCTGTTTGTTGATCCTGGTTACATGTGTCGGCATCATAAAATGATGCAGGCCAACCTGCATTAGTACATTGAATGTACAGTATGCCAATTGGAAAGCTAAACAAAACTTAGGCTTGAAAGGGAGTAAGAATGAATACTTACCTTGGCTCTGCTCAACTAATGATATACTAACTCTTATTTGATATACGCAGTTAAAATAAATACAATATAAAGAAATGTTTACTTACAACATGCTTAAACCTCTGAGTATATATATATATACACAAGTACACAATGTTTGAGACGTATATAAAATAAAATATTTCTGTGCATAAAATACAATAACTGATGTATATAAAAATACATTTAATTGTGGGAGATTCTCTAACCAACAACCATCACTTAAGAGCTACCGTGATGATTCAACGGTCTATCACACGCTGCCAGCGTATCCTATACTCGGCCAAAGGTATAAGACATGAACTGCCTAATGGATCCACTAGTAACTGTGAAAAGGAGTCATCTAAAAAGTATGATCCTTTTCTACCCATGGTGACTACATGGTTTATGGGGATTGTGAGTTATCTGAACTCTCCCCCATATCGGTGCTCAATACTACTCCCAAAAATATATTGGCTCTTATGTTTAGAAACATGTTGATTCTGTGATTTGAGATTAGTGCTCAACACATAGCTTTTAAAAAGCTCTTGGAAATCATAGTTTCCTCTTCCTTCTATTAAAACTAGCCATAGGCTCCTTGGAAGTCTAGCTTCCCTTCCTTCTCAAAAGTTTGAAGACATTTTTTTTGTTTAAACTCTTACGAACTACTTAGTTCCCTTATAACACTTGAGAAGTGAACTCAACTTGATAGTTTTTCCTTACTTGAAACTTAACTATTCGGGAATACTTAGTTCCCTTATAGTTTTTGAGAAATGAACTCAACTCTTTACTCTTTCTTGACTTGAACTTTAAGTCTTTAAAACAAAGTGAAAAATGTTTGTGAAAGACTTTTAGAAAGCTTGGTAACTTAACTTTGACTTGTTTCTTAACTTCTAGACTTGGCTCTTAACTTCCTTGACTTTGATCTTAACTTTCCTTGAATTGTATTATGGATTCAAGGATCGTGATTTCATATTTATGGATGATTTCATGAAGTTTATATGTACTCTAGAGTGTTGGAATCAACTAGGAATGAAGGGTACATAAGTTAGGAAATAGTACGAAAAGATAAGGAAAGAATAGGGTCTCTAGGGTGTCCTGTCTCACATCCGGTAATACCCCTAGATGTAACCGGCATCGTCGTCCTCTTTGAGGACTAAGACTAGCCTCTTAGATTACATCATTACATTCATAGGTCAAATTTAGCGAAAAATTTAAAACTTTTTACTACTTCTACATTGAGGTTTACAAAGACCTCTACATGCACGTAATAAATATATATCGAGTATACATAGACACTTCGTATAAGAAGATTACTTAGTCTTCTACTTTTATTGCACACACACACTCACACACACACAAATATATATATATTATATATATATATATATGTATGTATGTATGTATATATAAACATAGCATAGTCATAATAGTCGTCTCATCTCATAACCATCTAGTAAGAGTATATCAAATTGGGTCTAGTCCATAAATCAAAGTAAGAAGACCATATATAGGTCATACAATGTTTAGTACTCAAATGAAAGGAAAGAAACATAAGAGTCTTAATACTAAAAAAAATCATTAGCTAGATAGTGGCATCGCCCTCAGAAATTGAGGACCTACCCTACTTAGATGAATAAGAGATCCCAGTCTTCTTCAAGTCGTATCCAAAAGCCCTTCAATGACTGGAACCAAAAATATTGGGGAATAGGAAGAAATGGGGTTAGTAAATCACTTGTACTAAGTATGAGACCATATGCACACATACTTCAAAATCATGCTAAGAAAAAGGGACATTTCAATAAGTATGCACTTTTCATTAAAAACCTTTATGTATATTCAACAAGACCATACCAAATCAATAAGACATATTCATTAAGTCATAGGCATGTACATTATGAGACCAACTACCTGAAAACTAGTCAAGTCAACATGCATATCATGTAGTTAGACATATATTCAAAGCAACTCTACTATCAAGTCATAACCTCAACAAGCATGAATAAGAGTTAATTATAACATAACCAAAGCAAGACAATTACCCACGACCCCTAGCAAGTCAACAAGTGCAATGAACAAGCAAAGCCCCATAACCTTACTCAATCAAGTAACTCAGTAAGAACCATGACCAACCTCCTACTTCACATAGCATAGCATTTAAGAGTACATATCGTCATACTTCAACAATGTAGACCAATTACATGTTCATTGGGGTAATTGACATCACATATTATCACTAATATGTAAGATCATCATGTACATATCCTTAACATTTATAGCATATACATACATAAGAAAATCCTCCTAAGACATCCCTTAAGGTTAACTAGTGAAATGTATAAGTCGAGTCTCATACCCCTACCTAGACTAAGCTAAACCCCTTAAGTCATCTTAGTTAGAGTTCATTCCTTTAGTTCATTTTACCTTTTGGGAACATCTTGCTCTAACCGACATAGACCACATGAGCTAATGTAGAATCCGGTGTCATGGAACCCTACACTGAAAGAAGGCGAACTACTTGCCGAGGTAGTACCAAAATATAAACATAGCAACTACGTGGATCCACTAGCTAGTATTCCTATGGGGGAAACATAGTTCAAGAACTAGGAGATACAGTTGGTACCCTTTTTATTATACATGCATTGTAGTCTCCAATATCAATAGTACATTAGTGATCCTACCTTCCCTATGTGGGAAGGGACACTCCTCACTCTAGTTCACTCGGCGCTAAGCTAGAATCCCTTTTGAAATGTCTTTAATGTCTTTATTAATCATCATAGCTAATGTAGTTCATAAGGACTAACCCTTGTATAAACAACATCATCATCATCATATATCAATAATAATTTCATGAGTAAAATCCATTCATTACAATTCATATAAGTAAGGTTAGCACATTTACATATTACTTCATGATAAGGCACATTGGTAAATCATTCACCATCCTTATAACATTTACATCTTAAGCCAACACCTCACATACCATAGTCAAGACATTTCAATTCAACATCATACAAACCCTATAAATCCTAATGCAAGGCATACTCTAATACAAAATCATGACATAATCACAATTAACCATAATTTAAAGTAAAGAATAGGGATCACAGGACTTATTAAGTCTCCATCATAATTCATCATCACGGTCTTACCATCGAACCTTAGTTCAACCCAATTAGGGCATAACATCATCATAATTCAATTACCAACATGAAGGCAATGCTAAAAAAATAACCACATCACAATTCAATACTAGTTCATAGCTTAAGGCAAGATACTTAAGTCAAACTCCCAACATAGTTCCTAACCTAGATCAGTTCTCAAGAACTAGCATGAAAAGACTACAAATCACCCTAATTCATCCATGATTAGAATAAAAACCTCATCTAATAGTAATTCAACAAATAATCAAGTCATTTGAACCAATATAACCTAATTCATATCAAGATAATAACTTAGGGTTAAGGGGTAAAGATCATCTTCTACAAACAAGACCAAATCATGAAAGATACATCATAAATGAGTTAAATTACATGTTAATATATTCATAATATCCAAAATAAATCATAAAAAATCAATTTATAACATCAATTTCGAGATTGGAAAAGACCCACTTGAAAACCCAACTTTTGAAATCAATTTGATGGAACCCTTTGAGGAAAGAGGTCTCAAAGGTGAAAGAGATACCATACCTTCTTAATTGATGAATATTGTTGGTGAAACTTGACTCTTTGCATCCCTTAAACCCTCCCCTAGCTTGGTCTTCAATGGTGTTCTTCACTAGAGAGAGAAGGAAGAGAGATTGGGTTTGTGAGTTATGAGAGTTTAGATTAGTTTAATGGGGTTGGGGTCATTATATGGGGTTTTAATCAACTTAATTGGTCTTCCCTTAACCCCCAACTAATGACTTAACCGCTTAATTAATTAATTGGAACAAACTAAAACCGTGCAGCAAAGTCAGGCAGGGCTTGTGAGTTGACGAGCCCTGCCTCCTTCTATGCTGCACTTCGTCGATGACTTCAGATACTGGTACAAATGTAACAATAGACAAAATGTTTAAGTTTAGGTCAACGGATGGCATCGACGTCCTGTCGACACACACACGCCTCGTCCACTGCCTTCGTGGGTGCACGCTGCCCATGCAGTCTTTGACCCCTAAAAATGAAAGGGTCCTCCTCAATGGCCCTTGGTTGGTCCTTGGAGAGTCGTATCCAGACGTTTCGACCATGAATCAACTTATACACATATTATACACCCTTTTACCAATTTTTATCATTTTCTGACTTCTAAAAGCTAGTCAAATAAGCTAAGGCACGCTGGAACCTCATTGAACTAGTTTCTAGACGTCATGGACGTTCTTGGACATTTTAGTTTCTAGACTTCCTAAATGACTTATATTTATTAAAATGGACCTTAAAATAGTGTCTAAACCTTATGACACTTATGTTAGGCTCTAGAACACGTCTTGAATTTTTGAAGTGTTACATCCTGGCACTCTAAGAGGCGCGGAGCGCCATAGCCTAATGGACAAAGATTGTCCTCAGGCGCTCTAAGAGGCGCGGCACGCCAAATCATGACGGACATACTCTGTCCTTTGGGGCTTTGGAGGCGCGGCACCCCAGCATCTGTTCAATGGGTTTTCTGACTTTGTTCTTCGTTTACACCTCTAAGCCTTCCCAAACTCCCATGGATTCCACTCCAAACTCTTCAGATACCTAAATAACTCATTACCTAACAGTTTATACCCAAATATATTTCAGAAACATGGATTTAAAACTAACAGAGATCACCAACAATTCAACCAACAAGTACTTCAAACTTTTCATCAAGAACTTCAATATTTTCACTAAATTTAACTCTAAATTGCTGTAATGAATCACATTTGAGGGTGGGTGAAAGAACCTAACACAGAATGGTCTTACATACCTTGTTAGGGATCACCCAGACAAAGTCCACGAATGAATTCTTGGCGTTCTTGCGTCTTCTTCTCCCTTCTCCTCTTTTCTCTTTTCTCTCAAAGACCTAGATTATTTTGTAAATGTCAAACCATTGGGATAATCTTAGACCCCAACTTATTACCCCTAAACAAAAATAATAATTAATTTAGGAAAAGGCCAAAACACCCTTAACAAATCCGGTTTTGGAACTTTTCCTACTCAACAACCCAACTTCCGAAAGTCATATCTCCGTCATACGACCTCAAAAATTTACAAACTTGACGTCCTTGTAAATATCTTCCGACGATCTTTTCATCCATATATATAAATCACTCAAACTTCTCCTGAGCTGGATGTTATGGCTTTTTTAATATGACCAAAACTCACTTTTTAAATCTGAAAATTTTCCAGATTTCCCTACTTATTTCCAAATTTGATTATTCTTGTTCTTCTTAGCTTAACCTTAGTTCATTCTGGAATACGAGATGTTACAAATAGTTTGATAGCATATTTAACAAAAAATCGTGTTATTAATAGAAAGTACAGTAAGAGAATTTTTTTATGAAAAACATACCAGCTTGTGTACGTGATACGCTTTAAATATAATTGACTATTAATGTAATTTGATTTATTATAACCCGTTAATTATTGTTTATCATAGATTTAAAAAATTAATTGTAACTACATTTAATTAACTTGCTTGTATGCAAGATTCATCAAATCAAGTTGTAGAAGGAAAGTGACAAGAAAAAATTAAAATATGATTAATCAAAATAATCTAATCTTAAATATTTGAAACCAATATTTATTAGAAATAATATAATTATAGTGTCAGATACTTCCAAATTTAATGTCAAAATATTCCTATAAATCCTACATTTTATCCTCAACTCTATAAATATTCATCGAACACACTTCTCTTTAATTACAACTAAAAATATGACCACCCACTTTGCCCCTGTTCAAGGCCACCGAAAGATCAAGAAGACTATCACCCACTTTGAGAAATTCAGCAAGGTGCTAGTGCTACCATTTGCAATCGCTCTTGCATATGTGTTTCCACACTGGTAAAAGGAATTGGTTCAACTGGTAGAGAAAGGGAACATGCATCATGTTCAATTATGGGATATTACTGAAGATAACAACCATAAAAATGATGATAGCGCTTATGTAGTGAAGATGAAGCCATGTAAGGACTATGCAATTGTTTGTGCAGATTTATTTGAAAATCATGGGTTGAGCTATAGTGATGAGATTGAGCTCTACTGGGATTCATATTCGAACAATTTTAAATTCAATTTAATTAAGTAGGATCAATTTGATTTTTATAATTATATTTGAAATAAAGTAATGGTATTCAAATTTATATTTTCCCTTTTCCTATTTCTTTGAATGTCATGTTACTTTAGTGTTTTATTTTAGTATAGCTTACCTAAATCCCATAGTTTACAGAGTAAATTACATCATTTCCCTATTCTTTTTTCTAATTACAATAATCCCTTAAAATTTGTACGTTTTGGATACATAAGTAACCATCTGAATACGTACATTAATTCTAATATAAGGAAATAAAATCTGAAAATTAATTAAATCTCATAAGTATGCTTACGTTTCTTCATACTCTAAATTATACCAAGGCAAATCCTAATCGGACGAAAAAATTTGAAATTTCAAATTACTTCCCCCATTCAACTAAGAAACCTTTCAGATTTGAGTCAAAAACGTTTGTTGAAATTTGCGTAAGCGGGGTGAGTTATGAAGGATACAAAGGTGATGGAATTGTTTTTGAACAATCGATTTCCTTTTGAATCTTCAAGTTCATCGAAGATCCTTCAATTTTGATTCAAGAATATTTAAAATTTTGAGATTCAAGATTTTATTCTCTCAGTTCATCAAAGATCCTTTCAATTTTGATTCAAAACTTTTCTCCTAATTTATTGAAGATCCTTTTAATTTTGAATCAAAATTGTCGAAAAGTTTTATAAGATACATCATGAATATAATTGCTACTTAGAATTTACTATTTATGCATCTTGCTTAAATTGATAAGTATTGTATTTATATTAGATACATAAAATAAATAATTATCGCCCATAAGATGTTAGATTTGAGATTGACACATTAAGTGTGGTAGTTTCTATGTATTTGATACATTTAGTACAAGTTCAAATTATACGTATCGTATCTTAAAAAAATAGTTCATGATACATTACTATTTATGTATCTCGTTTGAATTGGTAAGTATTGTATTTAAAGTAGATATGTTAAATACATAATTTTTGCCCATAAAAGATTAGATTTGAGATCGATACATTACGGTATGATGGTTGTTAGCAATTTGATATATTTATTATAAATTTGAATTTACGTATCATATTTAAAAAATTAATGTATGATACATTACTATTTATGTATCGCGTTTGAATTGATAAGTATTGTGTTTTCACGGAATACATTAAACATGTAATTGTTGCCCATAAGCTGTTTGGTTTGAGATCGATATGTGCAGTATAAATTAGAATTTCTGTATCATGCCAGTATAATTTGACGTAGCTATGTATAATATACCAAAAAGAATATGAATATGATAAACAATGATATAGTTATCGAATAGTAATGCACATACATAAAAACATATGATACATAGTTAATAAATTGAGCCTATTGTTCGTTTACAGAGAAAAAAAGAACTGAAAAAAATAAATTGAGACTATTGCCTACATTCATTGGTTGTAATGAGTCTCTACAAGGAGGACGGAGAAAGTATCATTTAATTTCTTCCAGATAATTAATGTAAAATTCAATATTCATTCATACAAGAATAGATAAATACTTGATCAAGTTCATTTTTCAAGCCTTTATATTTTTTTATTTTATTTCTTTCCAAAAATTTACCCTTCTTTAAAAAAATCATTAATTGGAGAGAGGAAATATTTAAAATTAAAAAAAAAGGGGGAGAAAATAGTTGATTTGGAAGATTGAAAGTTATGTATATGGAAAAGAGAGAATTTGAGAAAAAAAGAGAGATTTTTGTAATTTTTTAAAATGGCAAGGAATAACACATAATACTATAAAAAAGGATGTGTAGTTAGGTAATTTTTCCAATTTAATAACCACCACATTGTTTGATTTTATTTTTCCCTTTTTATATGAAAATCTATTTATTATTTCATACAAGATATAATATGAAATAAAAATTAATATGTTCAGTTGAATGTTGGAACTCAACAGTTGCGAATCATTAGGGGATGACCAGGATGAATGCAGGCGTTCATCACTCAATGAATAGTTATCATCTTATAGTCAAGTCATGTCATAACTTTTTTAATTTGAGTTTTCTTAAACAAAGCAAATGACTTTCTAAGATAAGTAGCTAATTTTAGTTGAGTGACGCCACATGTACACGCCAAACAAACCCAACCTCCACATAGAAAACAATGGAAAAAGGTTACAACTACTCTCAAACTATTCGAAATAGCTTAAATATACGCTTAACTATATTTCGAATAAAATTTTCCCTTCGCGTCAAACTATTAGACCATCTTTCTTTTTTTTTAACAAAAACATCATGTGCATACCAAAATGCCACATGGACTCCCCATGTGCACTCCAAACACACCCCACCTCCACATAGACAACTTAAAGCCGTAATTTCATTCCCCCCCCCCCCTCATTTCATCATTTTCTTATTTGGATAAACCTATATGAATATATAATAAACGTTGACTCAATTCAGTTCCATTTCATTCTGATACTAATATATTGGACTTTGAAGATCACTACTTAAACAAAATTTAAATTGATTCTGCTATCTTATCCTTAAATAATCTATAATATTGAATTCTTCTTTAACATTCCCAAAAAAATCTTGAACTTCCTTAACAATCATTTAGAGCATCTTTTGGATTTGGGGCCATAAAAGCTCAAAACTTGAACAAAAATACATTAATTGGTAAAAAAAAATCGAAAATCTATAAAGACTTCGTAGGTATTCATTGATGTAGTATCAATGGAAGGTGTCATCCCATCCGTTCGTCAAATTTTCCTCATTGGTGAAATCGCCGACATTGATGTGGCGGAGCTCGGTCACCACCGCCAGGGATGCCGTCGTAATTGTCTTCATGTGCTTGGAGTTCTAGTGATAAGTATATTAGGTCTCTTACGGCAGTTGCTATTTTGCCATGTCCATGAGTTGAATCAATAAGAAAGCTTTGCTAAGATTTATTTGAATAACATTAATTTATTAAGAGAAATTAAAATAATAAATTAGTGTTTTTTCTGCTTCATTCGGTTACGTATAAAAGTTTCCGCATATATTTTTGCTTTTTTTTTTTGGTTGTGTATACTTTTTTTTCAAGATGAAATGAGAAGGGGGAGAGGAGTGAAACTTAGGGCTTTAAGTCGTCTCTATGGAGGTGAGGTGTCTATTTCTTGCATATGTGGAGTCCTTATGACATTTTAGCAAACACATAGATGTTTTTGTTAAACAGAAGGGAAAGTCTAATCAAATAGTTAGATGAGAAGGACATTTTTAGCCGAAATATAGTTTAAGAGTATGTTTAAGACATTTCAATAGTTTAAGGGTAATTTTGACCCTTTTCTGTAGTCGTCTACGTGGAGGTGGGGTGTCACGACTGAAATCTAGACCCCAGACGATACCGGCGTTGTTGACCTCTCGAGGTCGCAGAAGGGAAAGTCTAATCAAATAGTTAGATGAGAAGGACATTTTTAGCCTTATTTCAATAGTTTAAGGGTAATTTTGACCCTTTTCTGTAGTCGTCTACGTGGAGGTGGGGTGTCACGACTGGAATCTAGACCCCAGACGATACCGGCGTTGTTGACCTCTCGAGGTCGCAAACAATCCTACTTACGTCATTCTTACTTTACATAGGTTAATTTAGCGGAAAATTTGAAATTTTTGATTCCTTAAACGTACTTGATAAACATTCTTAATATTTCATAATCATTCATCATCAACCATCTAACATTTAAGAGATAAGCAACTGAAAGAAATAATTCATTAAGTATTAGTTGTATAACGGCCAAAATAGCACCAATACAAAGTCTGAACCAAAACAGGAAAGAAACGCTAGTGGAACATGCTCCACTAGCTCAACTCTAAAACTACGCTAGAATGTAAAACAGTAGCATCCTCGAAAGCATGAGGACCTACCAAACTCCGGATGAATGATGACGTCCGGATAGCTGCAACAACGAACCTGTAGCTTTACCGCCCACCTCTGCCTGCACCTAAAAGTAGATGTCTGTATGGAATTAGCACACGCTTGTACGAAGTATGGGTATATGCAAGCACACAATAGGACATGCATGAGAAAGAATAGCTCTTTCCTAACGACATGATTTTTTTTGGAAGTCAAGTCAGTGGACTTGCCAAATTGAGATTGGAAAAGTTATGCCATGAGAGTGACATGCATCATTATAATTACCGTACTACACACAATACATAACATCTTCATATAGCATATAACATATAACAAATAGTTTCTTTCATATTATTCATTCATATGCCATGAGACCTTGTTATCATGGACTTGACCTTAAAACTTTCCAAAATGAGGGCCAACATATGGGACATCAACTAGGGAGCCTTCTTTAGCAAACACAGAGTCTGCTTCATTCATTCATACGTACCTCATTTCAGTTCATTCATAGGCCAGTGTGAACACCAGCTATATCTAGGATGTAGTGTAAGACTTTCATCGGGTTTGATGTGCAATGATCAGGAATAACCTATTGTCATTACCTGAATCTAGCTCACCTCTTGATTATACTATCCTAACACCTTCGGTATCATTCATTTGATTATATTATTCATTTGAGGCTGGCCTCATTCATTCATTGGGAACTTTAACTTTAACCGACATACATCATGTGAACATCATGAAATCAAGTGTCTCCCCCACACCAAAAAGAGGTGGAATCACTAGCCAAAGTGACTCAATAACATGCTAGTGTATAGGGGAATTTAACCCCGTTAGATCACTATATTGGCAATATAGTTTCATAGACTAGGAGATGTATGGATACCCATACCCGGCAAGCCAGACAGTCTCATCTCATGAGAGTTGCATGAACCTTCGCCCTTCCCGAAAGAAGGCATCACCGCTCATAGCTAGCCTATGGGTGCTTAGTGTAAAGTTCCATTACATTCAACTCATACATCATGGAAGCTGGCTTCTAGTATGAGGACAACATAGCTCATTAGATTATTTCTCATCTCATCATTAGTATTAAGTGTTTTATACTCAATATGTTCATTAGAGTGTTCATAGATACTGGTCTCTTCATTATCTTATACTCTCATTGGTGAGTACGTATTGGTAACATTTACTTAGGCTCATTTGAGATTGCTCTCATCATATACATTAGCCTCACATCATGATTGTCACCAAATTCTTCATTATTAGCACCTTTGTTTTTCATACTTACTCACCTCTTATTACGTGAATGTTCATTTCATCATATGCCAATGCACTTGTCCATTTTAGTGTATCTTACGCTCATACTTAACCCTCCTAAGGTTCATCATTTCATTACGTACATCTTAGGCTCACTTAATTTTTGAACGTATGTTAGACTTATGTGTCTATACATACAAGTCATGGGGCTTCAAGTGTTTCTTACTTTCCTAAGATTATGTATTACAAGACTTATGCATCTTGTATATATGCCAAGATCTTGATTTTCGATCTAAGTAGATGACATTATTCTTGAATATTTTATTCACGTATGACTCATGTATCAATACGGAGGTTTGGAAACGGGAACCCAATTCTTGAATCACTTGGATATCATTTATATTTTTCATTGATTTTATTTCTAATATTTATAACATTAGAACTCTAAATTAAATCTCACTATTTACATGGAATAATTATTTTTTTCTATTTTTAATTAGAATTCTAAATTAAATCTCAATACATGAAAGAATAAATTTTCCATTTTAATTAGAATTCTTAATTAAATCTAAACATTTACATGAAATGATAAATTTTCTATTTTAATTAGAATTCTAAATTAAATCTCAATATTTACATGAACGAATTAATTTTTTTATTTTTATTAGAATTCTAATTTAAATCTCAATATTTACATGAAAGAATTAATTTTCTATGTTAATTAGAATTCTAATTTAAATCTCAATATTTACATGAAAGAATTAATTTTCTATTTTAATTAGAATTCTAATTTATATCTCAATATTTAAATGAAAGAATTAATTTTCTATTTTTAATTATTACATTTTCTTGCCAAATTCGCATATACCATGAGCTTGTGGGATAGAACCCCCACAAGCTCTCTTCCTTTTTCTCCAATTTCGCAGCCTGTGTGAGGTCGTGGCCTCGTGGGTTCAATTCCCACGCCTCACAATTCTTTAATTTTCATTTTTCTCCTTTCTTCTTGAGCAGTGTTAGAGGTCACGGAGGGGTAGAGTTGTCAATGTGGGCTAGCCCACCCCATCCGGGCTAACCCATACAGGCTTTGATATTTTACGGGCCAGGCCGGGCTAGCCCACTTTTTGTGTGGGCCAGAAAATGGTCGGCCCAGCCCACAAGTACGTGGGCTACAGTCTTGCCAGGCCAACCCATTTTTTTAAAAATTATATATTTTTTATAATTATTAAATTAAATTATAAATTATAATTTAAAATATTATCATAAATATCGACAAACAATATTACATTATGTTAGGCCTCATTTGTTTGCACTTAATGGGGTTTGAATCTTAGTCATTCAGATTTGACTCATTAAGTGTGTTTGTTTTTAAGAACTGAATCTTAATTATTCAGATTCAATTCATTAAGTTCGTTTGTTTTATTTTCTTATAAGCCTCTTAATGGGTCTGCATATACCTGAATGAATCAGATCTGAAACACACCCTTAACAGTATTCAGACTAAAAAATAAGACTTCTATCTTAATTCAACTAAATCTCTACAACTCATAAAAATTATTTTCTTATTTAATTAATATTGATTACATGCTTGTCATTATAATTTCCATTATTCATATTAACTTAATATACATCTTTTACTTTCTAAATTAATGAATATATTTGAATTGATAAGCACTCCCATGATTTAATATTTAGCACGATTTTAAAAAATAAGAAAGTATTAGTTATTTGATCGATAACAATAAAAAATTTCTATAATAAAACAAAATAAAATAAAATATTTTCCTAAACTATATATTTACTAATCTATATAAACTATTTTAAATTGCATTATATTAGATTTTCAAAGTATTTGAATGCAAAGAAAAGTCATATTAATGATGTAACTTGATGTTGAGTTCTTAAAAGATAAATCATATTACCTTGTTACGGTAAAAATGTTCAAAATATTATTTTATATGAAAAAAACTATTTTACTAACAAGGTTTTTATAATATTTTATTGATATAACGTTTAATTTCATATGTGCATTCAGATCCTTGAGTCAAGTAGTTCTAACCCATAATTTTGTGTGAACTCCATAACTTGATTTTGTTTGAGAAGAGTTATGAGGGAGAGTTCAGACAACTCGCAGCCCCCATAAACCATGCAGCCAATGTCAATAGAAAAGTTCATACATTTTAGATGATTCTTTATTATTTTTTAAGCATAAACTAATGGATCTACTTAGTTAGTAGGTTATATACCCCGGCAAAGTATAAGACAGTTTTGGCAACATGGGCTAGACGTTGTATAATCACATAGCTCATAACAATGGTTTTCGGTTATAGAATTACCCAAACCGAGTTATTTTTATCTTTACATACAAATAAGAGTTATTATTGTATTTTGCATAAAACTAAGTTATTATCCATTGTTTAAAAGCTTTCCAGATATTTCATCTTTTATTGTTGCTTTATCCTTGAGTATCTTATTGTTGAGTTAAGACCTATTTCTCTAAGTTTAGTTGAACTATGTTTCACTGAGTCGAGTATCTTATAATATAGTTAAGCCCTATTTTCTCTAAGTTGGGTTGAACTATGTTTCAGTTAGTTGAGTGAGTTGAGAAGAGGTAAGTATGTTTCTTTTGTATCAGTTCAAGCTTATGTTTATGCTATAGAATCGTACATTCCATATACTGAGCCATTTGGCATGCATTGTCTCATGATGCAAATACAGGTATTCGGGATCATCAATAGGCGTTTCGTTGAGGTCATATGAGATTTCAGCCACCTTTGCTGAGCCTTCTTATATTCCGAAGGACTTCACCTTTAACTTACAGTTATTAATTTTGAGATGTTGCGTATTTTGCCCAGATATCGTTCTATAATAGTAGATGCTTCATAGATAGAAAGAGTTGAGGATTTTATCTAGACATTCGAATTATTTGTCTGTTTCACTTAAAATGTGGTCAGATACTCAATTTGAATTAAACAAACTATAATTTGAATATCTAACTGAAATTTATAAACCTACTCGAATAAGATCACATACGTGGTCGATGCCCTTGTAAGGATTGTGAGATTCGGTGTTAATACCACCATTGGAAATAATAAATTGAAAAACATAATCCATTGGGCCACCATTGCAATCATCATCATACGTTGTGCCACAATCTACTAATTCTTTCTTAGATAAGGTGATCACATCTCCTATTGCTATTTCTTTTATGCCTTCTACTGCAGCCACTATTGAAAAGGCCCAACAACTCCTTGTAAATCAAAATGATCAAAACTCCTCTATGAAAGCCATATATTGATAACAATGCTAGAGAAATCATACATTTATTTATATAGGAGTAATTTTGATAACAATGCTAGAGAAACCATACTTTTATTTATATAGGAGTAATTTTTTGTGTTTTCAACGCGCTTTTTTTTATGTGCACTATTTAAAAGATCACTATTTTTCCAATGAAAATTGTTCAGTATTTGTTTCCAAAGGTATTTTTGGTTGAATCGATAAGGAATATCTATTTCCCATCATGTACTTTCCCAGTGAGTTTGTTAAATGAGATATGAGTGGAAACATCATATATTATTGCAGAAAATATATTATTGCACAAATTTCTCCTTAATTCATGGTGTAAAATACTATTGTTTCTAGTAGTGGTGCAAAGATGATTCTTTTGATAAGCAAAGCATGCATGTGCGGATCTATTTTTTTTAATGGATAACAGTGTGACTCGAATTCAGGTCTCCTGTTTGTTCTGATATCATCCATAATGTAAAAGTTGAAGCTATTAGAAAGAATATATTTTAATTAGTTAGGAATATTTACAGAAAGGTTACATCCTACACTTAGCAAGTATAACAATATTGACTAGAAAATAAAAAAAATTGTAGCTACCACAACTCCCTTGGTTCTTAATAAGGGCAACTGCACCTTTCATCCTCCAATCAAATGATTCCGGTACATGATCACTAGCCCAAAACAAGTAACGATGGCTAGAGTTCTTAGGCTTAATAAAGTGGTGTCTAGAATCACTCTTCGGGCCCAAATACATGGTCTTATATTCTTCGTTCGTGAGATCAGCAAGCCGGTTCAATCCTAGCACATACATCTGATATCAAGTTGTTATGTTCCTCGATGAACTTCAAATTAACTTTAAAAATCTTGAATCTTTTCCCTTTTTCTCCTAGTCCATTATATATTTTTCCGTGCTTCACCAACCATATCTCATATATATACATTTTACCTCCTCATTTGTATTATTATTGATATTGTTATTATTGTAAGACATGTCATTTGAATTCGTTAAGTATGCAAACAAGATGAGGAGAAAATTAGTTATTATAATGATATACATAGTTGAAAGTGGAAGAGAACAAAAAGGGCTAGAAACTAGTAAAGAGGGCTTGACAAGTAAGGGAAGTAGAACCATTTTTTGGCTTATAAAGACGAAAAATTGGATAGTTTATTACATTATCTTGGGCCAATTATTGATATGTTATAAGGAAAATGCTGCCAAAAACTATTTTCTGATTTTTTGACCATTAGGCACTAGTTGTTACACTTTGAGGTCATATATATATATATATATATATATATATATATATATATATATATATATATATACACACACACACACACACATACATCAAGTGGAGGGTTTTGGAATATAATGTTTTGTAACCATTTCTAAATAATTACTTATTGTTGTAGGGAAGTAGCTAGATTTATAGGATTCAGGGTCGTCAGTCTTTTTTTAATGAGGCTTGATGATCTAGTATATTTATTTTATCGAGAGAAAAGACATAGAAGTTGTTATGAATTTTTAAATAGATACCTTAATTTTGCGATCGTCTTATTCCTGTACAAAAGTAATGAATATCTTTGTAAAGGACTATTTGACCCATTTTGTCACCTGATTTGTGAACACGCGCGTGAAGGTCTATTTTTGTGCTAAAAACCAAAGTGCCATGTTTCAGTTTTTTCATTATCAATTCTTTACTTTATTTAAATTCATCATCTTCCCCAAAACAAGCTCAAAAGAGTTGTTGGAACTCTCTCCGGTGAATTCATCATCTTCCCCCAAAATTATTCATTTTTAAATTCCTGTCGGAAAACTTAATTTGAAATTTTTCAAGGTTTATTTCTTATTCAAATGTGATCTTTTTCAAATAATGTAAGAAAACACTAGCTTGTTAACCTTCAATTCCTTGATTACTCAGCTATTCCTCCAATAATTTTGACCAAGAATTGTCAAAAATGAAGGAGATTATCTCCAGTCCGTAACCCTTAACCAATAAATTGAGAAGACATGAAAAGCCGAGAAATGGAAAACAAAAGAAATAAAAGAAATATATTCAATACCAAGTGATATGCTCACGCGTCTTACCAAATGAGAAAATGCATGGCCTAAAATAGTCTTTTTCTTTATGAAGATGTTCAATACTTTTGTGGGGTAATAGGATTCCCGCAAAATTAATGTGTTTTTTTGAACATTTGGGACAACTTTATTGGTGACTTTATGTCTTTTCTCTTTTATCAATAACAATTTGATTTTCGTTATTGACTTGCATCTTTTCCTTAAATGAATCGAAGTGAAAAATGACAGATTTTAGTGGATTGTAATAGGAAGATCACTTTGCCACATACACTATTCCACTACGTAATTAAGTCATTTGCTAAAATAATATTTGCTACTCAATGTGAAAATTATACATCAAGGTGGTCATGCGACCCTTTTATACGTCATCATTACTAAGCCAACAATACATGCCCTTGGGTCAAAAAGGACCCTACCATTTCGGCTACTATAAAGTCATTATTTAACAAACGATAACTTCATGCTACTATCCATCATGATGATTAATAATGTGAATTAACAATTACTTCCATATCAATTTGAATTACTATTACGACACTAATATTCTCTTTTTCCAGTAATTTAGTAATACTTTCTATTAGTATAACAAATGAATCAAGAAATGATTTGAACACCTAATTCATGAAACTCATAAAAGCAGAGGGAGAATTTGTCAACCCAAAAGACATAACCAAAAACATATAATGCCCATAGTGGGTTCTAAACATTGTCTTAGGCACATCGTTAGGCCTAATTTTCAACTGATGATAGTCAGACCTTAGATCAATCTTGGTGAAAACTGATGCACTTTGCAATTGGTAAAAAATCATCTATTTAAGGCAAGGAATACTAATTTATAATGGGGATCTTATTCAATTGCCGGTAGTATGTACACATTCTCATACTATCATCCTTTTTATTAAAAAATAAAATTGGAGCACCCCATGGGGAAGCACTAGAACACATAATTCACCTGTCAAGAAGCTCTTAGATTTGAGAATTAAGCTCTCTAAATTGTGTTGGGGTCATGCTATACAGAGGGATGGAAATAGGACGAGTACCAGGCTTCACATCAATGCAAAACTCTATATCTCTATCCAGAGGCATACCAGGTAAATCAGTAGGAAACACTTCTCTAAATTCTGAAACCACAGGAATAGACTCAATAGATTGGGACTAAACCTCAACACCCTGAATATGCACTAAATAATCCAAAAAACCCTGCCCTACTAGTTTTCTAGCCTGAATTGAGGATATGATCTGAGCTTGTTTAGGCTTGTATATCTCTTCCCACAATAAATTTTTCCTTTTCATAATTTCTTGAGTTACAGACTTAGTGTAACAATTAAGCACAATATAATAGGAGGACAACAAAGTCATTCCTAAGATTATATCAAAGTTATTTATATCCAATATTACCAAATCAGCCGAACTCGAAAGACCCATAAATAAAATAGAACAAGCACGATAGACATGGGTAACTATGATAGACTTTCCAATTGGGGTAGAAACATGGATGGGAGCATCAAGTATATCACAAATCATATCAAACTCTGAGGAAAATCGAATGATACATAATAATAAGTAGAACATGAATAAAATAACACATTAATTATCCGGTCACACACAAGAATAGTACATGTGATCATTGCATCTGATGCCTCTGCCACATTCTTACCCAGGAAGACATAACACTGAACTTTAGCATCATGTCGAGTGACTTTCCTACTTGGTTGCACATTACACCTTCATGTGTAACCATTTCCTCTACCCTCACGGCCTCACTGATTACCTCCCAGTCCACCTTGTTGACGTCCTCGACCAATATTACCATTTCCCACGGACAACTGCTTTAGTCTGCTGTTGTGTGGAATCCATCACTCGTGGTAGGGGAAAATCTCTTCTCATATACCCAAGTTCTCCACAATTATAGCAAGTACGATCAAAGATGGTCTGCCACCCGTCGAAGGTGCAACTTCCGGGCTATCCTGAATCAAAATGATGAGGTGGAGTTTTTAAGTAATTGCATGTAGAGGCGAGCATGGCGGACTAAATTTTCCTAGATACAAGTGTTGTCCTCCCTACCTTCTTGGACTAAGAACCTTGAAATTTACCTGAGTTTTTCACCTTTTAGCCAAAGCCTTGGCCTAACAGTACGAAGTGGTATTACTAGATTCTAACCATTTATGAATATGATCTGATTTACATATTTTTGTTGGGATTTTACTTAGCATCGAGTGGGGTTTTGGGATGAAGGTGTTTGTTAAGCCTTCTTTGATCTTCAGTATCAATCCCTAAGTTTCAAAACTATGTGCCACCATATGATATTGTCTCAAGTAGACATTAGCTAGTGGATCTACCTTAATCAGACTCATGGTCATTACCATGAAAGTAAGACACTCTTTTTTCGATGTTGGAGTAAGACACCAGACTCCATGTTATATCTCACATGGTTTATGTTGGTGAATGGTATCTTCGACACCTAAATCTTTTAGTTTATTGGTTTAAGCTTATATTCGGTTATTTTAGTTTAAATATCTAATATTTACATGTTTTAATACTTGGTCATTGCATTAGTTCATGTATTAAGTTTATTGTTCAATGAACATCTCATATTCATCATGTCCTGCTTTACAAATTATCATACACATATTTTATACTCAGTACATTTAAAGTACTAATCCACATAATTCTTGTGTTTACAGTTTTCATATGATGTAGATTGAGGTTCTTACTATCAAGATCTTAGTGAGTTGGACCGGAACTTCTGGACAGAAAGTGATGAGTCCTCTTACTTCGATCACTAAAATCAATTTGTAATTCTATTATGTTATTTATATTTACATAAATTGATTGGGGAGATTCGGGGTTATGTCCCACTAACTTAAATTAGTGTAAGTAGAGGCTTCATAGACTTCCAGTTAGAGTTGTTGTATTCTCTCCTTTTGAATTAAAATTGTTGTATTCAAAATTTTGTTCAAAAATATATCAACCAGTATTCCATAATCATGCTTAAACTTAGATATTTTTATTCTTTTACATGTTCATATTTTGTTGCTCATTACTATATCAGTATCAACGGTGAGCTTGGATTCACTTGTGACTTTAAGCATCGTGTTAGAAGTAGGGGGTAGTCACGGGGTCATGACACTAATTAATGCATCACCATTTTTCCTCCTATTTTTTAAAGGAAAAAATAGGTTTCTCCAAAAACAATCTAAAGGCACCTGCTCGAGGGAAAAATTAAGGCAGAGAATTATCGTGCAAGGAGGGTGAAAACCACAGGATTTCCAATGTTGTTTCATTATAGACTGCTCCCGTAGAGTAAAATTTCATAGGTAGAATGCATTAGCAATTGCTCTTAACAAAGGTAGGATAGGTTTTCTTAACCTAAGTAGTCCAGACCAGTTACTACCAAATTATCTCTTGTATCTATTTGGAGATTGTATGCATATGCATTTAGGCATGGAGTTTGAATGATTATAGGTTTTTTTAAGGGATTTTAAAGTGGGAGATGTGATAATGACTAGAGGTACATTATCTAGTTCTTATTTTTCGTTAAGTTTCCTTGTAAGGATGGTTGCATTGTTCTATAGATATAGGTATACATATCTGCTGCTTGATATATCACATGACTATGTATAACAGGAAAAACCATAAGAAGGCATAAGTAATGACAAAATATTGATATATAATCTCAAATGAACTTATTATGTACTTGTGGAATTAATGTTATTCTTCATAATGTTTGTAATTATGCATGATTGTTTGTGTTTAATGGTTAGCCTAAGTACCACACTTGATATAAGATATCCCCATCATTATATCAAATAACACATGTAGTATGGGGATATCCTCATATGGTTGACTCAGATACCACACTAGTATTCTAATAATGCATAGCTTAGATATCACGTCGATATACTAAAATTTTGACTTTAGATTCCATGAGAGGATCAAGTATGTGTTTATTGTTCCATGAGTGGACCTAATTTGATTCTTCATAAAATAATTGTTGCATGTTTGATCCTTTAGGTATTTGGGCTACTTAAAAGGTGAGTTTATATCATATATAACTTGTATGTGTTCATGTGGAACATTTGGTTTATGTTATTTTAAGTCATGGTAAGGAATGGGATTCCGGGATAGGTGTTACTCGTGATGGATAAGAAATGTTATTTGTTGTTGAAAACTTAGTGCTTATGATTTTTGTTTTGCTTATTTTTTTTTAACTATTGGGTGGTGTTTATAAGAAACGTTATTTGTTGTTGACACCATTATAAACTCATGATTATTTTAGTTTATAATGATTATTTTCACACTGCCCATTTTTAAAAATTAGGTGGTACATGTGTTAGAATAGGTGTCAGCATGTCCCACTGGGTTGGATCATGATTTCTATTCGTTGAACTTTGCCAATAAATTCTAAGACCTAGTTTTTGTGATGGTCACAAAAAACTATTTCAATGTCATCAAAATTTGAAGACGGATTCATCACCAAAGGAATCTATTCTTACCTTCCCAAATTGTTGAAAGGCAAAAGGGTAAAAAAGTAGTTGGGATGTCGAAGCCATTAATAAACATCCACATTTAAATACTCTAAATCGATTAAAGCATTAAAGTAATATTTAACCATGAAGGCTCCTGAAAAAGTTAGACCAGATACAATATGACCATGAATTAGGGAGACCAAGGAAGATATACATTAGTTATTTGCATTCGCACAATAATAAAAAGCTTGAAGGATAGAGAAAAGAGATTCTATAATGATCAATCTTAGTAGACATATTTTGACAATTGTAGAGGCTTCAATGAATTAGAGATTTTAAAGCAACTGAAAGCCTCATAAGCTAATAAATTTAGTACTTAAGTATAAATTGACATCTCAAAAATTTTATCTTACATTAATTCATAACAAGAAAGGCACCAAAACAAAAAGGTCAAAATCATAAGTTTTCAAAGCCATAATGAGTACTAGATCTTCAAATCAATCAACATTAAATGAGACATAAGAAATTATGTGTACTAGGTTGGTTAAAATTAAAGCCATACACTCTTCAAATCCCGCGTTTTGCATAAAGGACAACTGATATTGATCTTCAACCACTTCCAGATGCAATAACAATGAAATTCATGACCACAACTAAGCTTTCCAAGTTCTATCCCGTCTTCATAAGTATCCTACACTCATCCAAACATGAAATAATATAATAGAATCAGGTTGTGAACATGTTCATAAGTAGCCAAAGTTTTGTGCTCCTTACCAAGCATATGCAACATGAATCATTGTTATCATTCCTCTCTCTTAGTTGATACTTGCGCGCCATTATAAGTGTAGAAATCCTTAACTCAATCATGCATTCAGATTGTAAAATTGACTAAAACACAAACCATCCATAATTTGAGAAAACATTAGATCATTTATTATAATCGTATCACGTGTTCATACATTATGTTTTGATACATTACCTCAGAAGACATAGTTTCCAACAAAGTATTAGTATTGGCAGGTTCATCATTTTCATCATCCTGTCATTTTGAACTATCAGTAATAATAGACTCAGTTCTCTAACCATCTTAACCACAAATTTTGAGAAAGGTATATATGAAAAGAAGATTCTACATTTCACTGTGCTATGTAAAACAAATAGTATGTCCAGAATATCAAGATTACTAGATTGATGTTCTCTAAAATAAGATAGTCAACTCATATCCTAAATATACAAAGCTCAATCCTCTTATCTTGTGACAAAGGGTAGTGCAGGTGTTGATATTTTTCCTTACCGAAAGAGTGGAAAATTAGGAAAATAAGGAAAAACTATTGGAATTAATGACACACACCTTGATGTTTAGTCTTCCAGTATTGTCTCTATGTTTTTCAAAAAGTGTTTTAAGATTCTATAATACATGTATCTAATTATTTGTGCAAGACCTTTGGTTTTATTTTTTTATTAGTATAAATAAAGATGTAACTGATGATTTTAATCATCTCAAGAGGTAATAAGTCGCCTATATAACACTTGAACATTCTGTAAAGAAAGTACCTTCCTATACTTTCTACAGATTTGTATCAGAGCATTTTTTCATTTTTAATTTATGGTTAGGTGAAGAAAAGAATATGACATAAAAAAAATGAAGGGGTTGATTCATAAGTTGTTCTTACTCAATTTTTTATGGTAATATCTTTGAATACTTGAAGATAAGAATGAGAAAACGTCTGAAAGTTGAAGGTTTGTGGACTATTGTTGCAAATGGCTATGAAGAGCCAAAAACAATGGTAAACATTCCGTAGTAGGCATGAAAAATATTTGAGGTTAAGTATTGTCGACATGCAAAAGCCTTGAGAAAAATTAAAATATGAATCTCAAGATCATATTTTATAAAGATTGCTACTTGTGACACTACAAAGTAAGATAGGGAGTCTGAAAATTGAGGTGTATGGTGAAAAAAAGATATGCACTATAAATATTCAAACTCCTAGAAGAGTGTATCAAAATATAAAGATGATAGAATTTGAAAATAATAAATGAATATTGCACAAGAGCCATCTATATTGTCAATGAAATGAGAAATCATGGTGATACTATTTTTGACTAACAAGCTGTAGAAAAGATTATAATTAGTTTTACAGAAAAGTATGAGTACATTCTTTCTAAGCTTTCCATTGAGAAGAGAGTAGGATCATTTCTTTGCAAATGAAAAGCGAAGATTTTTCATGAATATAAACCCAAGGAGATGGATTTCCAGTCTACAACCAATGAGAATACCATAATTTTCTCAAAAATCAACAAAAGAAAATTACAATCTAAAAAAAAACAGGATCATGATGGTTCTTCTAAGAAGGTTGAAGAAAAAGATGATAAAGGTTCTAGTATTTTTTATAAATTTGCAGAATTGACTGATCACAATGCAGAATAATATTGGAAGAAAGGCAAGCCCCAATGTAACTTTTGTAAACATTTTGGCCACATTGAGAAGGATTGCTAGAACAAGCAATGAAAGAAAACATTTTTTTGTGAAGAATATGAAAAAAAAATGGAAGAAAACCTTTTTTGATTCTTAATCTGATGTTTTCAACAAAGAGTAAAGAATTGTATATTGAAAGCGTTGTAGTAATCACATTACTAGAGATAAAAAAGATTTTCTCTCAATTAATAGTATCATCGCTACTAAAGTGAGAATCGGGATAGAGGAGCCTTAGTCATATTCTTGATATTAAAAGGAAGTGGTAAGCAAATTCATGATATTCTTTGTCATCCTAACATGGAAAAATTTTTTCTTAGTGTTGGTCGACTCATGGAAAATGGTTATTCTCTTGTGTTTAGAGATAATTATTGTAAAGTTTCTAATAAAATTAAGCCAAATCAAGTTATTGTTGAAGTAGAGATGATAAAAAGAAATTTTTTTGTACAATTTCAATAAAATGCATTAAAAATAAAATTGAAGATGATTCATGGCTTTGGCACAAAAAATTTTGTTACTTAAATTGTCAGAAGCTTCTCAAGCAAAAAGTCATGGTGTAAAGCCTTTCTAACATACATACTAAGAATAAGATAGAGAAGACTTCTATCATATCTTTAGACGTGTCAAATAAAGAAATCATACTAGATAAAGTGTGCATAATACTGACCTCTATTACAATGGGATCGTCTCTGTGACTGCCAGCCTACATGTCAACTTCAATTGATAAGACGTACATAATAATAAGGAAAATGTAAATAATAATTAGAGAAATTATTAATATTCAAATACAATCTACAAAAATGCATATTTGTTTTGGTAGGTCATCTTAAGAACATAGACCCACTTTTAAACAGTAACACAACTAAAACATTACACACCAAGCTACATAAGTTCAAGTACCATTGTAGAAAAAATTATAATGTTCACTAATCACAAAAATATAATGAATGTTAACAACCAAAAAATAGTGATTCCCAATAGCACTGATATTATCTTTTACATTCTAGAAATTTTGAATTGTCGATCAAAAGGTACTTATGCTAGAATTATATGTATTCTCACTAGAGCATCGCAATAATTAACTGGAAAAAAAATTATAGATAAGTAATTGTGTGATATTAACATCTTCAATATACAAAATGTTTACTAACAAAAGAATTTATACATATAAAAAAGGTGTGAACTTAGAAACGCTAAAGAAAAATATATGGATCTAATAGTATTGAATCAACATGTAATCTGAACTTGAAAATCTAGGGTCAAATAAGCAAGTACACAAAATAAATAAAAACATCGAGTTGTATCTTAACCAAGTATCATAACATTTTTATGAGAATACCTTTTCAAGAAAATGACAAGAAGATCTATCAATATGATTTCATTACAAAAAAAAAAGGTGCCTCAAATAATTGAATATGTGAATCAAAACTTCTATCAATTGAAGAAAATTTATAAAAAAAAATATGTTGATGTACCAAGCATATGGATAGTTTAGATTCAAGTAAGCTGGGGTAGAAATCAATGCTATAAAAAAGAGAATGAAAGCAAAAATTCATCTATTTATCAAAAGGAAAATTCTATCATAAGTCAAACATTAAGAAAAAAACAGTCAAAAAATTTTGATGTCATTGATGCTTCATAACTTTCCCCCAAATGCACAAAATTCTTGTGCAAAAACAATAAAACAAGAAAGGTAAATGAAAACTCAAGAAACTTGGTGCTAATAAATAATCCTAATAACCACCAATATTGTTATATTGGAAACAAAAAATAGAACAAAATTGAGATTGCATACAATTCCTAGCTTCTCATATTCAAAAACTGAATTCAAGATCTCGGGTCTAAACTTCTCAAATTGAAAATTAATTAAATACATACATTTGGTTTATGCATCTTCAATCTCAAATACTTATTCTCAGACCAAAAAAAGCTCAAAAAAGAGGGAAAAATACGACTCACCATTTTCACAAGAAAGCAAAGTTAGAGAAATCTTTGCGATGCACAGAAAAAGAGCAGTCAAAGGTAGTAAATGTTCAATATATACTAATAGAATTGATTGCAACAATTTTATCTTCAAATTAGGATAGAAGGTAATTCATTATTCCCAATATTTTAATTTATTCGTCTTAGTTTCATTTTTATGTTTTTTTTCAAAAAAGAAAGGATTCCTTGACCCAAATATCAGGGTCATGATGGCACCTACTAAAACCCTTGAATAGGTAAGCTTAACACTTACCCCAAAATCAACGATAACGAGCATAGAGAATAGGCGAGATAGAAAGAAAAAAAATACAATATATATATATATATATATATATATATATATATATATATATATATATATATATATATATATATATATATATATATATATATATATATATATATATATATATCCCTTCTTTATACAATAGTATCCATGTTTTATCTTTCACAATCATTTGGCTATCAATCCCGATCAGTCATCATTTGGCCATCAATCCCGATAAGTCTCATCATATTTATGCATGCTATCACTATTAGGCTTGAATTATGTGGAATCAGACCATGACACACACTCACCATGAACTAACACCTATCCTCTTCAATTTCTCACCGAGGTGCTAATATTTCCGATATTGCAACTAGTGTCCTCACTTCAAAACAATATCCTCATTTTTCACACAATGATTTCAGTTTTAGCATAAGGATTACTTTTTAGCACTCACTCTCAGAACAAATTCACACTCATTCATACATATTTCCATAAGCTTGCCCTTATTTTCACTGCTTTAAGTTCGCTATACAACTCTTAGGATCATGATAGGACTTTCTTAGCTTGTAACATAGGCTCAGGGTCAGGTAGGGCATATTTTGGTATAGTTAAGTGAATTTTTGCTCTCCTTGACATATCGGCTAAACATACCACTTTTATCATTTTATTTCGCCCAGTTTCTCATATTCTTTCACCTTGCTATTTTCCCTTCTTTCTTCATTTGTGTAAGTGACTCTCTTCTTTTCTTGCTTGTATTTTTTGTATTTTTTATTATTATTATTTTTTATTTTATTTGTCACTTTTCTTTCAACTGATTCTTGAGTCACTTTACTTTTGTTCTTGCTCTCTCTTTGTTCTTTCAAGCCTAATTTCTAGAGCATTCCTCATAATAGCCACCCTCAACTAATGTTTTACCATGAGTCAAAGTACACAATACCCAAAGTTGGGTCAGGGCCATAAAAAGGGTTGTTTACTTAATTATCCACCATCAACTTATGCTTTTGGCATAAGCTGAGGTGCGCATGTCCAAGGAGGGACCAGGGCCAACACATTATTCTCAGAAAAGATCAATTGGGGTGAAAAAGAAAGGTCTAGTTTAAGCTCAAATCATTTGGATCAAAAAAGGATTAATTTCATTTTGTTTTCTTTTATTTAGGCTAAAAATGGGCTACATTGAACAAGGGCCTATGATCCTTTGCTAATTGTCTAGTACATCTTACTTTTAGCAGGACTAACCAGGCAAGTTCTAGCTCAGTACAAATAGTGGACTATTCAAATCTTCCTCACACTCATTTGACATCTCATTACTCTACCAGATTATCAGACACCTAGTTCGAATTTTAGACGTAGGGTCATGCAGTGGTGTACCTCTATGTCATGCTTTGAGTCACATATTTATCAATTACTATGCCTAGTCATGCATCATTTTCATTTTATCAACATATCATTTTAGCCATCATGCTTCAGAGTTAAACTATGTACACAAGATATAGACATGCCGGTTCAACAAAAAAAAAATCAGTCTCTTGGGGAAAAAGAACACAGGCACGAAAACCCCAATAGAGGATAGTGAATTGGGCTACTTAGACTTCACCGTACCACTCACTTTTAATATACCCCACCCCCAACAAAAAGACATGCAATTGTCCCCAATGCATAAATAATTGAAATACAAGAGTGGTAGGTGAATCAAACCTCGGGCGCAAAGCGCCGACGATCAGCAAGCTGGTGGGTCCGATTCCCCGGGACCCACTACCTCTGTAATATGGACACCATCAATAGTGTCCACAGTATCAACAACACTATCAGCAGTGCCTTCCACTATTTCCACATTTCTGGAGCTAGATGCCCCAGCAGCTAACTCTACTGCCCTCGTCTGACGCGCCTCCTCATCAACAAGCGAGCCTCTCCTCGCAGCCTCCATCTCACGGCGCTCCTTCTTCCGTGCTCGAGCCTCATCCTTCTGTCGACCCCTACACCTCTTGGCATTCTCTCCAGGGGGAGGTGGTGGAATCTCAGAAGTGGCAAATAAGGCCGCCATCACTATGTCTTCATCAGGCTCTGCAGAAGATCCCTCAGACTCAGGCACCCTACCCTCTAAGATCATATCGAAGTCATCATGAAGGTCAGGTTGGCCTTCTTGATGGCTCCCTTTGGCTCGGTAACCCAGTCAGCACCCTCTCCATCAACAGACAAGTGCAGGGCCATCCACCTCTTGGTGGTCTCTCTCAGCGATGACTCACGCAGGAATTGGCTATCTTTGACTATTTGCCACTGGTAGTCAAACTCGGCGATAAGAGGGGTCCGGTTGGCATCAACATCCTCGTCGTATAGATACTGGCGGATGGCAGGCAGGGATATATCAACCTGAATGCCACGTACTCGGACATGCTCCACTGGGGCCGTTTGGCAGGGGCAGCCCGCCTATCAATCGGTGATCAGAGAGTAGCCACGTAAGAGGCGTAGAACTCTTTGACCAACTCTTCACTATAACGTCCCAACAAACGCGTTGTCCACTCTAGTCGATGTCGAGTAAAGAGATTGTGGATCTCTGGGATAGTCGGGAGACTTCCCGTAAGGACCCGCCGCTCCAATGTAAGTGTTCGTGTCATGACTCCTTTGTCATTAAGGAGCTTTGCGTCGGAATAGACTTGATACTACCCGTTGACACACCACCGGTTGGGCTGGTTGGCAACCGGGGTGAGAGCATGAGTCGGTGAACCGGGCGTGGATTCGAAATTCTTAACTTTATCAGACGAGGCAGAATGTGCAGCGGTGGCGGTGCAGGGACCTCAGCAGATCTGCAGGCTTTCCCCGACCACGAAACTCCTAAGGAGCCACACTCTCCTTCTTCATTAGTAGCTGACCCATAAGGTGTGCCTGTCAGAGTGCTCCTCATCAGACTGAAAGGCAATGACTACGCCAGACGCCACCTTTTTGGGTGTGGCTCTGGCAGCACGTGCAGCTCGGGATGGGGTGGAAGTGCCTGTGGGCACCAACTCGGGGTCACGCTCATCATCAGATCCAATGACCAGGCGCGCAGACAGGGTGATAGACTTTGATCGCCTGCGTGCGTAGACTCGATCTTGTTTTGGGGCCATAATAGATAGTACCTGTAAAGAATCATTATTAGTACTAGAAGGAGCAAACAACAAAAGCAAAACGACACAAAATAAACAAAAGAGTTAAGATGTAATGACATTTCTATAGTAAAATAAAACACGACGGACCAGGTGACGGCTCGTTGTGAGTACGACGGACCGTCATGTGGTCCTTCATGTCTTACTTAAACTATGTTTATGTGGAGACCCTGAAGGAAAGTCTCTGACAAGTATGACGATATATGCAGGACGGACTGTTGTGATTATGACGGTCCGTCGTGGGACACTTAGAAAAAAATGGGGACCCTTAGGAGAGGGGTCTCTGACAGTCATGACGGTGTATGTAGGACGGACCGTCGAGGGTATAACGGTCTGTCGTAGTTGACCGTAAGAAGAAACTTGGAAATAGGATGGAGACCCTTAAGAGAGGGGTCTCTGACCGTCATAACAGTTATGCAGGACGGACCGTTGTAATTATGACGGTCCTCCGTAGATGTCCATTGAAGGATGATATACCGTAGTTTCACGGTATTTTTAATACTTTTTCCTTAATTTTAGTGGGTCCAAAAGCCTTTTAGTACTAATTTTTATGTGAATTTCTCTTCATTTGAAAAAAATCTATCTAAAAGACGAATGCGGAGGTTTTTAAGCGAGAAATACAGAAAAGTACCACCTACGGAGCTTGTGATGGTTCATCGTGCCCGTGATGGTCCATAGGTGGCATCGTAGTGCAGCTGCTGAAGATGGGGAAGTCTAACCAAGTGTGGGGTTACGGAGTGCGTGATGGACCGTCGTAGCCATGACGGTTTGTCCTGCTGGTTCGTCATGCAGATCAGAGAAGTAGTCCCAGTACCCAAATTCCAAGAGTTCAAGAGTTTTGGAACGAAGACCCTCGACAGACCGTTGTGCCTGTGGCGATCCGACATACCTGCCGTCGAGTGTAATGAAGAGAGAAGCAGAAGAAATTGCACAAGTATGGGACGACGGAGTCCATGACGGTCCGTCGTGACCATGACGATCCATCGCAAGGTCCATTGATCCATCCGCGTTTTGACATATTTCCAGCAAATAGAGTCCTTATTTAATTAGGTTTTTATTATTTATAGATAGTTCGAAAAACCTCGTTTTTGAGGTTAGACCCTTGATTATTTCTAGACTCTTTGTTAGACTCTTGATTATTTTTTAGACCTTTTGTGAGACTCTTGAATATTTTGAGACTCTAGTAATTGATTGTTGGTTATTTTTGTTGATAAATCACGCGAACTTTTGGATTTTACTCTTTCTCATTGAAGTAAGTGTATGAATTCTTATATCATATATTTGAATATTGTGATTATGACTATGGGTAACTAAACTCCATAACTAGGGTTGTGGGAACCATAGGTGAATAATGAGGTAAAACCTAACTAAAATAACAATTCTAGAATAGTATCTTGCATGTATTGACAATTCTTTCGCTTAGAAGTCTTTTTAACGGATGGCCAACTTTAGAACTCGCCTTAATGCTACTTGCCGGACCAAGGAGGTATATAACAGGAAAAGAAGTATCAACATAGATTTAGTGTAGGCTAGTATTGATTGGTACGAGGTGATAACTTAGTCAAATATCGAATACGATACTTAATATGAGGTAAAAGATAAGGGTTAGTATAGCAACACACGTAGCCAGACCAAGGTGCGGAGTGAAATTTTGTAGATGCCGGACCAAGGATTTAGAAATACATGACTTATCACTTTGCATGCAAGATACTAGGAAAGAATTGTTATAGTTAGAATTATCAATTTATGAACATGTGGGGAACACATAAACCCTAGTTACTTTTATTAATTAATTAAACTCCAACATTTGAAGCTGTTAGTGATATCCTTTAATTTCGCTAGTTATTTTCATTCATTTAGAAATAGAAAACCCCCATTTTATCATTTTTGCTTTCCAAGGAAATAATTGACTGAACAATAGTAATAATAGATTGAAGTTAAGTCTAAACTATTTTCCTCGTGGGAACGATCCCAACCTCATTAGTTGGGTTATTTACTTGACACGGCCGCTTTACTTCTTATTTGTGAAGTAAGTTTGAGCGTATCAAATTTTGGCACCGCTACCAGGGAAAGTAGTTTTAGATTAACTTAAACTTATTACTATAGTTTAGTTGACATTTTCTTGATTTTACTTTGTTTTATTGTTTTTGATTGTTGCAGAACCATCTTCCTTGTATGCCAAATACACGGATATGAAAAGGACCCTTGTTTCCCTACGATCATGAATTAGAGCTTACACTACGAAACATGAATCGAAACTTGGGAATTAATGATGATGATCCAAACCAAAACATCCCAGCTCTGGTTGATGTTCATGGTTAGTTGTTACCTGATGCTCCGGGTGAACACTAACAGAGGGGATAAAATCCCGCTCCACGGCCCCAAGAATACTATAGAGGCTATGACAATATAGCAGACTCCGATGGGCCACTTGTCTTGCCTCCTCTACCACCAGGCCACACCTTTGTGTTAACTAGTAGCCTGATGCAAATGCTCACTGCCAGAGGTTTGTTTTCAGGGCTACCTTCTGAGGATCCACATGCCCATATAGCTAAGGTTAGGGCAGTGGGTAAAAGCTGTGTAGGGAGGCCTGACTTGGACTTGGATGTAATAGGGCTAAGAGTGTTTCCTCTCTCACTGACGGAAGAGGCTTCTATATGGTTTACTGAGCTCCCTTACAACTCAACTTTCACTTGGAACCAACTAAGGGACGTTTTCTTAGAACGCTACTACCAGATCTCCAAGAAACTAAACCACAAAGACAGAGTGAACAACTTTGTGGCACTACCAGGAGAGTCAGTTAGTAGTTCTTGGGATAGATTCACCTCGTTTTTGAGAAGCGTACCCAATCATCGCATAGATGAAGAGTCACTGAAGGAATATATCTATCGGAGACAGGATGATAATAATAAAGCGGTGTTGGATACTATAGCGGGTGGTTCTTATGGGGAGTGCCTTATGCTGAGATTGCTGAAAAGTTAGAGAAAATCTCCTGGAATAATAAAGCTTGGAGTACTAGGAAGTCAGATACTGGGAGAAACACCTTCGCAGTGCAATCCACTCATAACCCAGCCATGCATGAGATCCGTGAAGACATGGCACAGATGAGAAATGAGCTTGGGTTGGTATTAAAACATATCAATGGGGGTGCATAAAAGATAAATGCAGTTAACTACTTGTCTACACCACCACCACCTACTGATGAATGCTATTATGCGGAGGATTCATGTGCAGTAAATGAGCAGACGGGGGGTTTCCGACCGAGTGCCCATGTCTCAAATCAGGATAATTGGCACCAAGGTCAAGGGAAACAAGGTCGGATCTATGGTAACTATAACTGTGAGGGTCATTATGTCCGAGATGGAAACTACAACCGCGACAACAACTTCAACAGGGGTAACTATGGTAACAGAATGATATGAATAGGCCCTATGTCCCTCAAAATCGTGAAGTTACTCCTAGGAATGGTGGAGATAGTATGGCGCGAGTTGAGGATATGTTGCATAAAATGATGAGGAGGTTCGATGCTAGTGATGAGCACATTAAAGAGTTAAGGAGTAATTTAGAGGGTATTGGGCAAAAAGTCGATACACATGCAATATCTATTAAGCAGATCGAGTTGCAAATGGCCCAATTATCCCCGACTGTGAACACATGGCAACCGGGCACTCTTCCTAGCAACACTGTCCAAAATCTAAAAAATGATGCACACTGTATGGCAATCACTACTCGGGGTGGTAAGCAAACCATTGACCCACCTATGCCGTCTAATGAGGAAAATGTGAGAAAGGATAACGATAAGGTGGTAGGGGGTAGTGGTGAAGCAGAAGATAGCACTGGAAAAGATGCAGAAGTCCCTATAAAGGTATTCCCATGCCTAGACCACCCCCCCTTTCCTCAGAGATTAGTGAAAATGACCGAGGATGGTAAATATCGGTGTTTTATAACAATGCTGAAGCAGCTTTCTATCAATGTCCCTTTGGTAGAAGCTCTAGAACAAATGTCCAGTTATGCCAAGTTTATGAAAGATCTAGTTAAAAAGATAAGATCGGTGACTTTCGAGGATGATGATCGAATGCAGCATTGTAGTTCTATTGGTACAATATCTCTCGTACAAAAGAAAGAAGATCAGGGCGCATTCACTATTCCTTGTACAGTCGGGTCATTAGATTTTGCGAAAGCATTATGTGATCTGGGGGCAAGAATAAATCTCATGCCCCTCTCGATTTACAAAAAGTTGGGTTTGGGTAACCCAAAGCCCACTGCGATGCGGCTACTGATGGCTGATCGAACAGTGAAATGGCTTATACGGATACTCCACGATGTTCTAGTAAAAGTGGAGTTGTTCATATATCCAGCAAATTTTGTTATTCTTGATTGTGAAGTCGATTTTGAAGTGCCTATTATTCTTGGGAGGCCATTCCTTGCTACAGGTAGAGCCTTAGTTGATATGGAAAAGGGGCAGATGAAATTTCGGTTGAACAATGAAAAAGCGTCCTTCAGCATTTGTAGGTCCATGAGGCAGAGTGGTGTGCTCCAATCGGTATCTGCCATATCCCACAAAGAAAAGATGAAGAAGGATAATGAACTAAAAAGTGAAAAACGAGAATTAATGGTTGGGGATTTGGTGCTTTTAGACAGTTCTAGGTTGTGTTTGCTTACGGGCAAGATCAAGTCCAAACGGACTGGCCCTTACTTGATTACCCAAGTATTCGCTCATGGAGCAGTTCAGTTAGAAACGAAGGAGGAAGTGCAGTTTAAGGTGAATGGAGAACGAATAAAACTCTATTTTGGCATACTGCATCGGTGAATGAAGTGATAGAGGCATACCATCTTGATGAAGACTGAGTAATCAAGTGCCCTCACTCGTGCTGAGACGTTAAATCAGGAGCTTGTTGGGAGGCAACCAAATACTTATAGTTTTTTTGTTTTTACTAATGGTAGTATTTTCTACTAATGGGTTTTAAATTTGCAGGCACATCACCAGGAAATTCTGCAGAAAATCAGTCTACAGCAGTCACTTTCGGATACATCGACGGACCGTTGTGCCTGTGACGGACCGTCGCATGAATCTGTCATGCCAGGTACGTCTTTCTGTTATTTTCAAACCAGGGCACACGCGACGGAACCAATGACCGTCCTTCACAACTAAGACAGACCGTCGTCGGGGACTCGTCGCGTCATTATTGAAGCGTACCCGACCCGACTCGGCTGGGGTTTTTTAAAAATTCAACATTTAAAACCCCCACCCATTCATTTCACCTCATTTCTTCCCTCTTTCTCCCATTTCCCTCCCTTTTCAACCTCCAAAGATCATAACCCCCCTCTCTTACAACCGATCATTTTCCCCAAATTCTCCAAAATCCTAAAATTCACTATCTACTAGTCGGAGCTGCCGCTGTGGGTCTCTACTTCATCACCAAGTACCTTCCTCTCTTGTTTTTCTCAAATTCTCACGTATGTGTCTCTAATTTCTAATCATTTACACTGCATTTGTGTTTATCAATTAGTATTAGCCTAGTTCTTCTTGATAGGTTCATTTTTTAATAAAATTTTGTCTAACCTAGCTTGAGAATCCTCGAAATTGCCGTGTTAAAACTCAAGAAATAGGTGCTTTAGCATTGCTAGTTTACTAGGTATTTGGGTTAGATAAATGAAGGTTAAAACACTAACAATTCCATTTGGGTCATAGGGGATGAATGGGGCATGCCCAGTTCTGTCACTGAATGACAGAATGAGACCCCGATGATGGGCCGTCGTGCCCATGACGGACCATCATCGGGTCCGTTCCAATAGCCCTAACACCCCACTGACAAATTTTCTACAAGTTTCCACCAACAGACACATGAAACGGACCGTCGTTCCCTCAATGGTCCGTCCTACACAACCGTTCTGGTTGTCAGAGACCCTGTTCCTAAGGGTCTCTCACTTTTTCTAAGTTTCCTCCAATGGACATCTACGACGGACCGTCATACCCACGACGATCCGTCCTACATGACCGTTATGACGATCAGAGACCCCTCTCTTAACGGTCTGCATACTTTTTCCAAGTGTCCTCTTATGAACAACTACGACAGACTGTCATACCCTCGACGGTCCGTCCTGCATGACCGTTATGACGGTCAGAGACCCCTCTCCTAAGGGTCTCCATATTATTTTCAAGTGTCCTCTGACGGACACCTACGACGGACCGTCATACTTGTGACGGTCTGTCCTGCATATACCGTCATACTTGTCAGAGACTTTCCTTCAGGGTATCCATATAAACATAGTCTAAGCAAGACACAACGGACCCATGACGGTCCGTCGTACTCACGACGAGGCCGTCACCAGGTACGTCATATTTCACTGTTACTATAGAAATGTCATTACATCTTAACTCTTTTATTTCTTTTGTGTGGTTTGGCTTGTCTTGTTTGCTCCTTTTAGTACTAATATTGATTCTTTACAGGTACTATATATTATGGCACCAAAACAAGATCGAGTCTACGCACGCGGGCGATCGAAGTCTGTCGCCCCGTCTGCCTGCCGGTCATTGGCTCTGATGATGAGAGTGACCCCGAGTACGTGCCCCCAGGCACGTCCGCCTATCCCGAGTTGCACGTGGTGCCAGAGCCATACCCAAAAAAGTGGCGTCTGGCATAGTCACTGCCTCCCAGTCTGATGAGGAGCGCACACTGACTGGCACACCTTCTGGGTCAGCTATTAATGAAGAAGGAGTGTCTGACTCCTTAGGAGTTTCGTGGTTGTAGGAAGCCTCCGAATTTGCTGAGGTCCCTGCACCCGCCACCGCTGCACAATCTACCTAGTCTGATGAGGCTGATAGTTCGGAATCCATACCTGGTTCACCGACTCGTGCTCTCCCCCCGGTTACCGACCAGCCCAATCAGTGGTGTGTCTATGGGTAGTATCAAGTCTATTCCGATGCAAAGTTCTTGAATGACAAAGGAGTCATGACTCGGATTACATTCAAGCGGTGGGTCGTTACGGGAAGTCTCTCGACGATGCCAGAGATATACAATCTCTTCACCAGACATCGACTGGAGTGGAAAGCGCGTCTGTTGGGATGTTATAGTGAAGATTTTGTTCGAGAGTTCTACGCCTCCTACGTAGCGACTCTCCGATCAAAGATTGATAGGCATGCTGCCCCGCCAAACAGGCCCCACTGGAGCAGGTCCTAGTACGTGGCATTCAGGTTGATATCTCCCTTCCTGCCATCCGCCGGTATCTATACGGCAAGAATGTTGATGCTAACCGGACCCCTCTCACAGCCAAGTTTTACTTCCGATGGCAGATTGTCAAAGATATCCAATTCCTGCGTGAGCCATCGCTGAGAGAGACCACCAAGAGGTGGATGTCCCTGCACTTGTCCGTTGATGGAGAGGGTGCTGAATGGGTGACCGAGCCGAAGGGATCCATCAAGAAGGATAACCTTACCTTCACGGTGAAGTTTTTGTGGTTTGATTGTCCGCCACTGCCTTTCCCCCACAGCCGCTGATAATATAGTCACATGGGATCGAGCAGTACTGATGGCGGCGATGATAGCCGGATTGAGATGGATTTTGCTTGGCTTCTACAGGCAGTCATGAATGAGAGGGCTTTTAAGGTCACAACTACTTAACCTTTCCCAAGCATGATATTTTCTCTATGCAGGTCCGCAGGTGTGCTATATATGGCACGTTGATCAGCTCAAGACCCCATTGGGAACTGTTGATATGGGCCTCATCAGGTATGAGGCCAATGAGTTGGATCCACGCAAAGGGCCTCGTCCAAATTTTCCTCCACTTGGTGACAATCTGGCTGATAAGGTAGCATAGGCCCGCACGGCTACGCAGGCGGCTTCCACTGACACTACCCCTGTCGAGTCTATCTTGGGTAATAGCACTGCCCCGAGCTCCTCTCACTCAGCCCCTTTTTTGCTCTGGTCCCGCTTGCTAGGGTTCAAAAATTAGAGGCACAGATGGCTACACTTCTGCATCACATCCAGCCTTGGATGCAGAGGTCTATTTCTGAGGCAGAAGAGCACTTGGAGCGGAGAATGGTCCAGCACACAGAGCGGAAGATCGCTGAGGTTCATCAGCGCTTGGACGCTTTTGAGTTCCGGGTGTTAGCTCGACCATCCCCTCAGGTGGATGTGTCGACCCTTCAGGCTGCGGTCGACATTCTTCGCGCAGACATCGTTATGATCTTAGAGGCTAGGGTGCCTGAGTCTGAGGCCCCTTCTGCAAAGCCTGCTGAAGACACAGTGATGGCAGCCCTACTCGCCACATCAGAGATTCTACCACCTCTCCCTCGAGAGCATGCCAAGAGGCGTAGGGGTCGAGAGGAGGATGAAGCTCGAGCACAGAAGAAGGAGCACCGTGAGATGGAGGTTGCGAGGAGAGCCTCACTTGCTGATGAGGAGACGCGTCAGATGAGAGCAGTAGAGTTAGCTGCTGGGGCGTCTAGCTCCAGAAATATGGAGATAGCGGGAGGCACTGCTGATAGTGTTGTTGATGCTGAGGACACTACTGAGGGTGTCTAGATTACAGAGGTAGTGGGTTCTGGGGAACCGGACCCACCAGCTTGCTGATCGTCGGCACTTTGCGCCCCAAGTTAGCTTCACCTACCATTCTTGTATTTTAATTTTTTTAATGCATTGGGGACAATTGCATGTCTTTTTGTTGGGGGTGGGGTAAATGTAAAGTGAGTGCTAGGGTGAAGTCTGAGTAGCCCAATTCACTATCCTCTTTTGGGGTTTTCTTGCCTGTGTTCTTTTTCCCCAAGAGACTGATTATTTTTTTTGTTGAACCGGCATGTCTATATCTTGTGTAAATAGTTTAATTCTGAAGCATGATGGCTAAAATGATATCCTGATAAAATGGAAAATGATGCATGACTAGGCATAGTAATTGATAAATGTGTGGCTCTACGCATGACATAGAGGTAAACCACTGCATGACCCTAAGTCTAAAATTCGAACTAGGTGTCTGATAATCTGATAGAGTATTGAGATGTCAAGTGAGTGTGAGGAAGATTTGAATAGTCCACTATTTGTACTGAGCTAGAACTTGCCTCGTTAGTCTTGCTAAAAGTAAGTTGTAATAGACAATTAGGAAAGGATCATAGGCCCTTATTCAATATAGCCCATTTTTAGCCTAAATAAAAGAAAACCAAATAAAATTTATCCTTCTTTGATCCAAATGATTTGAGATTAAACTAGACCTTTCTTTTTCACCCCAACTGATCTTTTCTGTGAATAATGTGTTGGCCCTGGTTCCTCCTTGGACATGTGCACCTCAGCTTAAACCAAAAGCATAAGTTGATGGTGGATAATAAAGTAAACAACCCTTTTTATGGCACTGACCCAACTTTAGGTATTGTGTACTTTGACTCATGGCAAAGCCATGAGTTGAGGGTGGCTATTATGAGGAATGCTCTGGAAAATGGGGTTGAAAGAACAAAGAGAGAGAAAGAACAAAAGTAAAGTGACTCAAGAATTAGTTGAAAGAAAAGTATATATATATATATATATATATATATATATATATATATATATATATATATATATATATATATATATATATATATATATATATATATATATATATATATATATATATATAGAGGAAATACAAGCAAGAAAAGAAGAGAGTCACTTACACAAATGAAGAAAGAAGGGAAAATAGCAAGGTGAAAGAATATGAGAAACTGGGCAAAATAAAATGATAGAAAATGGTATGTTTAGCCGATATGTCAAGGAGAGCAAAAAGTCACTAAAGTATACCTAAATATACCCTACCTGACCCTGAGCCTATGTTACAAGCTAAGAAAGTCCTATCGTGATCCTAAGAGTTGTATAGCGAACTTAAAGCAGTGAAAATAAGGGCAAGCTTATGGCAATATGTATGAATGAGTGTGAATTTGTTCTAAGAGTGAGTGTTGAAAAATAATCCTTATACTCAAACTTAAATCATTGTGTGAGAAATGAGGATTTTGTTTTGAAGTGAGGACACTAATTGCAATATCGGAAATATTAGCACCTTGGTGAGAAATTTAAGAGGATAGGTGTTAGTGCATGGTGAGTCTGTGTAATGGTCTGATTCCACATAATTCAAGCCTAATAGTGATAGCATGCACAAATATGATGAGATTGATCGGGATTGATAGCCAAATGATTGTGAAGGATAAAACATGGATACTATTGTATAAAGATTTTGTATTAAGTCATAGTGTGTCGCTTGAGGACAAACAACGAATTTAAGTTGAGGGTGTTGATATACCGTGGTTTCACGGTATTATTAATACTTTTTCCTTAAGTTTAGTGGGTCCAAAAGACTTTTCGTACTAATTTTTATGTAAGTTTCTCTTTATTTACAAGAAAACTGTCTAAAAGATGAATGCAGAGGTTTTTGAGCGCGAAATACAGAAAAGTATCACCTACAGAGCTTGTGACGGTTCGTCGTGCCCATGACGGTCCGTAGGTGGCATCGTAGTGCAGCTGCTAAAGAAAGATGAGAAAGTCTGACCAAGTGTGGGGTTACGGAGTGCGTGACGGACCGTCGTAGCCATGATGGTCCGTCCTGCTGGTACGTCATGAAGATAAGAGAAGTAGTCCCAGTACCCAAATTCCAAGAGTTCAAGTGTTTTGGAACGGAGACCCTTGACGGACCGTTGTGCCGGTGACGATCCGTCAAACCTGCCGTCGAGGGTAATGAAGACAGCAGAAGAAGAAAGTGCACAAGTACGGGACGACGGAGTCCATGACGGTCTGTCGTGACCATGACGATCCGTCGCGAGGTCCGTTGATCCAGCCGCATTACAAATTGTCCCAATAATTTAGTGTTCAGATTCAGAGACAATATTTTAATATTCAGATGTTTATTCAGATTTACACATCTATATCTTAATGCAAATCTTAATATTTAAATGTGTATTCAAATGCAAATGTCTTAATCTTAATGGAAACTAATGAGACCTTGTCACTACTTGTTAATCAAATTCACAAATATAATAATCTTTATAATATTTAGGGAAAATGCACAAGTACCCCCTAGACTATGACCGAAATCCCAAAGACACACCTTACTAAGGTCGTATTACCCCCCCCCTGAACTTATTTTTTTGTAATTTTGTGTACCTCTTTGGTTTACGTGGCATCCAAATATCTCTGACGCGCCTCAATTGCATGGAGTCATATAGAGTACCACATAAGACAAAAGGTGCATAAAATTTAAAAAAAAAAGTTCAGGGGTAATATGACCTTAGTTTAGTTAAGGTGTGTCTCTAGAATTTTGGTCATAGCCTAGGGGATACTTGAACATTTTCCTTAATATTTATTAAGTTTTTTTTTCAACTAAAAGTATAAATATATAAATAGAAATATTAATCTAATTTTTTTGATTTTGGACTCGCTTTATTTTTAAATTTTAATATTATATTATATTTTTAAATTAATTTTTATTGGCTCACGGGCCGGCCCTACCAATATTTCTCAAGCCCCCCAAATGAGCAGGCTTATTTAGGCCGCGCTAAAAAGCCCTTTTCTTGAATGGGCTTCAAAACTCTTAGCCCAGCCCTATTAAATCTCGGGTTAGGCAAGGCCAGCCCAACGGGCCTAGCCCATATTGACGGCTCTACGGAGGGGCGATCGATTCCCCACGACCCCATAGTTTTTTTTCGCCTACCCTTCCGCCTTGTGGTCGTGGGAACGATCCCCCCGCCTCGCAATTTCTTTTCATCATTTATTTTCCCTTCTGCGCGCGTAGCTAGAGGTCGTGGGTTCGAATCCCACGCTCCCCTTTTTTTTAAAAAAAAAAAATTCCTCTTTTCTCTTCCAGCAACCCGATTTCGAATCCCCTAGCACCCTTTTTTTCATTTTCTCACGAATTACAGCAGGTACACGGGTGAGGTCACAAGTTCGAATCCTGGTGGCCTCACCCCTTTGAAATTTATTAAATTTCCAGATTCTTTTATTAAACTTTAGTCTAAATTAACATTGCATTGTTGCTGGATATTTTGGTCATTTTTCAATTCATTTTTACCAACATTTTCACTTGCATTCCTAAGAAAATTTGTAGACCATTTTAACACATTTTTAGGTGCATCTTTCATAGGTTTGTTTGGCTAAAAGATTGTTATTCAATCAGCCATGATTCATTATGATGAATATCACGTTGTGTACAACTTTTGCACACAAAATACAAAAATTAAACATCCATTTCACTCCTCCAACAATGACTAAGTTCACTGCCACACATTACACACACACATCACTTTTTCACATGATTTCGGACAACATATTCAATATTCACATAATTCCGAACATGCATACTTAAACATAAACATCACGAAAACGCATTTCATCCTTACTTTATGCCAGCAAACATACCCAACCTATAATTCAGTGGGAGCTAGTGACAGGGACATACAATGGGGAACAACCCTAGTTTTCGAAATGAATATCTTGAACCTTAAGGGATCGTTTGGGAAAGGAACCAAGAGAGAAGAAACCCATACCTTAATCGATGTTCAAACGCTGATGTTGTTGCCTGGAAACTCTTCCAACCCACGCCCAATTCACTTCAACGTACACCTCAATCAACGAACCTCTCTTAGCCTTGACGTTTTAATTACTTTGTCTTTTACCTAAAAATTCATGTGAGTTCTTCAAGTGTGAATAACTCTTGATGTATTTTCAGTTCTTGAAATTATTTTTTCGGCAGAAACCAATGAGAGAGAGATAGAGTGTTATTAGGATTAGGACACTAATTCAAGACTTAGTCAAGTAGGATTTAAATTAGATTAATACAAATCTGATTTATTTTAATTAACACGTGAAAGGACCATTATGACCTTAAAATTTTAGATTTTTAATTAATAATTAAATCACCTTAAGTACCTATTTATTCAAAAAAATTATTATTATTATTTTCAGATGGTTATATGAGGTCTGTTTGGCGTGCACATGTAGCATCCATGTAACACTCCAGAAATCTAATGAACTAAGGTAGAGTGAATTCAGACAAAAACTAGGTGAACAGCAAAAAAAAAAAAAAAAAAAAAAAAAAAAACTTTTTCTCTCTCTTCAGACGCTCCCACCTTACTCACAACGGCNATTATGTTATTTATATTTACATAAATTGATTGGGGAGATTCGGGGTTATGTCCCACTAACTTAAATTAGTGTAAGTAGAGGCTTCATAGACTTCCAGTTAGAGTTGTTGTATTCTCTCCTTTTGAATTAAAATTGTTGTATTCAAAATTTTGTTCAAAAATATATCAACCAGTATTCCATAATCATGCTTAAACTTAGATATTTTTATTCTTTTACATGTTCATATTTTGTTGCTCATTACTATATCAGTATCAACGGTGAGCTTGGATTCACTTGTGACTTTAAGCATCGTGTTAGAAGTAGGGGGTAGTCACGGGGTCATGACACTAATTAATGCATCACCATTTTTCCTCCTATTTTTTAAAGGAAAAAATAGGTTTCTCCAAAAACAATCTAAAGGCACCTGCTCGAGGGAAAAATTAAGGCAGAGAATTATCGTGCAAGGAGGGTGAAAACCACAGGATTTCCAATGTTGTTTCATTATAGACTGCTCCCGTAGAGTAAAATTTCATAGGTAGAATGCATTAGCAATTGCTCTTAACAAAGGTAGGATAGGTTTTCTTAACCTAAGTAGTCCAGACCAGTTACTACCAAATTATCTCTTGTATCTATTTGGAGATTGTATGCATATGCATTTAGGCATGGAGTTTGAATGATTATAGGTTTTTTTAAGGGATTTTAAAGTGGGAGATGTGATAATGACTAGAGGTACATTATCTAGTTCTTATTTTTCGTTAAGTTTCCTTGTAAGGATGGTTGCATTGTTCTATAGATATAGGTATACATATCTGCTGCTTGATATATCACATGACTATGTATAACAGGAAAAACCATAAGAAGGCATAAGTAATGACAAAATATTGATATATAATCTCAAATGAACTTATTATGTACTTGTGGAATTAATGTTATTCTTCATAATGTTTGTAATTATGCATGATTGTTTGTGTTTAATGGTTAGCCTAAGTACCACACTTGATATAAGATATCCCCATCATTATATCAAATAACACATGTAGTATGGGGATATCCTCATATGGTTGACTCAGATACCACACTAGTATTCTAATAATGCATAGCTTAGATATCACGTCGATATACTAAAATTTTGACTTTAGATTCCATGAGAGGATCAAGTATGTGTTTATTGTTCCATGAGTGGACCTAATTTGATTCTTCATAAAATAATTGTTGCATGTTTGATCCTTTAGGTATTTGGGCTACTTAAAAGGTGAGTTTATATCATATATAACTTGTATGTGTTCATGTGGAACATTTGGTTTATGTTATTTTAAGTCATGGTAAGGAATGGGATTCCGGGATAGGTGTTACTCGTGATGGATAAGAAATGTTATTTGTTGTTGAAAACTTAGTGCTTATGATTTTTGTTTTGCTTATTTTTTTTTAACTATTGGGTGGTGTTTATAAGAAACGTTATTTGTTGTTGACACCATTATAAACTCATGATTATTTTAGTTTATAATGATTATTTTCACACTGCCCATTTTTAAAAATTAGGTGGTACATGTGTTAGAATAGGTGTCAGCATGTCCCACTGGGTTGGATCATGATTTCTATTCGTTGAACTTTGCCAATAAATTCTAAGACCTAGTTTTTGTGATGGTCACAAAAAACTATTTCAATGTCATCAAAATTTGAAGACGGATTCATCACCAAAGGAATCTATTCTTACCTTCCCAAATTGTTGAAAGGCAAAAGGGTAAAAAAGTAGTTGGGATGTCGAAGCCATTAATAAACATCCACATTTAAATACTCTAAATCGATTAAAGCATTAAAGTAATATTTAACCATGAAGGCTCCTGAAAAAGTTAGACCAGATACAATATGACCATGAATTAGGGAGACCAAGGAAGATATACATTAGTTATTTGCATTCGCACAATAATAAAAAGCTTGAAGGATAGAGAAAAGAGATTCTATAATGATCAATCTTAGTAGACATATTTTGACAATTGTAGAGGCTTCAATGAATTAGAGATTTTAAAGCAACTGAAAGCCTCATAAGCTAATAAATTTAGTACTTAAGTATAAATTGACATCTCAAAAATTTTATCTTACATTAATTCATAACAAGAAAGGCACCAAAACAAAAAGGTCAAAATCATAAGTTTTCAAAGCCATAATGAGTACTAGATCTTCAAATCAATCAACATTAAATGAGACATAAGAAATTATGTGTACTAGGTTGGTTAAAATTAAAGCCATACACTCTTCAAATCCCGCGTTTTGCATAAAGGACAACTGATATTGATCTTCAACCACTTCCAGATGCAATAACAATGAAATTCATGACCACAACTAAGCTTTCCAAGTTCTATCCCGTCTTCATAAGTATCCTACACTCATCCAAACATGAAATAATATAATAGAATCAGGTTGTGAACATGTTCATAAGTAGCCAAAGTTTTGTGCTCCTTACCAAGCATATGCAACATGAATCATTGTTATCATTCCTCTCTCTTAGTTGATACTTGCGCGCCCTTATAAGTGTAGAAATCCTTAACTCAATCATGCATTCAGCTTGTAAAATTGACTAAAACACAAACCATCCATAATTTGAGAAAACATTAGATCATTTATTATAATCGTATCACGTGTTCATACATTATGTTTTGATACATTACCTCAGAAGACATAGTTTCCAACAAAGTATTAGTATTGGCAGGTTCATCATTTTCATCATCCTGTCATTTTGAACTCTCAGTAATAATAGACTCAGTTCTCTAACCATCTTAACCACAAATTTTGAGAAAGGTATATATGAAAAGAAGATTCTACATTTCACTGTGCTATATAAAACAAATAGTATGTCCAGAATATCAAGATTACTAGATTGATGTTCTATAAAATAAGATAGTCAACTCATATCCTAAATATACAAAGCTCAATCCTCTTATCTTGTGACAAAGGGTAGTGCAGGTGTTGATATTTTTCCTTACCGAAAGAGTGGAAAATTAGGAAAATAAGGAAAGCTATTGGAATTAATGACACACACCTTGATGTTTAGTCTTCCAGTATTGTCTCTATGTTTTTTCAAAAAGTGTTTTAAGATTCTATAATACATGTATCTAATTATTTGTGCAAGACCTTTGGTTTTATTTTTTTATTAGTATAAATAAAGATGTAACTGATGATTTTAATCATCTCAAGAGGTAATAAGTCGCCTATATAACACTTGAACATTCTGTAAAGAAAGTACCTTCCTATACTTTCTACAGATTTGTATCAGAGCATTTTTTCATTTTTAATTTATGGTTAGGTGAAGAAAAGAATATGACATCAAAAAAATGAAGGGGTTGATTCATAAGTTGTTCTTACTCATTTTTTTATGGTAATATCTTTGAATACTTGAAGATAAGAATGAGAAAACATCTGAAAGTTGAAGGTTTGTGGACTATTGTTGCAAATGGCTATGAAGAGCCAAAAACAATGGTAAACATTCCGTAGTAGGCATGAAAAATATTTGAGGTTAAGTATTGTCGACATGCAAAAGCCTTGAGAAAAATTAAAATATGAATCTCAAGATCATATTTTATAAAGATTGCTACTTGTGACACTACAAAGTAAGATAGGGAGTCTGAAAATTGAGGTGTATGGTGAAAAAAAGATATGCACTATAGATATTCAAACTCCTAGAAGAGTGTATCAAAATATAAAGATGATAGAATTTGAAAATAATAAATGAATATTGCACAAGAGCCATCTATATTGTCAATGAAATGAGAAATCATGGTGATACTATTTTTGACTAACAAGCTGTAGAAAAGATTATAATTAGTTTTACAGAAAAGTATGAGTACATTCTTTCTAAGCTTTCCATTGAGAAGAGAGTAGGATCATTTCTTTGCAAATGAAAAGCGAAGATTTTTTCATGAAGATAAACCCAAGGAGATGGATTTCCAGTCTAGAACCAATGAGAATACCATAATTTTCTCAAAAATCAACAAAAGAAAATTACAATCTAAAAAAAAAACAGGATCATGATGGTTCTTCTAAGAAGGTTGAAGAAAAAGATGATAAAGGTTCTAGTATTTTTTATAAAATTTGCAGAATTGACTGATCACAATGCAGAATAATATTGGAAGAAAGGCAAGCCCCAATGTAACTTTTGTAAACATTTTGGCCACATTGAGAAGGATTGCTAGAACAAGCAATGAAAGAAAACATTTTTTTGTGAAGAATATGAAAAAAAATGGAAGAAAACCTTTTTTGATTCTTAATCTGATGTTTTCAACAAAGAGTAAAGAATTGTATATTGAAAGCGTTGTAGTAATCACATTACTAGAGATAAAAAAGATTTTCTCTCAATTAATAGTATCATCGCTACTAAAGTGAGAATCGGGATAGAGGAGCCTTAGTCATATTCTTGATATTAAAAGGAAGTGGTAAGCAAATTCATGATATTCTTTGTCATCCTAACATGGAAAAAAATTTTCTTAGTGTTGGTCGACTCATGGAAAATGGTTATTTGTGTTTAGAGATAATTATTGTAAAGTTTCTAATAAAATTAAGCCAAATCAAGTTATTGTTGAAGTAGAGATGATAAAAAGAAATTTTTTTGTACAATTTCAATAAAATGCATTAAAAATAAAGTTGAAGATGATTCATGGCTTTGGCACAAAAGATTTTGTTACTTAAATTGTCAGAAGCTTCTCAAGCAAAAAGTCATGGTGTAAAGCCTTTCTAAGATACATACTAAGAATAAGATAGAGAAGACTTCTATCATATCTTTAGACGTGTCAAATAAAGAAATCATACTAGATAAAGTGTGCATAATACTGACCTCTATTACAATGGGATCGTCTCTATGACTGCCAGCCTACATGTCAACTTCAATTGATAAGACGTACATAATAATAAGGAAAATGTAAATAATAATAAGAGAAATTATTAATATTCAAATACAATCTACAAAAATGCATATTTGTTTTGGTAGGTCATCTTAAGAACATAGACCCACTTTTAAACAGTAACACAACTAAAACATTACACACCAAGCTTCATAAGTTCAAGTACCATTGTAGAAAAAATTATAATGTTCACTAATCACAAAAATATAATGAATGTTAACAACCAAAAAATAGTGATTCCCAACAGCACTGATACCAATAGCACTGATATTATCTTTTACATTCTAGAAATTTTGAATTGTCGATCAAAAGGTACTTATGCTAGAATTATATGTATTCTCACTAGAGCATCGCAATAATTAACTGGAAAAAAAATTATAGATAAGTAATTGTGTGATATTAACATCTTCAATATACAAAATGTTTACTAATAAAAGAATTTATACATATAAAAAAGGTGTGAAATTAGAAACGCTAAAGAAAAATATATGGATCTTATAGTATTGAATCAACATGTAATCTGAACTTGAAAATCTAGGGTCAAATAAGCAAGTACACAAAAAAAATGAAAACATCGAGTTGTATCTTAACCAAGTATCATAACATTTTTATGAGAATACCTTTTCAAGAAAATGACAAGAAGATCTATCAATATGATTTCATTACAAAAAAAAAAAGGTGCCTCAAATAATTGAATATGTGAATCAAAACTTCTATCAATTGAAGAAAATTTATAATAAAAAAAATATGTTGATGTACCAAGCATATGGATAGTTTAGATTCAAGTAAGCTGGGGTAGAAATCAATGCTATAAAAAAGTGAATGAAAGCAAAAATTCATCTATTTATCAAAAGGAAAATTCTATCATAAGTCAAACATTAAGAAAAAAACAGTCAAAAAATTTTGATGTCATTGATGCTTCATAACTTTCCCCCAAATGCACTGAATTCTTGTGCAAAAACAATAAAACAAGAAAGGTAAATGAAAACTCAAGAAACTTGGTGCTAATAAATAATCCTAATAACCACCAACATTGTTAGATTGGAAACAAAAAATAGAACAAAATTGAGATTGCATACCATTCCTAGCTTCTCATTTTCAAAAACTGAATTCAAGATCTCGGGTCTAAACTTCTCAAATTGAAAATTAATTAAATACATACATTTGGTTTATGCATCTTCAATCTCAAATACTTATTCTCAGACCAAAAAAAGTTCAAAAAAGAGGGAAAAATACGACTCACCATTTTCACAAGAAAGCAAAGTTAGAGAAATCTTTGCGATGCACAGAAAAAGAGCAGTCAAAGGTAGTGAATGTTCAATATATACTAATAGAATTGATTGCAACAATTTTATCTTCAAATTAGGATAGAAGGTAATTCATTATTCCCAATATTTTAATTTATTCGTCTTAGTTTCATTTTTATGTTTTTTTTTCAACAAAGAAAGGACGCCTTGACCCAAATATCAGGGTCATGATGGCACCTACTAAAACCCTTGAATAGGTAAGCTTAACACTTACCCCAAAATCAACGATAACGAGCATAGAGAATAGGCGAGATAGAAAGAAAAAAAATACAATATATATATATATATATATATATATATATATATATATATATATATATATATATATATATATATATATATATATATATATATATATATATATATATATATATCCCTTCTTTATACAATAGTATCCATGTTTTATCTTTCGCAATCATTTGGCTATCAATCCCGATCAGTCATCATTTGGCTATCAATCCCGATAAGTCTCATCATATTTATGCATGCTATCACTATTAGGCTTAAATTATGTGGAATCAGACCATGACACAGACTCACCATGAACTAACACCTATCCTCTTCAATTTCTCACCGAGTTGCTAATATTTCCGATATTGCAACTAGTGTCCTCACTTCAAAACAATATCCTCATTTTTCACACAATGATTTCAGTTTTAGCATAAGGATTACTTTTTAGCACTCACTCTCAGAACAAATTCACACTCATTCATACATATTTCCATAAGCTTGCCCTTATTTTCACTGCTTTAAGTTCGCTATACAACTCTTAGGATCATGATAGGACTTTCTTAGCTTGTAACATAGGCTCAGGGTCAGGTAGGGCATATTTTGGTATAGTTAAGTGAATTTTTGCTCTCCTTGACATATCGGCTAAACATACCACTTTTATCATTTTATTTCGCCCAGTTTCTCATATTCTTTCACCTTGCTATTTTCCCTTCTTTCTTCATTTGTGTAAGTGACTCTCTTCTTTTCTTGCTTGTATTTTTTGTATTTTTTATTATTATTATTTTTTATTTTATTTGTCACTTTTCTTTCAACTGATTCTTGAGTCACTTTACTTTTGTTCTTGCTCTCTCTTTGTTCTTTCAAGCCCAATTTCCAGAGCATTCCTCATAATAGCCACCCTCAACTAATGTTTTACCATGAGTCAAAGTACACAATACCCAAAGTTGGGTTAGGGCCATAAAAAGGGTTGTTTACTTAATTATCCACCATCAACTTATGCTTTAGGCATAAGCTGAGGTGCGCATGTCCAAGGAGGGACCAGGGCGAACACATTATTCTCAGAAAAGATCAATTGGGGTGAAAAAGAAAGGTCTAGTTTAAGCTCAAATCATTTGGATCAAAAAAGGATTAATTTCATTTTGTTTTCTTTTATTTAGGCTAAAAATGGTCTACATTGAACAAGGGCCTATGATCCTTTGCTAATTGTCTAGTACATCTTACTTTTAGCAGGACTAACCAGGCAAGTTCTAGCTCAGTACAAATAGTGGACTATTCAAATCTTCCTCACACTCATTTGACATCTCATTACTCTACCAGATTATCAGACACCTAGTTCGAATTTTAGACGTAGGGTCATGCAGTGGTGTACCTCTATGTCATGCTTAGAGTCACATATTTATCAATTACTATGCCTAGTCATGCATCATTTTCATTTTATCAACATATCATTTTAGCCATCATGCTTCAGAGTTAAACTATGTACACAAGATATAGACATGCCGGTTCAACAAAAAAAAATTAGTCTCTTGGGGAAAAAGAACACAGGTACGAAAACCCCAATAGAGGATAGTGAATTGGGCTACTTAGACTTCACCGTACCACTCACTTTCAATTTACCCCACCCCCAACAAAAAGACATGCAATTGTTCCCAATGCATAAATAATTGAAATACAAGAGTGGTAGGTGAATCAAACCTCGGGCGCAAAGCGCCGACGATCAGCAAGCTGGTGGGTCCGATTCCCCGGGACCCACTACCTCTGTAATATGGACACCATCAATAGTGTCCACAGCATCAACAACACTATCAGCAGTGCCTTCCACTATTTCCACATTTCTGGAGCTAGATGCCCCAGCAGCTAACTCTAGTGCCCTCGTCTGACGCGCCTCCTCATCAGTAAGCGAGGCTCTCCTCGCAGCCTCCATCTCACGGCGCTCCTTCTTCCGTGCTCGAGCCTCATCCTTCTCTCGACCCCTACACCTCTTGGCATTCTCTCCAGGGTGAGGTGGTGGAATCTCAGAAGTGGCAAATAAGGCCGCCATCACTATGTCTTCATCAGGCTCTGCAGAAGATCCCTCAGACTCAGGCACCCTACCCTCTAAGATCATATCGAAGTCTTCATGAAGGTCAGGTTGGCCTTCTTGATGGCTCCCTTTGTATCGGTAACCCAGTCAGCACTCTCTCCATCAACAGACAAGTGCAGGGCCATCCACCTCTTGGTGGTCTCTCTCAGCGATGACTCACGCAGGAATTGGCTATCTTTGACTATTTGCCACTGGTAGTCAAACTCGGCGATAAGAGGGGTCCGGTTGGCATCAACATCCTCGTCGTATAGATACTGGCGGATGGCAGGCAGGGATATATCAACCTGAATGCCACGTACTCGGACATGCTCCACTGGGGCCGTTTGGCAGGGGCAGCCCGCCTATCAATCGGTGATCAGAGAGTAGCCACGTAAGAGGCGTAGAACTCTTTGACCAACTCTTCACTATAACGTCCCAACAAACGCGTTGTCCACTCTAGTCGATGTCGAGTAAAGAGATTGTGGATCTCTGGGATAGTCGGGAGACTTCCCGTAAGGACCCGCCGCTCCAATGTAAGTGTTCGTGTCATGACTCCTTTGTCATTAAGGAGCTTTGCGTCGGAATAGACTTGATACTACCCGTTGACACACCACCGGTTGGGCTGGTTGGCAACCGGGGTGAGAGCATGAGTCGGTGAACCGGGCGTGGATTCGAAATTCTTAACTTTATCAGACGAGGCAGAATGTGCAGCGGTGGCGGTGCAGGGACCTCAGCAGATCTGCAGGCTTTCCCCGACCACGAAACTCCTAAGGAGCCACACTCTCCTTCTTCATTAGTAGCTGACCCATAAGGTGTGCCTGTCAGAGTGCTCCTCATCAGACTGAAAGGCAATGACTACGCCAGACGCCACCTTTTTGGGTGTGGCTCTGGCAGCACGTGCAGCTCGGGATGGGGTGGAAGTGCCTGTGGGCACCAACTCGGGGTCACGCTCATCATCAGATCCAATGACCAGGCGCGCAGACAGGGTGATAGACTTTGATCGCCTGCGTGCGTAGACTCGATCTTGTTTTGGGGCCATAATAGATAGTACCTGTAAAGAATCATTATTAGTACTAGAAGGAGCAAACAACAAAAGCAAAACGACACAAAATAAACAAAAGAGTTAAGATGTAATGACATTTCTATAGTAAAATAAAACACGACGGACCAGGTGACGGCTCGTTGTGAGTACGACGGACCGTCATGTGGTCCTTCATGTCTTACTTAAACTATGTTTATGTGGAGACCCTGAAGGAAAGTCTCTGACAAGTATGACGATATATGCAGGACGGACTGTTGTGATTATGACGGTCCGTCGTGGGACACTTAGAAAAAAATGGGGACCCTTAGGAGAGGGGTCTCTGACAGTCATGACGGTGTATGTAGGACGGACCGTCGAGGGTATAACGGTCTGTCGTAGTTGACCGTAAGAAGAAACTTGGAAATAGGATGGAGACCCTTAAGAGAGGGGTCTCTGACCGTCATAACAGTTATGCAGGACGGACCGTTGTAATTATGACGGTCCTCCGTAGATGTCCATTGAAGGATGATATACCGTAGTTTCACGGTATTTTTAATACTTTTTCCTTAATTTTAGTGGGTCCAAAAGCCTTTTAGTACTAATTTTTATGTGAATTTCTCTTCATTTGAAAAAAATCTATCTAAAAGACGAATGCGGAGGTTTTTAAGCGAGAAATACAGAAAAGTACCACCTACGGAGCTTGTGATGGTTCATCGTGCCCGTGATGGTCCATAGGTGGCATCGTAGTGCAGCTGCTGAAGATGGGGAAGTCTAACCAAGTGTGGGGTTACGGAGTGCGTGATGGACCGTCGTAGCCATGACGGTTTGTCCTGCTGGTTCGTCATGCAGATCAGAGAAGTAGTCCCAGTACCCAAATTCCAAGAGTTCAAGAGTTTTGGAACGAAGACCCTCGACAGACCGTTGTGCCTGTGGCGATCCGACATACCTGCCGTCGAGTGTAATGAAGAGAGAAGCAGAAGAAATTGCACAAGTATGGGACGACGGAGTCCATGACGGTCCGTCGTGACCATGACGATCCATCGCAAGGTCCATTGATCCATCCGCGTTTTGACATATTTCCAGCAAATAGAGTCCTTATTTAATTAGGTTTTTATTATTTATAGATAGTTCGAAAAACCTCGTTTTTGAGGTTAGACCCTTGATTATTTCTAGACTCTTTGTTAGACTCTTGATTATTTTTTAGACCTTTTGTGAGACTCTTGAATATTTTGAGACTCTAGTAATTGATTGTTGGTTATTTTTGTTGATAAATCACGCGAACTTTTGGATTTTACTCTTTCTCATTGAAGTAAGTGTATGAATTCTTATATCATATATTTGAATATTGTGATTATGACTATGGGTAACTAAACTCCATAACTAGGGTTGTGGGAACCATAGGTGAATAATGAGGTAAAACCTAACTAAAATAACAATTCTAGAATAGTATCTTGCATGTATTGACAATTCTTTCGCTTAGAAGTCTTTTTAACGGATGGCCAACTTTAGAACTCGCCTTAATGCTACTTGCCGGACCAAGGAGGTATATAACAGGAAAAGAAGTATCAACATAGATTTAGTGTAGGCTAGTATTGATTGGTACGAGGTGATAACTTAGTCAAATATCGAATACGATACTTAATATGAGGTAAAAGATAAGGGTTAGTATAGCAACACACGTAGCCAGACCAAGGTGCGGAGTGAAATTTTGTAGATGCCGGACCAAGGATTTAGAAATACATGACTTATCACTTTGCATGCAAGATACTAGGAAAGAATTGTTATAGTTAGAATTATCAATTTATGAACATGTGGGGAACACATAAACCCTAGTTACTTTTATTAATTGATTAAACTCCAACATTTGAAGCTGTTAGTGATATCCTTTAATTTCACTAGTTATTTTCATTCATTTAGAAATAGAAAACCCCCATTTTATCATTTTTGCTTTCCAAGGAAATAATTGACTGAACAATAGTAATAATAGATTGAAGTTAAGTCTAAACTATTTTCCTCGTGGGAACGATCCCAACATCATTAGTTGGGTTATTTACTTGACACGGCCGCTTTACTTCTTATTTGTGAAGTAAGTTTGAGCGTATCAAATTTTGGCGCCGCTACCAGGGAAAGTAGTTTTTAGATTAACTTAAACTTATTACTATAGTTTAGTTCATATTTTCTTGATTTTACTTTGTTTTATTGTTTTTGATTGTTGCAGAACCATCTTCCTTGTATGCCAAATACACGGATATGAAAAGAACCCTTGTTTCCCTATGATCATGAATTAGAGCTTACACTACGCAACATAAATCGAAACTTGGGAATTAATGATGATGATCCAAACCAAAACATCCCAGCTCCGGTTGATGTTCATGGTTAGTTGTTACCTGATGCTCCGGGTGAACACAAACAGAGGGGACAAAATCCCGCTCCACGGCCCCAAGAATACTATAGAGGCTATGACAATATAGCAGACTCCGATGGGCCACTTGTCTTGCCTCCTCTACCACCAGGCCACACCTTTGTGTTAACTAGTAGCCTGATGCAAATGCTCACTGCCAGAGGTTTGTTTTCAGGGCTACCTTCTGAGGATCCACATGCCCATATAGCTAAGGTTAGGGCAGTGTGTAAAAGCTGTGTAGGGAGGCCTGACTTGGACTTGGATGTAATAAGGCTAAGAGTGTTTCCTCTCTCACTGACGGGAGAGGCTGCTATATGGTTTACTGAGCTCCCTTACAACTCAACTTTCACTTGGAACCAACTAAGGGACATTTTCTTAGAACGCTACTACCCGGTCTCCAAGAAACTAAACCACAAAGACAGAGTGAACAACTTTGTGGCACTACCAGGAGAGTCAGTTAGTAGTTCTTGGGATAGATTCACCTCGTTTTTGAGAAGCGTACCCAATCATCGCATAGATGAAGAGTCACTGAAGGAATATATCTATCGGAGACAGGAGGATAATAATAAAGCGGTGTTGGATACTATAGCGGGTGGTTCTTATGGGGAGTGTCCTTATGCTGAGATTGCTAAAAAGTTAGAGAAAATCTCCTGGAATAATAAAGCTTGGAGTACTAGGAAGTCAGATACTGGGAGAAACACCTTCGCAGTGCAATCCACTCATAACCCAGCCATGCATGAGATCCGTGAAGACATGGCACAGATGAGAAATGAGCTTGGGTTGGTATTAAAACATATCAATGGGGGTGCATAAAAGATAAATGCAGTTAACTACTTGTCTACACACCCACCACCTACTGATGAATGCTATTATGCGGAGGATTCATGTGTTGTAAATGAGCAGACGGGGGGTTTCCGACCGAGTGCCCATGTCTCAAATCAGGATAATTGGCACCAAGGTCAAGGGAATCAAGGTCGGATCTATGGTAACTATAACTGTGAGGGTCATTATGTCTGAGATGGAAACTACAACCGCGACAACAACTTCAACAGGGGTAACTATGGTAACAGAATGATATGAATAGGCCCTATGTCCCTCAAAATCGTGAAGTTACTCCTAGGAATGGTGGAGATAGTATAGCGCGAGGTGAGGATATGTTGCATAAAATGATGAGGAGGTTCGATGCTAGTGATGAGCATATTAAAGAGTTAAGGAGTAATTTAGAGGGTATTGGGCAAAAAGTCGATACATATGCAATATCGATTAAGCAGATCGAGTTGCAAATGGCCCAATTATCCCCGACTGTGAACACATGGCAACCGGGCACTCTTCCTAGCAACACTGTCCAAAATCTAAAAAATGATGCACACTGTATGGCAATCACTACTCGGGGTGGTAAGCAAACCATTGACCCACCTATGCCGTCTAATGAGGAAAATGTGTGAAAGGATAATGATAAGGTGGTAGGGGGTAGTGGTGAAGCAGAAGATAGCACTGGAAAAGATGCAGAAGTCCCTATAAAGGTATTCCCATGCCTAGACCACCCCCCTTTCCTCAGAGATTAGTGAAAATGACCGAGGATGGTAAATATCGATGTTTTATAACAATGCTGAAGCAGCTTTCTATTAATGTCCCTTTGGTAGAAGCTCTAGAACAAATGCCCAGTTATGCCAAGTTTATGAAAGATCTAGTTAAAAAGATAAGATCGGTGACTTTCGAGGATGATGATCGAATGCAGCATTGTAGTTCTATTGGTACAATATCTCTCGTACAAAAGAAAGAAGATCAGGGTGCATTCACTATTCCTTGTACAGTCGGGTCATTAGATTTTGCGAAAGCATTATGTGATCTGGGGGCAAGAATAAATCTCATGCCCCTCTCGATTTACAAAAAGTTGGGTTTGGGTAACCCAAAGCCCACTGCGATGCGGCTACTGATGGCTGATCGAACAGTGAAATGGCTTATAGGGATACTCCACGATGTTCTAGTAAAAGTGGAGTCGTTCATATATCCAGAAACTTTTGTTATTCTTGATTGTGAAGTCGATTTTGAAGTGCCTATTATTCTTGGGAGGCCATTCCTTGCTACAGGTAGAGCCTTAGTTGATATAAAAAAGGGGCAGATGAAATTTCGGTTGAACAATGAAGAAGCGTCCTTCAACATTTGTAGGTCCATGAGGCAGAGTGGTGTGCTCCAATCGGTATCTGCCATATCCCATAAAGAAAAGATGAAGAAGGATAATGAACTAAAAAGTGAAAAACGAGAATTAATGGTTGGGGATTTGGTGCTTTTAGACAGTTCTAGGTTGTGTTTGCTTACGGGCAAGATCAAGTCCAAACGGACTGGCCCTTACTTGATTACCCAAGTATTCCCTCATGGAGCAGTTCAATTAGAAACGAAGGAGGAAGTGCGGTTTAAGGTGAATGGAGAACGAATAAAACTCTATTTTGGCATACTGCGTCGGTGAATGAAGTGATAGAGGCATACCATCTTGATGAAGACTGAGTAATCAAGTGCCCTCACTCGTACTGAGATGTTAAATCAGGAGCTTGTTGGGAGGCAACCCAATACTTATAGTTTTTTTGTTTTTACTAATGGTAGTATTTTCTACTAATGGGTTTTAAATTTGCAGGCACATCACCAGGAAATTCTGCAGAAAATCAGTCTACAGCAGTCACTGACGGATACATCGACGGACCGTTGTGCCTGTGACGGACCGTCGCATGAATCTGTCGTGCCAGGTACGTCTTTCTGTTATTTTCAAACTAGGGAACACGCGACGGAACCAATGACCGTCCTTCACAACTAAGACAGACCGTCGTCGGGGACTCGTCGCGTCATTAATGAAGCGTACCCGACCCGACTCGGCTGGGGTTTTTTTAAAAATTCAACATTTAAAACCCCCACCCATTCATTTCACCTCATTTCTTCCCTCTTTCTCCCATTTCTCTCCCTTTTCAACCTCCAAAGATCATAACCCCCCTCTCTTACAACCGATCATTTTCCCCAAATTCTCCAAAATCCTAAAATTCACTATCTACTAGTCGGAGCTGCCGCTGTGGGTCTCTACTTCATCACCAAGTACCTTCCTCTCTTGTTTTTCTCAAATTCTCACGTATGTGTCTCTAATTTCTAATCATTTACACTGCATTTGTGTTTATCAATTAGTATTAGCCTAGTTCTTCTTGATAGGTTCATTCTTTAATAAAATTTTGTCTAACCTAGCTTGAGAATCCTTCAAATTGCCGTGTTAAAACTCAAGAAATAGGTGCTTTAGCATTGCTAGTTTACTAGGTATTTGGGTTAGATAAATGAAGGTTAAAACACTAACAATTCCATTTGGGTCATAGGGGATGAATGGGGCATGCCCAGTTCTGTCACTGAATGACAGAATGAGACCCCGATGATGGGTCGTCGTGCCCATGAAGGACCGTCATTGGGTCCGTTCCAATAGCCCTAACACCCCACTGACAAATTTTCTACAAGTTTCCACCAACAGACACATGAAACGGACCGTCGTTCCCTCAATGGTCCGTCCTACACAACCGTTCTGGTTGTCAGAGACCCTGTTCCTAAGGGTCTCTCACTTTTTCTAAGTGTCCTCCAATGGACATCTATGACGGACCGTCATACCCACGACGATCCGTCCTACATGACCGTTATGACGGTCAGAGACCCCTCTCTTAACGGTCTGCATACTTTTTCCTAGTGTCCTCTTATGAACAACTACGACAGACTGTCATACCCTCGACGGTCCATCCTGCATGACCGTTATGACGGTCAGAGACCCCTCTCCTAAGGGTCTCCATATTATTTTCAAGTGTCCTCTGACGGACACCTACGACGGACAGTCATACTTGTGACGGTCTGTCCTGCATATACCGTCATACTTTTCAGAGACTTTCCTTCAGGGTATCCATATAAACATAGTCTAAGCAAGACACAACGGACCCCATGACGGTCCGTCGTACTCACGACGAGGCCGTCACCAGGTACGTCGTGTTTCACTGTTACTATAGAAATGTCATTACATCTTAACTCTTTTATTTCTTTTGTGTGGTTTGGCTTGCCTTGTTTGCTCCTTTTAGTACTAATATTGATTCTTTACAGGTACTATATATTATGGCACCAATACAAGATCGAGTCTACGCACGCGGGCGATCGAAGTCTGTCGCCCCGTCTGCCCGCCGGTCATTGGCTCTGATGATGAGAGTGACCCCGAGTACGTGCCCCAGGCACGTCCGCCTATCCCGAGTTGCACGTGGTGCCAGAGACATACCCAAAAAGGTGGTGTCTTACATAGTCACTGCCTCCCAGTCTGATGAGGAGCGCACACTGACTGGCACACCTTCTGGATCAGCTACTAATGAAGAAGGAGTGTCTGACTCCTTAGGAGTTTCGTGGTTGTAGGAAGCCTCCGGATTTGCTGAGGTCCCTGCACCCGCCACCGCTGCACAATCTAACTAGTCTGATGAGGCTGATAGTTCGGAATCCATACCTGGTTCACCGACTCGTGCTTTCCCCCCGGTTACCGACCAGCCCAATCAGTGGTGTGTCGACGGGTAGTATCAAGTCTATTCCGATGCAAAGTTCTTGAATGACAAAGGAGTCATGACTCGGACACTTACATTCGAGCGGTGGGTCATTACGGGAAGTCTCTCGACGATGCCAGAGATATATAATCTCTTCACCAGACATCGACTGGAGTGGAAAGCGCGTCTGTTGGGACGTTATAGTGAAGATTTTGTTCGAGAGTTCTACGCCTCCTACGTAGCGACTCTCCGACCAAAGATTGATAGGCATGCTGCACCGCCAAACAGGCCCCACTGGAGCAGGTCCGAGTACGTGGCATTCAGGTTGATATCTCCCTTCCTGCCATCCGCCGATATCTATACGGCAAGAATGTTGATGCTAACCGGACCCCTCTCACTGACAAGTTTTACTGCCGATGGCAGATTGTCAAAGATATCCAATTCCTGCATGAGCCATCGCTGAGAGAGACCACCAAGAGGTGGATGTCCCTGCACTTGTCCGTTGATGGAGAGGGTGCTGACTGGGTGACCGAGCCGAAGGGATCCATCAAGAAGGATAACCTGACTTTCACGGTGAAGTTTTTATGGTTTGATTGTCCACCACTGCCTTTCCCCCACAGCCGCTGATAATATAGTCACATGGGATCGAGCAGTACTGATGGCGGCGATGATAGCCGGATTGAGATGGATTTTGCTTGGCTTCTACAGGCAGTCATGCATGAGAGGGCTTTCAAGGTCACAACTACTTAACCTTTCCCATGCATGATATTTTCTCTATGCAGGTCCGCAGGTGTGCTATATATGGCACGTTGATAAGCTCAAGACCCCGTTGGGAACTGTTGATATCGGCCTCATCAGGTATGAGGCCAATGAGTTGGCTCCACGCAAAGGGCCTCGTCCAAATTTTCCTCCACTTGGTGACAATCTGGCTGATAAGGTAGCATAGGCCCGCACGGCTACGCAGGCGGCTTCCACTGACACTACCCCTGTCGAGTCTATCCTGGGTAATAGCACTGCCCCGAGCTCCTCTCACTCAGCCCCTTTCTTTGCTCTGGTCCCGCTTGCTAGGGTTCAAAAATTAGAGGCACAGATGGCTACACTTCTGCATCACATCCAGCCTTGGATGCAGAGGTCTATTTCTGAGGCAGAAGAGCGCTTGGAGCGGAGAATGGTCCAGCACACAGAGCGGAATATCGCTGAGGTTCATCAGCGCTTGGACGCTTTTGAGTTCCGGGTGTTAGCTCGACCATCCCCTCAGGTGGATGTATCGACCCTTCAGGCTCGGTCGACATTCTTCGCGCAGACATCGTTATGATCTTAGAGGCTAGGGTGCCTGAGTCTGAGGCCCCTTCTGCAGAGCCTGCTGAAGACACAGTGATGGCATCCCTACTCGCCACATCAGAGATTCTACCACCTCTCCCTCGAGAGCATGCCAAGACGCGTAGGGGTCGAGAGGAGGATGAAGCTCGAGCACGGAAGAAGGAGCACCGTGAGATGGAGGTTGCGAGGAGAGCCTCACTTGCTGATGAGGAGACGCGTCAGATGAGAGTAGTAGAGTTAGCTGCTGGGGCATCTAGCTCCAGAAATATGGAGATAGCGGGAGGCACTGCTGATAGTGTTGTTGATGCTGAGGACACTACTGAGGGTGTCTAGATTACAGAGGTAGTGGGTTCTGGGGAACCGGACCCACCAGCTTGCTGATCGTCGGCACTCTGCGCCCCAAGATAGCTTCACCTACCATTCTTGTATTTTAATTTTTTTAATGCATTGGGGACAATTGCATGTCTTTTTGTTGGGGGTGGGGTAAATGTAAAGTGAGTGCTAGGGTGAAGTCTGAGTAGCCCAATTCACTATCCTCTTTTGGGGTTTTCTTGCCTGTGTTCTTTTTCCCCAAGAGACTGATTATTTTTTTTGTTGAACCGGCATGTCTATATCTTGTGTACATAGTTTAATTCTGAAGCATGATGGCTAAAATGATATCCTGATAAAATGGAAAATGATGCATGACTAGGCATAGTAATTGATAAATGTGTGGCTCTACGCATGACATAGAGGTAAACCACTGCATGACCCTAAGTCTAAAATTCGAAATAGGTGTCTGATAATCTGATAGAGTATTGAGATGTCAAGTGAGTGTGAGGAATATTTAAATAGTCCACTATTTGTACTGAGCTAGAACTTGCCTCGTTAGTCTTGCTAAAAGTAAGTTGTAATAGACAATTAGGAAAGGATCATAGGCCCTTATTCAATATAGCCCATTTTTAGCCTAAATAAAAGAAAACCAAATAAAATTTATCCTTCTTTGATCCAAATGATTTGAGCTTAAACTAGACCTTTCTTTTTCACCCCAACTGATCTTTTCTGAGAATAATGTGTTGGCCCTGGTTCCTCCTTGGACATGTGCACCTCAGCTTAAACCAAAAGCATAAGTTGATGGTGGATAATAAAGTAAACAACCTTTTTTGTGGCACTGACCCAACTTTAGGTATTGTGTACTTTGACTCATGGCAAAGCCATGAGTTGAGGGTGGCTATTATGAGGAATGCTCTGGAAAATGGGGTTGAAAGAACAAAGAGAGAGAAAGAACAAAAGTAAAGTGACTCAAGAATTAGTTGAAAGAAAAGTGTATATATATATATATATATATATATATATATATATATATATATATATATATATATATATATATATATATATATATATATATATATATATATATATATATATATATATATATATATATAGAAGAAATACAAGCAAGAAAAGAAGAGAGTCACTTACATAAATGAAGAAAGAAGGGAAAATAGCAAGGTGAAAGAATATGAGAAACTGGGCAAAATAAAATGATAGAAAATGGTATGTTTAGCCGATATGTCAAGGAGAGCAAAAAGTCACTAAAGTATACCTAAATATACCCTACCTGACCCTGAGCCTATGTTACAAGCTAAGAAAGGCCTATCGTGATCCTAAGAGTTGTATAGCGAACTTAAAGCAATGAAAATAAGGGCAAGCTTATGGCAATATGTATGAATGAGTGTGAATTTGTTCTAAGAGTGAGTGTTGAAAAATAATCCTTATACTCAAACTTAAATCATTGTGTGAAAATGAGGATTTTGTTTTGAAGTGAGGACACTAATTGCAATATCGGAAATATTAGCACCTTGGTGAGAAATTTAAGAGGATAGGTGTTAGTGCATGGTGAGTCTGTGTAATGGTCTGATTCCACATAATTCAAGCCTAATAGTGATAGCATGCACAAATATGATGAGATTGATCGGGATTGATAGCCAAATGATTGCGAAGGATAAAACATGGATACTATTGTATAAAGATTTTGTATTAAGTCATAGTGCGTCGCTTGAGGACAAACAACGAATTTAAGTTGAGGGTGTTGATATACCGTGGTTTCACGGTATTTTTAATACTTTTTCCTTAAGTTTAGTGGGCCAAAAGACTTTTCGTACTAATTTTTATGTAAGTTTCTCTTTATTTACAAGAAAACTGTCTAAAAGATGAATGCAGAGGTTTTTGAGCGAGACATACAGAAAAGTATCACCTACAGAGCTTGTGACGGTTCGTCGTGCCCATGACGGTCCGTAGGTGGCATCGTAGTGCAGCTGCTAAAGAAAGATGGGAAAGTCTGACCAAGTGTGGGGTTACGGAGTGTGTGACGGACCGTCGTAGCCATGATGGTCTGTCCTGCTGGTACGTCATAAAGATAAGAGAAGTAGTCCCAGTACCCAAATTCCAAGAGTTCAAGTGTTTTGGAACGGAGACCCTTGACGGACCGTTGTGCCGGTGACGATCCGTCAAACCTGCCGTCGAGGGTAATGAAGACAGCAGAAGAAGAAAGTGCACAAGTATGGGATGACGGAGTCCATGACGGTCCGTCGTGACCATGACGATCCGTCGCGAGGTCCGTTGATCCAGCCGCATTACAAATTGTCCCAATAATTTAGTGTTCAGATTCAGAGACAATATTTTAATATTCAGATGTTTATTCAGATTTACACATCTATATCTTAATGCAAATCTTAATATTTAAATGTGTATTCAAATGCAAATGTCTTAATCTTAATGGAAACTAATGAGACCTTGTCACTACTTGTTAATCAAATTCACAAATATAATAATCTTTATAATATTTAGGGAAAATGCACAAGTACCCCCTAGACTATGACCAAAATCCCAAAGACACACCTTACTAAGGTCGTATTACCCCCCCCTGAACTTATTTTTTTGTAATTTTGTGTACCTCTTTTGTTTACGTGGCATCCAAATATCTCTGATGCTCCTCAATTGCATGGAGTCACATAGAGTACCACATAAGACAAAAGGTGCATAAAATTTTAAAAAAAAAAAAGTTCAGGAGTAATATGACCTTAGTTTAGTTAAGGTGTGTCTCTAGAATTTTGGTCATAGCCTAGGGGATACTTGAACATTTTCCTTAATATTTATTAAGTTTTTTTTTCAACTAAAAGTATAAATATATAAATAGAAATATTAATCTAATTTTTTTGATTTTGGACTCGCTTTATTTTTAAATTTTAATATTATATTATATTTTTAAATTAATTTTTATTGGCTCACGGGCCGGCCCTACCAATATTTCTCAAGCCCCCCAAATGAGCAGGCTTATTTAGGTCGGGCTAAAAAGCCCTTTTATTGAATGGGCTTCAAAACTCTTAGCCCAGCCCTATTAAATCTCGGGTTAGGCAAGGCCGGCCCAATGGGCCTAGCCCATATTGACGACTCTACGGAGGGGCGATCGATTCCCCACGACCCCATAGTTTTTTTTTCGCCTACCCTTCCGCCTTGTGGTCGTGGGAACGATCCCCACGCCTCGCAATTTCTTTTCTTCATTTATTTTCCCTTCTGCGCGCGTAGCTAGAGGTCGTGGGTTCGAATCCCACGCTCCCCTTTTTTTAAAAAAAATATTTTTGTCCTCTTTTCTCTTCCAGCAACCCGATTTCGAATCCCCTAGCACCCTTTTTTTCGTTTTCTCACGAATTACAGCATGTACACGGGTGAGGTCACAAGTTCGAATCCTGGTGGCCTCACCCCTTTGAAATTTATTAAATTTCCAGATTCTTTTATTAAACTTTAGTCTAAATTAAGATTGCATTGTTGCTGGATATTTTGGTCATTTTTCAATTCATTTTTATCAACATTTTCACTTGCATTCCTAAGAAAATTTGTAGACCATTTTAACACATTTTTAGGTGCATCTTTCATAGGTTTGTTTGGCTAAAAGATTGTTATTCAATCAACCATGATTCATTATGATGAATATCACGTTGTGTACAACTTTTGCACATAAAATACAAAAATTAAACATGCCATTTCACTCCTCCAACAATGACTAAGTTCACTGCCACACATTACACACACACATCACTTTTTCACATGATTTCGGACAACATATTCAATATTCACATAATTCCGAACATGCATACTTAAACATAAACATCACGAAAACGCATTTCATCCTTACTTTATGCCAGCAAACATACCCAACCTATAATTCAGTGGGATCTAGTGACAGGGACATACAACGGGTCTTCTCCTGTTTTACGAATCCTACAACTCTCTTTACTGAGCGAGACTCCATCCATATCTCGTCCACCCAGTGCCGCTACCCACTTCTACTAAGGCTGAGCTTAATAGGAGCAAGAGACTTGGAGGCAACAACCAGAATGAAATATTATTTAATCGTGGAAATGCCATGTCAGGCGCACCTATCAGAATCGGAACAGACCAATTACCAGATCCACCTATCATCGCCGGCATAACCATAAAAAAGATCATTAAAAAAGCGTGAGCCGTTATTAAAACATTATAAAGTTGATGATTCCCACCAAGAATTTGATCGCCGGGTCGTGCTAATTCCATACGAATCAGTACTGAGAAGCCCCGTCATGCAAGCTAGCAAAGCCAGCGCAGAAGCAGCCCCCGGATCCACACAGGGTACTTCAAAGGAGGTTATCTTTAACCTACTGCTCAACAATTCCAAATCGAAATTGGAAATCTTTATTGGACCGTGATGGCCAGCTAAAACTTCAACCCCAGGAGATTCGATCTCATAGAGTTCAATTCCCCTTCTCCGGATTTACCCGGTGAGCACAACTCTTGCTCGGGTAGGTGGTGCCGGTTTCCGGCAACTTGCTAAATTCCACCATGCAGCGGCCATCGCCTACCCTAATGCTCCTGCTCCGGACCTTACTGCTGGCTTTGCTTTGAGCTTTCTTGCTTGCTATGCGCCAGCTAGCGGAATGCTTTACCGAATGCGCCAACCAACCTCTGGTGTCGGGCCTACGTGTGCCAACTCCAACTAGGAAACTACTACCGCTTGGGCCTAAGCTCCTGAACCGGCAGGAAGAAGAAGCGCACCCGAACCCCCCTTCTTACTACCCTTTCAGAAGGTGAGGCAGAAGGCATGGCCGGTCTGCGAAGAACAATCAAAGGAGTTTTCACTTCCTCAATTTAGGGCATTCTAGTTAGACATGCTACCTTCTCGATGTATCGATTCTTGGTAGACAAGGCTGGTTTAGATTGAGACGCTGCCCCCTATCTCCTCATCTTCCTATTTATAAGCCACAGCTTACTTCGACGTTTTCAATTTCTGCGGCCAGATGAAGAAGACTGGCGCCTACTAAAATAAAGGGGAGTAAATGATGAAGACTAAAAAAACGATTTAAGGTGGCATTGTCCACGGAGAACCCACCCCAAAGCCAAGTCACTATGGTATCTCCTACTACAGGTATGGCGCTAGCTAAGCTTGTGATTACTGTAGCTCCCCAAAAGCTCATCTGACCCCAAGGTAGTACATATCCTATAAAAGCTGTCACAAACCTGATCCGGAAGTAACCTTTTCCTTTCCTTGGGCAGTACCTCCCAACAAGATTGATCCATTTGGATCTTGGTCCATGATGGCCTTTTTATTGATTTTGACGATTGGATCTCTCTATGAATGGAAAAGGGGTGCTTCGGATCGGGAGTAACCACCGGAAATTGAGGCATTACATGCTGTCTTACCCAGTACATTTAATAGCTTCCATGGACCTACAAAAAAAGTATTTGTTCGAGAAACCCGCGCCCGATTGGCTTGAAGCTTTCATCTCCTGATGTCAGATAAATATATCTTGTTAGGTGTTAATTCTTTATATAGTAAGACTCATATGATATTAGGGGCAAGTTAAGAGTTAGAATTCCCCGACTCCGTTCCTATTTATTAGCCTTCTTTCTACTTCAAGCGTGAAGCGGAAAGGGACAGCGGAAGACCACACCAGACAGGGAAAACGAGGATTAGATATTTCGTCAACCACAGCCCTTACTAAACCACCAGGAAGTAGTCTGCCCAAGACCGGGTAACAGAACAGCGGCCAGAGCAGCAGATTCCATAGCCGCGGTTCTTCCTCCATCAAAAGGCTCTGAGCCTGCTACGTAGCTAGGCTACGAGATTGATTCTCTGATGATAGAAAGAGAGAGGATAGAGGATCACGCTTACAAGCAGCCTTTTCCATCGTCTTTCGCTGACCCTGGTTCTATCAAACCCGCTTCTTCAATCCTGGTGTGAACTTCTTCCTGCCTTCTTACCCAAGAGCTCTGATTCCGCTTAAATAAAAGCAGCTCTTCTTCCTTACTCTTTCGAGTAAGGTCACTTTCTAAGGGTATGGTAGAGAGGCTTGAGAAGGTGGACAATCCTTCAGTGAAGACCTAACGAGAGGCTGAATTCAAACACACCCAAAATCCACAAGAATCGTACGAACATCTATGGAGCGTAGCAAGGAACCTTGGCTTCAGCTCTCGTCACCTCACTCAATCCTACAGCGGAAACTCGAGTCGAGGCGCTGCAAGCGAGCAAAGAAGCACTTTCTCTGTTCCTTTTTTCTTTTCCTGTTCTTTTTTCTGACCTAGCGCTTGCCTCCGGTGGTGTCCTTCTCCTTTCTTTCTAAACTAGCAGAATCGTGGGACGCCAGGGCTGATTTGCCTCGGGAGCCGGAAGCATCCCACTTTTTTGAGAGAAAAAACCTGAATTTGTTGAGGAAGATCGGCTGTAGAGGAAAACCTATAGTCAAACTGAGAATCGCAGCCGAAGTTTGCTAAAGAGTCTGCCACTTTGTTGTTTTCTCTAAATGGCCTGTTCGGACATACGGTTCCCGCGGAAGATCAAGTTGGTGAGCCGACGTCAGAGCAGACGGGACTACCAATCCCAGAGTGAATTAACCTTGTCTGCACTACCACCTTAGTTTACTAGACCTTGGGGAATTGGCTAGTTACCCTCACTCCGCGTGGCAGCCTACCACGCCTATGTCAGCTCGACCTGCTTGTTGGCTCTGATTAGGATCATCAGAACATCCTGAAAGATTCTCTTGAAAAGCTTGACTTGCAAGCGGAGCTAAAGCTTCACACGGGTCTTACTTCTTTTTTTCCAACTTGAAAGGGGAATAAAGCATGATTGCGAACTGCAGATAAACTCGTTAGCGGGGAATAACCAACAACCCTAGTTTTCGAAATGAATATCTTGAACCTTAAGGGATCGTTTGGGAAAGGAACCAAGAGAGAAGAAACCCATACCTTAATCGATGTTCAAACGCTGATGTTGTTGCCTGGAAACTCTTCCAACCCACGCCCAATTCACTTCAACGTACACCTCAATCAACGACCTCTCTTAGCCTTGACGTTTTAATTACTTTGTCTTTTACCTAAAAATTCATGTGAGTTCTTCAAGTGTGAATAACTCTTGATGTATTTTCAGTTCTTGAAATTATTTTTTCGGCAGAAACCAATGAGAGAGAGATAGAGTGTTATTAGGATTAGGACACTAATTCAAGACTTAGTTAAGTAGGATTTAAATTAGATTAATACAAATCTGATTTATTTTAATTAACACGTGAAAGGACCATTATGACCTTAAAATTTTAGATTTTTAATTAATAATTAAATCACCTTAAGTACCTATTTATTCAAAAAATTATTATTATTATTTTCAGATGGTTATATGAGGTCTGTTTGGCGTGCACATGTAGCATCCATGTAACACTCCAGAAATCTAATGAACTAAGGTAGAGTCTAACATGTAGTCTAATAGCCTAAATGAGGTTGAACGTAAAGATTATAGTGTCCCGTAAATTAGTATTAACGTTTTAGTCCCTAAACGTCAAGGCATTGACCCGATGAAAGCCCCAATGGTCTTGAGAAGGACCCAAGAGAAGGTCCAAAAAGCTGTCAAAAATAGCAGGACCTATGAACGGGCAACCACAAACCGTAGGTAGACCCAAGACCCTAGGTAGGGGTCATGGGTAGAGGCTTGGCCTCCCTTGGTGATCCCACTATTTGAAGCAAACGACGGTTTAACAATACAGGGTGTGACCCCACTCACAGTGCATGGATGGGGGTTTCATGATTCACCCCTGAAACCCCCAAAAATTCACAAGACTCAAACTATAAACTACATCTCCTCTCCAAAAATTCTCTCTCTAGGATTTCATTGAAGAGCAAGGTCAAGGTCAGGGTCCAAGAATCAATCTTTCTTCTCCAATTTCTTGTGGGAATCAATCTAAGGTATGAATTATTTTCATCTTTTGGAAGCTATCACCCAAATATCCTCTTCAAACTATGTTTTTAAGACTTTTAATTCCCCCAAAAACATAAGGTTTCACTCTATGACATGGGTCTTCTTCCGAAATGATTCCACTTGTTTAATTATGGCTTATTATGGTTAATTGTGATAATTTATGATTTGAATAATGAAGTATTGTTGATTTATGATGAAAATCCCTCATGGACCCATGTTTCCCCACTATGATAAAGTATGAATGGATGATGTAGGTTGGTTGATATTGGCTACATGTGAATTGATTAAGTTTATGATGAATTAGTTATTGAATCGTGAAATTGCTCTTATATAATGTAGTAATTATATATGTTTGGGTTTATTATGATTCATGGCCCTTGAAGGGCAAAGTATGAGAGTTTGTACATCTTTATAGGAATTGTGTATGAGCTTATGTTTCACTTAGAAAGTGAATACCCAATGACTATTGTGTGTAATTGTGGTAATGTTGCAAGATCATGCTTCCACTACCCTTACACATGACTATTTATGAATGAATATGAATATGGTAAGTTTGTTGTGTTGATTGAAAGGTTATTCTCATGAACACACTATGAATAAGATGTGAAAGGTTTAATAACATGAAGATAATTCTAAGTGTGACATATCGAAACTAGGAAGACCTAGAAAAGAGTTTTAAAATATGAAAATAGTTACTTTTGGGAAGTATAAATCTGGGAATTTTAAGTTAAAAATGAGTTTTTGGCCAACTTCAAGCGACCATAACTCTAGACCGGTGTGAGTTAGGTGTATTTCCAAATATGGTTGGAAATTCCTTGGAATAATCTTTCTAACGCCGCGAAGTTTGCACAATTCCGAGTTCGTATGAGTGGGTTATGCCTTTTGGAAGTTGGGTTGTTGGATTAAGAAAAGTCCAATCCGGATTTGGGAAGGGCAAATTTGTATCTTCCTTACCTAGTTTTATTAATTCGTTCATAGGGATTAATAAGGGAAAATAAGACTTCATTCAGTTTAGAAATACTTAGAAATCACGCTAGAGCTTGTAGAAAGGGAAGAAAGGAGAAAATCAAGAAATTTCCAATAACGTTCAAGCTTTCTGTGTGGAATTCATCGGGGGTCATTCCTAAAAAGGTATGTGACATAATATAGCATTGGTTTAGTTTACCCACGTGCCAACCATGTTCAAATCAGCAAAGTTGAGTATTGAATGTTAACAAATGAGTTCTTGAAGAACATTGTTGAAAGTTTTGTTGAGTTCTTAATGATTATGTTGTTGAAGTTTCTTGATGGTTTGATACATGTTTCCGGGTGTAATTTTTTGTTGAATCTATTGTACATTGATATTACTAATGATCCTAAGTTTTTGGGGAAAGAAAAATTGAAGTTAAGAGGGTTTAGAGACGAAAAATGAGCAAGAAAACTCGGAGTTTACCTGGGGAAGGGGGTGGGTCGTCGCGCCAGCCAGCGTACCCCAAAGCAACCTCTGTACATAGGGATATGGGGAGAAGTTCCAGCCAGAGTGCCCCAACCAGCCCTCTAGAGTTTGAGAGCTGGCGCCCCGTGCCTCTCAGAGCGCTAGGGACGCCAGTTATCCCCATTCTTTCCCCATATTTATGTATTAGTTCCTTAGTGATTTACCTATGTTTGTTAATTGATTTCAACACTCTAAGGTACATCTAAACATCACAAAATTATCCATAAACATGAGATCATGAACCTTGAATCCGTAATCTAATTCAAGAAAAGTTAAGATCAAAGTCAAAGAAGTTAAGAGTCAAGTTTCGAAGTTAAGAAGCAAGTCAAACCAAAGTTATTAAAAGTTTTTAAGTCTTTAGCAATGTTTTAACTTTGTTTTTAAGACTCAAGTTTCAATTTACAGAAAGAGTAAAGAGTTGAGATCATTCTCAAAAAGTTATAAAGGACATAAGTATTACCTAAGAGTTTATAAATGTTTTCACATTTGAGCAAGAAATAGAATATTGATGCCAAGAGAGCCTTTGAGATAAGATTTGAGTAATTATCTCAAACCAAAGAAAGAATTATTTTTCTAAATACATGAGCTAATTATATTTTTGGGAGTAGTATTGAGCAGCCAAATGGGGATGCGAGTTCATATTAACTATGTCTCCATAAACCATGTAGACATCCTGAGTGTTGATGAATCATACTTTTTAGATAATTACTTAAATTAAACTAGTGGATCTACTAAGTTAAGTAGTTCTATGCGATGGAAAATTATGGAACAGTTCTAGCAGTGTGAGCAAGACGTTGTATCACCACTTAGGCTCATACTGGTGGTTGTTGATTATAGAATCTCCCACTGAAACTATGTTACTTCATTATATATGTAAAGTTGAGTTTTTTATTGCATTTTCTTTAATGAACTAAGTTGTTTTCCATTATTTTACAAGCTATATATATTTTGTATCTGTCTTATTATTGTATATTGAGTTAAGTTATGCATGAATTGAGAAGAGTCAAGGTACGTGTTCCCTGCATATTCTTTTCAAGCTTAAGTTGTGGTTAGCATTCCCAATCGCATACTCGTACATTCAATATATTGATACTAGTTGGCCTGCAACGTCTTATAATGCAGAGGAAGGTAATTAAGATCGGAATTTCGGCGCATCGTTGATCAGGGAGCAGTTTAGAGTCTATTGGTGAGCCTTATTGCATTTCAAAGGACATCTTTTATTTTTTATTTTGTAGTTTCCAGTTGTTAGAATGATTAGGCGTCCTGTCCCAACATCCATCTCTATTTTAGAGGCTTTATAGACATATAGCATTATTTCTTTTGTCTTATTCCTTTCAGTTGTATACGTTTAAGAATTAAGTTATCGTTTTGGCTAAGGTATTATCTTTTAAGGTATCTCATGAGATATATCTCTTGTGCTTAAGTCTTTCACTAAGTAAGCAAGCCAGGCAAGGGTCTGCTCGAGGCCAACAATGGCCTTCGAGTTCCTGTCCCACCCAGGGTGTAGGCTCGGGAATGACACTAAGGTTGAAATGACATTCACCTAATGAATCTATGAGCTATTATGATGTTATGTTAGTATGAGTGTCTAGTGTATTCTTACTTCAACATGAAGTTATGTAAAGACTTAATATGGATTTTATGGGGAATTATGCTTCGTACCGAGTGGATATAAAAATGAGATGGAAGCTTTTATGCTAGAAAGTCTAGATTCCTAAAGTAAATATCTTGTGAGATGAAAACGTTTTACATTAGAAAGTCCAGATTTCTAGTAGCAATCTCCTTATCCCATAACTATGTGCCCACATAGGTCTTTAGATAGTGGATCCACCTAAAAGCTAATACGTTAGTTCTACCTTAGGCAAGTAGGACACCTCTTTTCGATATGGAGGTAAGACACCGGATTCCATGTAGCTCATATGGTTTATGTCGGTTATGGCTAAATTTCTCTATATAATAAGAATATAAATTATGTTAAAAACATGGACTTTAACTATGACTTCTTAAGGGTTACTACTTAGTACGGATGGGGGTATGGGACTCCATCAATGAATTGCACAAGTGAGCTTTAAGACAGATCGTGTTGAGGTTCTCTTATGTCATGAAAATTTATGGATTATGTATTTAAGATATGTATGAATGTTGAGGTTGGATTTACTTGTCACAAATTATAAATATGGATGATTTCTTGTATATGATAATTGGCTATGAATGAGGTTAAGGGATGATATGTAGTATTTGGGTGACCTAAGAGAGATACTTCGCATTTGGTAGGATTATGATATCTTGCCTTCGCATTGCACAAATATAATTTTGGGTTGCTTATGTTATTTTGACTTGTGTTTCTTTGTAAAGGTGCATAATGGCTTTTAAACTTGATAAATGCATTATTTCAACTAAATGTCCATTTTATACATGTTTCATGGATTTTTATGCATGGCTTGCATACTTAGTACAATATTTGTGCTAATCCATATTTTCTTCATTTACTATGAGTGTAGGTTCCATTCGTTAAGACATACTCCTCCTTTCAAGTGAAGCTTAAGTTGACTATTCCCTAAGCTTTGTGAGTTTTCATGGTTTGAGGACAAGATGTTATTCTTTTCTACATTCTATTGTAGTTTCTATTTTTGAGACTTTATTGTAAAGGGAATTAACCCTAATTGAATTCTCTATAATACGATGGTGATTGAGACAAGGTCTAGAGTCTTATATTTGTTTATGAAAAAGAAGTTGAATTCAATTCTAAAAGTTTTAAATTCCTCGCCATTTCTATTGTTTTATGTTATTATTATTCAAAGGGATTGTATGAGACCCCATTTGGGGTCAAGTACGCCTTGTTAGATCTAAGGGTTACCCCTCGGTCATGACTAACTTTGTAATTTAAACATAAATTTTAGAATGATTCTAGGATGATGTCTCATGAACCACATGTAATAGAGTCTTGTTCATGAGCGTGAAGTGTACCACACTTATGACTGAGAGACTTTATTTAGGAACTTGCACTTCTTTCATTACTCTTTAGTCGTGCCATGGATTTTTAACTCTAGGAAGTATTTCTCCTAACCTTTCTCTTATGTATACTCAAGTTCCTCAAGATCCTAATGATGGAGGGTTATGACTAATGTGCAAATAAGGTCGTCTCTCAAAAAATTTGACCCATGCTTCAACGACTCAAGTCACTAGGAATGCTAGAGCTCATGTGAACCCTATTGAGAGAACCATGTCTTCAAGGTTGAGGGCTTCACAAGAATGATCCCTACTAAATTCTTAAGTTCGAAAGTGGGTAAAGACCCTCAAGAGTTCATGGAAGAAATCCACAAGATAATTGATGTTGTAGCAGTGACTTCTATAGAGAGAGAAAAGCTAAATGCGTATCAATTGAAGGGTGTGGCCCAAGCACGTCATATTAAATGAAAGAGGAATAGGCCGAAAGGAGCGGGCCCCATAGGTTGGGAAGTGTTCAAGAAAGCATTCTTTGATAGGTTTTTCCCAAGGGAGAAAAAGGAAGCAAAAGTGGAAGAATTTATCAACCTTCGCCCAAGAGGTATGGGTGTTAAAAAATATTCTCTAAAGTTCACCAAATTGTCTAAAAATACTCTATTTATGGTGGCAGAACCTAGGGATGAGATGAGTAGGTTTGTGACAGTGGTGTCTAGCTTGGTGATAAAAGAATGTCGTTCAGCTATGATTCATGATAACATGGATATATACCGTCTTATTGTGTATGCTAAACAAAGGGAGCATGAGAAACTCCAAGAAAAGAATAGCGAGGTGAACAGGCCTAGGATCGATGATGGAAATTCTTCCAAGGGTAAATATGAGAGTCAAGGTAGACAAAGGTTCAAAAAGAGGTTGACCGATGATGGAAATTCTTCCAAGGGTAAATTTGAGAGTCAAGGTAGACCAAGGTTCAAAAAGAGGTTCTCCAACCAAGGCTTCTATAGCACTTCAAGGGTCCACAAAGATAGGGTGTCTAACCCTAAGCCACAAGGAGGAAATAGTGGTGGTTCTTCTGTTTATAGGCCTAATTGTGAAAAATGTGGTAAGAAGCATAATGGTAGTGCCTAGTTAGAACGATTGTTGTTATAAGTGTGGAAAGAGAGTCCATCTAATGAGAGATTGTCCCATGTTAAAGGTTCAAGGGAGAGAGGGAAAGCAAGCCCCTCATAGTATCTCAAATCCTGATGCTTCCAAGAAGAATCGCTACTATGCTCTTCAATCCCAAGGTGACCAAGAGAGCTTTCTAGATATGGTGATTGGTATGGTACAAGTCTTCTCTATTGATGTTTATGCATTTTTAGACCCCCGTGCCACTTTTTCCTTTGTTACACCTTTTATGGCTATGAAATTTGAAATACTTCCTGACGTGTTCTTAGAGATTTTTTTGTTGTCTACCCCGTTTGGTTACTCGGTAGAGGCAAAAAGAGTCTACATTAGTTGTCCTATTTTTTTTTCTTTGAAAGTCACTTTGGTTGATTTGATAGAATTGGACATAATAGAATTTGATATCATTTTGGGTATGGATTGGTTCCATACATGTTAATCCTCTATTAATTGTAGGACTCGGGTAGTAAAGTTCAAATTCCCATAAAATCTACTTTAGAGTGGAAGGGGGGAAATTCTATCCCTAGAGGTCAATTTGTTTCTTGTCCTAAAGCTAGGAAAATGATCTCCAAGGGGTGCATTTACCATATTGTTAGGGTTATATGGATGTTGAGTTCAGAACTCCTTCATTAGAGTCTGTCCCCATGGTAAGTGAGTGTTCAGAAGTCTTTCCCAATGACATTCCCAATATTCCTTACGAATGGGAAATAGACTTCAGCATTGATATTTTGCCAAATACACTATTCATTCCTCCTTATAGAATAGCTCCGGCTGAATCGAAAGAGTTAAATGAGCAATTAAAGGATTTCTTAGACAAGGATTTTATTCAACCGAGTATCTCACTATGGGGTGCTCTAGTGTTATTTGTGAGAAAGAACGATGGGTCCCTTAGAATGTGTATTGACTACCGCCGATTGAACAAGGTGACTATAACAAATAAGTATCTCCTCCCTAGAATTGACGAGTTGTTTCATCAACTTCAAGGGGCTAACTATTTCGCCAAAATAGATCTTCGTTTGGGTTACCATCAGGTGAGAGGGATTGATATACCCAAGAAGACTTTTCGAACTAGGTATGGGCACTATGATTTCCTTGTGATGTCATTTGGTCTAACTAATGTCCCGATGGCATTCATGGACCCAATGAATAGGGTGTTCCGACAATATCTTGATTCGTTTGTCATATTCTTTATCGGCGATATTTTGATCTATTCAAGGAGTAAAGTAAACATATGGATCATTTGAGCATCGTATGGTAAGTCCATAAAGACCACCAATTATATACTAAGTTTAGTAAATGTGAGTTTTGCTAAGGTCAATTTCCTTCCTTGGTCATATTGTGTCAAACAACGGTATTGAAATAGATTCCAAGAAGACGCATATGGTCAAGGGTTGGCCTAGACCTCTAACTCCTATCGATATTAGAACTTTTTTGGGTTTGTATAGTTATTATAGGAGGTTTCTTGAGGGTTTTTCCTCCATTGATTCTTCATTGACAACTAACTCAAAATAAATCTAAATTTGTGTGGTCGAAGGCTTGCAAGAAAAGCTTCGAAGAGTTGAAAGATAGACTAACTAACGCTCCAGTGTTAATCTTACTGGAGGGTACCGGAGGGCTTGTGGTATATTGTGACGCTTCTCTAGTGGGTTTGGGATGTGTCCTTATGCAACATGGAGAAGGTACTGCCTATGCTTCAAGGCAACACAAGGTACATGAAAAGAATTATCCAAGGTCAATTCTTCTCTAATTTCTTGGGGAAATCAACTTAAGGTATGAATATTTTTCATTTTTGGGAATTTATCACCCAAAGAGCCCCTTCAAACTATGTTTTTAAGACTTACAATCCCCAAAAAAACCTAGGTTCACTCTTTGACAAGGTCTTCTTCCAAAACGATTTATTTGTTTAATTATGGTAAATTATGGTTGATTTTGATTATTTATGTTAAAATCACCCATGGACCCATGTTTCCCCAATTTGGTATAAATTGATGATGTGGGTTGGTTAATATTAGAAACATGTGAATTGATATGTTTATGATGAATTAGTTATTGAGTCATAAAATTGCTCTTATATTATGTAGTAATTGTATATGTTTGGGTTGATTGTGATTCACGGCCCTTGAAGGGAAAAGTAAGAGAGTCCGTACATCTTTATGGGAACTGTGTATGAGCTTCTGTTTCACTTACAAAGTAAGACCCAATGAATATTGTGTAATTGTGGTAATGTTGCAAGAGCATGTTTCCCCCTACCCTTACACATGACTATGTATGAATGAGTATGAATATGGTAAGATTGTTGTGTTGATTGAATGACTAGTCTTTTGAACAGACTATAAATAAGATAGAAAGTTTTACTCACATGATGATGATTCTGAGGTTGAAACGACATTCTCACTTAATAAAACTATGCGCTACTATGATGTTATGTTGGTATGAGTTCCTAGTGTATTATTACTTCTACATGAACTTAAGTAAAGACTTAATATGAATTTTAAAAGGAATTATGCTTAGCACCGAGTGTATATAAAAATAAGATGGAAGCTTTTATTCTAGAAAGTCCGGCCTCCCAAAGTACATAATTTGAGATGGAAACTTTTTACATTAAAAAGTTTGTATATCTAGTAGAAATCTTCTTATCCCATAACTATGTTCCCACATAGGTCTTTATCTAGTAGATCTACCTAAAAGCTAATATGTTAGTTCTACCTTAGGCAGGTAGACCTCTTTCCAATGTTGAGGTAAGACACCGGATTCCATATAGCTCACATGTCTATGTCGATTAAGATTAAATTTCCTTATATGATAAGAATATGAATTATGTTAAGAACATGGACTTTAACTATGACTTCTTAAGGTTTACTAGCTACTTAGTATGGATGAGGGTATGAGACTACATCTATGTATTGCACAAGTGGGCTTTAAGAGGACTTGTGGTGAGGTTCTCATATGTCATGATGGTTTATGGATTATATATATAAGAAATGTATGGATTTAAGGTTTGGTATACGTGTCACAAATTATGAATATGAATGCTTGCTTGTATATGAGTATTGGGTATGAATGAGGTTAAGGTATGATATGTATGATGTGGGTGACCTAAGAGTGGTACTTAGCATTCGGTAGGATAATGAGATCTTTCCTTTGCATTGCACAAGTATAGCTTTAGGTTGCTTATGGTATGCTTGATTATAATGGTGCGTAATGGGTTTTAAACTTGATAAATGCATGATTCAACTAAATGCCTCCTTTATGCATGTTTCAAGGATTTTTATGCCTAGCTTTCAAACCTAATACATTGTTTATGCTAACGCATATTTTTTATATTTTCTATGAGTCTAGGTTCCGATCATTGAGACGTACTCCTCTTTTCAAGTGAAACTTGGGTTGGCTATTCCCCAAGCTTTGTGACTCCTCATGATTCGAGGTCAAGATGTTATTCTTTTCTAGCTTCTACTGTACTTTCTATTTTTTAAACTTTATTGTAAAGGGCTTTGACCCTAATTGTATTTCCTAATGTACTAGATGGTGATTGAGACAAGGTCCAGACACTTATATTCGTTTATGAAAATGAAGTTGACTTCGATTGTAAAAGTTTTAAATTACGCATTATTTCTATTACTTTATGTTATGATTATGGTAAGGGCTTGTATGAGACCCAATTCGGGGTCAAGTATGTCGTGTTACATCTAGGGGTAACCCTGGGTCGCGACAATCCATGTGGTATTTAACATACACATGAATACTTCTGTTAACATGAAAGGTAGGTTTTACCCAATAGTTTGACAGAAAGGGTATTTTTGAGCAGAAGTATAGTTTAAGAATATATACAAGCTCCATTAAAATCTTTATAAATTAATACACAATAAAGTAAGAATCTCTCTAAAATAATATTTTTCTCCGGTCCCAACTTTTGTCGAAGGAAAAAAATTACCAATTTCTATAAAATAATAAGATGATATATTTCTAGAAGACCTCTATATAAATTATTGTCTCATTAATGTCATAAATTAATATTTCTTTATAAGTTATAAAAATATATTTAAGACAATTTAATTAAATATGATTCTATTGTGTTATGTTTTTTCTTAAAATTTAAATTTAGTTGAAGTTGATCTCTAACTTTTCTTATTGCATCCAAGAATTCTGGTGTTATCTTTTTGAGTTGCTCCATGAAATTGTGAAGAGTTCTAGATAACTGTTTCCTTATGCGTAACTGGTTTCAAAGGTATAGTATCATCTTCAACTTCATCATCAACATTGCTTTTTCTAAAGGTATCCACAATTTTTTCTAAGCTCTGGACCTCTAACCATGTATCACTTTCACCTGGATAACCCAACAGGTTATTGACATCCATTTTATTGTAGTAACCGAGATCATTAATCATGACTCCAAGTTCATGAATGACATTTTCACAATTGGTTTCATTCAAATTCTCTGAGATTGCATTCCCGAACGAATTTTCCAGTGTCAAAAATAATCAATCTTCTACTGTCTCTTGTTGAACATTTGTGTCCAAGCAGGGATTACTGATAGCATCAAAAACGTTAATCTTTGTTAGATCAGTTTGTCTTAATTCATAGTCTTCTAATATCCTACTATAAAATTTATTACGATAATAATGCTCTTATTATCCTAACATGATAATGTAGAAATTACAAGATATATATATTGATGTACTCATTGTACTTTATGTATTATTTTTTTTAGATGAAATCAATAAATTTGATTCATAAATTAGTAAGATACAATGATTTTGATATAATTAAAATTAACCTTCATTAAATTTTAAACCATTCATTAAATTAATAAATATTAATTTATCGATTGATTAATATCTATATAAAATAATACAATTTAAGGGTCCCACCTATATCAATTTATAGAGATTTTACTGTATTTCGAATAGTTTAAGGGTAGTTTTGACCCTTCTCCGTTTATTTTGTATATATATTTCCACAACTAATATGAACATGTATATATTTTATCTGACATCCCTTAGCATGCTTAGTCCATCTTTACCATTTACATAATTTCCTTGCTTATTAATTTGCTTGATTGATTGAATTGTTGTGAATGGTAAATGAAGAAACCTTACCGCTAGAACAAGCACCAGGTTCTTGTAATTTTGTCGTAACACAATAAAACAAAGATTTATTGTGGAAACCTTCCTAACTCAAGGAAGGGAAAAACCACACCGAAGTTTTCTATTATTTCAAGATTTACAACTCGGTTAATCAATGAATCTAACTCTAAACTTATACCCTTTTCGATTAACTATAATCGAAAACTCTCCACTCAACAAGAAGTCAAACTCGCTTCTTGTTTACAAAAGCTCTCAACTCTTGTTAACTCTAACCACCCAAGAAGTCAAACCCACTTCTTGTTTACAATTCTCACAACCTCTCTCCCAAGAAGTCAAACCCACTTCTTGTTACAATTCTCTCAAGACTCAACTCCCAAGAAGTCAAACCCACTTCTTGTTACAAATCTAGGAATTATTACAACTCAATAATAAACCTAGAACAAATCAATAAAGACTAATAACTCTAGACTTTAATTGATCAAACTTCAATATCCAATAGTTCTGAGTAGAACAGGTTTCGTGAACCTGGTCCGCATGTTGATGTGATGAAGGTGAACCTGGTCCTTGTGTTTCTGTAACAAAGGCCTGCATTTTTTATCCAGAAAAAACTGCTCCCAAGATGATATATTTCGTGAATATGCAATACCTATCGTTCTGGCTTTGCTAGAAAAATTCTCTCGATTTTTGTGATTGCAAAGCCATTTTTTTCCTTCAACTTCTTGATCCTTTTATAGATTTGATTTGCCTTCAACTTCTACAAGGAAAGGAATTACAAATCCTTTTCCTTCTTGAACTTGTCTATATTTACTTCTTTCCTTATTTAACTTGAATTGTAATTTCTTTATTTCTTTCGTTCTTTGGCTTGGATTGCTACTTTTTTATTTCTTTCCTTCTTTGACTTGAATTGCTACTTTTTTATTTCTTTCCTTCTTTGACTTGAATTGCTACTTTTTTATTTCTTTCATTCTTTATTTATTTCCATATTTTTTTCCTTCTTTTCCTTCTTTACAATTCTGCAGTTTTTCTTCTTTGCCTCAATACTTTTTCTTCTTTCCCGCAATCTCTCATAATTGTACACATACGACACCATGCCTTCACTTTATCAATCATCAAAACTACTTTATTTGTTCTCCTACTTCCGAACATTTTCCCCCTTTTTGATGATGATAACCAATGATTTGTTACACATCAAGACTCTTTGTTAGTGATCAAAACTTCAATTCTTTGTCATCCATCAAAACTACAAACTTCATGTTTTTTCATTCCTCAACAATTTCCCCCTTTTTTATGATGACAAACTATGCATATGTCTATCAACAGTATATAACTTTCCCCTTTTGGCATCATTGAAAACCAATAACCAAAGAACTCGAATAACATTCAATGAGTGCAATATCATACACTCATAGCCACTTGGGTAACACTTTCAAGTACACTTCTGCTAACAAAATGGTTAGTTAATCTAAGAATATTAGTCATCTTAAACTCATACACAATTAGGATCTTCAATAGGAAACGAAATAAACAAATATGTACCAGTTTATGCCCTTAATCAAAAACATATGATATCATGAGTATGAGATAGACATAAGCACATCAAAGAGTCAAAGAGTCTAAAATTTGAGAATGAGGATTGGGACAAAGATTACTAAAGTGAGGAAGAAAGGGAAGTTACTGCCATAGATAATAAAAATTTCAGTATGCCCATTGTGCACCAGCTTCTTTATTCTAATCAGTTTTCTTAGAATGTGAAATTTCATCAACAGAAACATGAGGTACATCATCACCCTTTTTCTTTTTCTTTTTTAACTCTACTCCGTAACATTTTCATTCCTCCATGATTTTCTTTCTTTTGTTTCTCTTTTTTTTTTTTTGATAGCCTTTTTCTTGATGACAACTTTGAAGGAGTACCAACTACCAGTAAGAGATTCATCACATTTTGGTGCACAAAGAGATGTGTTTATCAATAATGAAAGCAAGCAACAATTTATTTCTGTGAAAATTGTTCCCCCTAAGAGATAGACAGGTTATACACTTGGAATGGATGAAATATCAATTTGGAGTTTGTGAACTTGGTTAAGATGTGGGTGGTAAAGAAATGTTCCCCCTAAATTAAAGCATGAGTGACTTCAGTACTGAGATTTTCATCATTAGAGCAGTTTGAGATTGAACGATGCTTATTGTCAAAGAGGATTCTTGGTGATCTTTAAGAAAGTTGAATTTTTGATGATCGACCAGGTTTAAAGTGTTTATGTTTGACCCAAACTCAGGAATTTCATGCATTGAAAAAGGATGATACATACCTGAGTATTACAGAGAAACTAGGTTCCCCCTTTTTTTGTGTTTCTTCATGATTTACTTAATAGTGTTAGCAAAGAGAAGAGATAACATCCGCAGACTTTCTAAACATTGTTTGAGATGTGATTTGAGTGTGTACCTATTACAGTACGAGGTTGAGTTAGCAGATATTCATTGTATAATCACTCAAGCATAATATTCTTAGTTTACTAGCCAATTAATAAAGGAAATCATGATAATGCATCAACTTGTTTCGATAAGACCATGCTTTGACTGATTTTTCTCAAGTTTTTCAAATTCAAGGCCTTCATGAGAATGTTGCATCATCATATTCTCCAAGGTCAAACGAATCTCAAGCTGTCATAGAGAACTAACCCTTGTCAATTTTTAATACCTTCTAATGAACAACAAGGACCATACAACAAAGTTCCCCCTAAAGGTGTAGCATACTCTTACTGTCCCGATTTCTCTATTATTCCCCCAATCTCCAGAACCATAGATTAGTAGTAATTCATGTTGCAGTTGCATCAATGATTGTTAAATGTGAACCATGTTCATATGCAGTGTTCCCTAAATTTGCATCATTAAAAGATGTTTGATATCATGTCACTTTCTTCAACTTTATTTTTGTCTCTTTCATTTTTCTCATCCTTTTCAAGGAATAAACTGCCTCCTTGAAAATCAAAGAGCGAGAGGAAATTTTCTACCATTTTTAGCACCTGTTTGGAGCATGCACTATTCATGTACCAAGTTGGTCTTTTCCCTCTCACCTTCACCTGAAACACTAGTCAAAGATTAGTCTTGGGAACCAAGATTAGCTTAGGTCCCTTTATGTGAGTAAAAGAATGAATAAGATTTCTTCTAGCCTATAAAGGCAAACAAGAAAACCTTTTATTTGGAGCATTTTTATTTCGAACCAGGTTCTTAGCCGTACCAGTCTTTTCTTTTTTGGTGAACTTAACATTTTTCTGAAAAGCCTCAAATAAAGCTTTACATTGATTCTTTAAATGACCTGAGTTTCCACAATGAGTGCATAAACTTTTATACATGTGAATAGTGTGTGACACAAGATTATTCTGTTTTTCAAAACCTATCCCACTTCGACAAGTGGTTTGCCTTTCTTGAATCGTACTTAAAATTTCAGAGGACCTGGTCCATCTAAGATTTCTTTCCAGATCCAGTTTGGTATGATCAAGATTTTCTTGTAGCAACCTATTCCTTTCTGTTAAAGCTTGACATTTTATGGTTAACAATTTTATTTTTTCTTCTAGAGCTAATTGAAGTTCACTAGCAGAGTTTTTGCCCTTGTGACTTAACTCTGAGATTTTAATATGTTCTTTTAATTTATTTTGAAGAAAGTGATTGTGTTTCTCAAGATTGTTATTGACTTCTCTTAAAGATACATAGTTTTTCATCACTTGTTCTCTTTCAGAATTGACAGACTGATATGCATCTATAAGAGTACTCAATAAGGACTCTAGTTCCTTCTTAGAATATGATTCAATATTTACTTTGATGTGATGAAAACTTACCTTGCTTTATTTGTCATCTTCTTCATCATCTTCAGAATCTGTTTCAGCAATGAGTGCAAGAAAATCATATTTATTTGATTGTTCTATTGCAAGTAGTGACTGATTTTCGAACCCTCCATCCTCAAATTCTTCTTCGGATAAGTCCCCCATAGCGGCAAAGGCTCTTCTCATTGAAAGATCCGCTTCTTGATTGGTCAATCTTCTGTTTGTAGGAATGTACTTATCATTCTTGATTTCCTTTTCTTTTTCTGAACTATTCCTCTTTTTCTCTAGAGCATTTAATGGACAAAACTTGAGAAAGTGATCCGGACTTCCACATTTTGTGACATACTTGATCTATTGGATTTTCAGTGATTTTTTTAGAGTTCCTTTTGTGGTACACCTGTCCCTTTTTTAACATTCTTGGGAACCTTTTGGTCATTAACGCAATGTTTTCGTCCTCAAAATTTTCTGGTGTTGTGCCTGTAAGAACCAGGTTCTTCTCTTTTCTTTTGCCTCCAATTTCCTTTTCTTGTTTTTTCTTGAGTTCATAGGTCATGAGATTTCCAATGAGTTCATCCATAGCTAACTTATCTAGATCACGGGCTTCAGTAATGGCTTCTACTTTACTTTCCCAAGATTCTGGAAGAACACTCAAAAGTTTTCTGAGTGCTTTCCCATTGGGAATTATTTCACCTAGTGAGTAGATTTCATTAATGATAGCAGTGAACCTGGTATGCATCTCTTGGATTGTTTCACCTTCTGTCATTCGAAACAGTTCGTATTGTCTGTTGAAGTTATCTATTTTAGACTTCTTTACCTGAGTTGTTCCTTCATGCGCAGTTTGCAAAGTTTCTCATATTGCTTTAGCATCTTGACATGATGATATTCGAATGTATTCATCTGGACCTATTCCACATATCAAGATCTTTTTTGCTTTAGCGTTGTTCTGAATTGCAAGTTTATCTGCAGCATTCCATTCTTTCCTATCTTTTGGTACTTGAGTGGTTCCATCAATTACATTCTTCATGGGTATGGTTGGACCGTCCAACACGACTCCCCATAGGTCTGGATTTTCTCCTAGTAAATGATCCATCATGCGATTCTTCAACCATCCATAATACTTTCCATTAAATAGTGGTGGTCGAGTTTGTGAAGCTCCTTCCTGTGGTGTAGGTGGTGCAGCCATTAATCCTTTTCAAGATGTTAGTCTTTTAATGAAAAGACTTGCTTTGATACCAATTGAAGAAACCTTACCCCAAGAACAAGAACCAGGTTCTTGTAATTTTGTCGTAACACAATAAAACAAAGATTTATCGTGGAAACCTTCCTAACTCAAGGAAGGGAAAAACCACACCGAAGTTTTCTATTAATTCAAGATTTACAACTCAGTTAATCAATGAATCTAACTCTAAACTTCTACCCTTTTCGATTAACGGTAATTGAAAACTCTCCACTCAACAAGAAGTCAAACTCGCTTCTTGTTTACAAAAGCTCTCAACTCTTGTTAACTCTAACCACCCAAGAAGTCAAACCGACTTCTTGTTTACAATTCTCACACCCTCTCGCCCAAGAAGTCAAACCCACTTCTTGTTACAATTCTCTCAAGACTCAACTCCCAAGAAGTCAAACCCACTTCTTGTTACAAATCTAGGAATTATTACAACTCAATAATAAACCTAGAACAAATCAATAAAGACTAATAACCCTAGACTTTATTTTATCAAACTTCAATATCCAATAGTTATGAGTAGAACAGGTTTCGTGAACCTGGTCCTTATGTTGTTGTGATGAAGGTGAACCTGGTCCTTGCGTTTCTGTAACAAAGGCCTGCGTTTTTTTACCAGAAAATACTGCTCTCAAGATGATATATTTCGTGAATATGCAATACCTATCGTTCTGGCTTTGCTGGAAAAATTCTCTCGATTTTTGTGATTGCAAAGACATTTTTTTCCTTCAACTTCTTGATCCTTTTATAGATTTGATTTGCCTTCAACTTGTACAAGGAAAGGAATTACAAATCCTTTTCCTTCTTGAACTTGTGTATATTTACTTCTTTCCTTATTTGACTTGAATTGTAATTTCTTTATTTCTTTCTTCTTTGGCTTGTATTGCTACTTTTTTATTTCTTTCCTTCTTTGACTTGAATTGCCTTTTTTATTTCTTTCCTTCTTTGACTTGAATTGCTACTTTTTTATTTCTTTCGTTCTTTATTTATTTCCATATTTGTTTCCTTCTTTTCCTTCTTTACAATTCTGCAGTTTTTCTTCTTTGCCTCAATACTTTTTCTTCTTTGCTGCAATCTCTCATAATTGTACACATACGACACCATGCCTTCACTTTATCAATCATCAAAACTACTTTATTTGTTCTCCTACTTCCCTGAAACAGTAAATAACTAGTTCATCTGATCGATCCAATTCGAACCAATCGATTAGGGAATATATAAGAGTGACATGGAATTCTTGGATTTTAATTATGGTCATTGTTTTCTAAGTAAATCCTGTCTCAAATAAAAATTCTTTGATAGTTTAATCTCGTAGATCATATATTATATTTAGTGTGATATAGTATTTTATAAATCAAGTATAGACAATCATGCTTTATTTAATAGCATATTCTCTGCGTACATAATTTAGTTAATTAAGTGCATTATTCGATTTTTTATGTGCAAAGTTGGGCCATATTAAATGAGTACTTTTAATCAAAGGTTATCGTTGTACTTTGCCCCATTTGGCAATTAACTTGCTAAGCTATCACTGTCATCTCCACTTTTTTGGTGGGTTTTTATGATCATATTTCATAACTATATATTATATTATATTAATTAGAATATTCATTAATTTACACCCAACTTGACAAGTGTTACTGCCTCTGTCCAATTTAGGTGTAGGCTTTACTATTTTTTAAGTTACAAAGAAATGTATTCTTTGATTATATTTTGTTTCAATAGTGTTGACCTGAAGTATTATTTTTTTGAGTAGTTATCAAAAAACTAAATTTTATTTAGAATTTCTTGAAGAATCTTAGTAGTTTGTCGCTAATTCAAAGTTCCGTCAATATGTAAATGAACCTTGTATAGTCTAAACTTGAAAATTATAACCTTGTGATCGTTGTCTAATAATTTGTGTATATTGATGAGCTAATCTCAAAATTCTTTAAATTATTTTGTGTAGATATCTACAGAATCTGATCGTACCACTATACTCTAAATTTGTTGTGTCAATTAGAAGTCCTTATCCTTAGTAGCTTGTTGGTAACTATCCTGATCAAGACGCTCCTGAATTTGTTATATCAAGACTCTTTAGTCATGGTTACAGATTTTTGAGGAGACGGACAGTTTGATTGGTTTTATTGAGGCTTGTTCTTCCTTGATTGAGCATATTCGTGAGTGTCAGTTTGATGAAGAGAAACTATATCGCATTCGAGACAATGTAATGAGAGGGGATGCGAAGGAGTCTGTCCTTGATTGTGATGGTGCCTTGAGGATTGGGTGAAAGATCTATGTGCCCAAGATGGGCAAGTTAATTAGATTGATTCTTGAGAAGGTCCATCGTTTCTGATATTCTGTCCATCCAGGTGCAGCAAAGATATACCATGATCTGAGCCAGCATAATTAGGGGTGTGGTATGCAAGGAGATATAGCAGATTTTGTTTTGAGGTGTTTGACTTGTCAATAGGTCAAATGTGAGCACGAACGACCTACAGGTATACCTTAGAGTATGCCTATTCCTACTAGGAGTGGGAATGGATCACTATAGACTTTATTGTGGGACTACCTACCACCGTGGGTGGTTATGACTCCATTTTGATGGGGGTTGATAGGTTGACCAAGTCCACCCATTTCATCCCAGTTTGAGTGAAGTATACGGTAAAGAAGTTAGATAAGTTTTATATCAATCAGATTGTGCGACTACATAGAGTCCTAATTTATATTTTCTCTGATCGAAGTTCTTTGTTTACTTGTCATTTCTGGAAGGAATTGCAACATGGCTTCACTACTCGGTTAGATATGAATACAACTTTTCACCCTCAGACAAGTGGTCAGTTCAAGCGGACAATTTAGATGTTAGACAACATGATATGAGCTTGTGTGATTGATTTTGGTGCTAGATGGGATTGATGTTTACCATTAGCAGAGTTTACCTACAATTCTTATCATTCTAGTATTCAGATGGCCCTAAAATCTTAGACCCATGAAGGGTTTATTGAGGTTAGAAGAGAACGAAAATCTTAGACCTATGATATCAGTGTGGGAGAGGTGAACTATAGATTGGCCTTACCACCTAGCTTATCAATTGTGCATCCCTTGTTTCATATCTTTGTGCTTCAAAAGTACGTATTGGATAAGTACCACATGATTTCTCTTTATTAAGTTGAGTTGGGTCAAGACTTATCTTTTGAGGAGGAGCCTATGGTCATGTTGGATATGCAAGTCTAGAGGTTAGGACCAAGGAGATTGTTTTAGTGAAGGAATAGTGAAAACATCGTTCAGTCGGTGCGGCGACTTAGGATACATAATAGGATATGGGTGCCAGATATACTTAGCTTGAAACTTTAGGTACTTTCTTTTGCTTTATGTTTGAGGAAGAACATGATTTTTAATGGTGGATAATGTAATGTCTTGATCGATCATTTTTGAAAAGTTTTATGAATTTACCATTTTTCCCTCTTGTGATCTACCCCATGTCTTTTATGCTGAGTTTTGAAGTTTGAGTTAAAAGAGGAGAATTTTGTAAGACTTGGGTTTGAAAGGCTAATATTGTTAAAAAATGGTTTTCATGATCTTTTGGAGTTTCGAATATAGAAATGAAATTCCTTCGATTCCATTAGACCCAAAATGTGAAATCTAAGTTGTGAGAGTCGACGATTTTAGATTTGAAGTTTTCTTAAGGATTTAAGGCCCTAAGTTGTGAAATAGTAAAAATTTAGCCTTCGAGACTCTCGCCTCACCCGCTCGTTTGACTTATGGCATCATCGATGCTTTTCAATCAAAGTGATTTCATAACCATAATGAAAGACCTCTCTTTCGGGATCAGTCCCATCCCTAGATGTAGTAGTCAATCCTTAGTTAGAGATATGGGCTAAGTTAAGCCTACGTAACGCTATGGGAACAGCCCTTTTTGGCATCACTACCTCATGGCAAGCTTACTGAGTATCCACCACATTTCTTTCCAAAGATTCATTCGGATTGGTTTTTGCCATGAACTCTCTTGGCAAAGTCAGGATCATCTTGCAATCCACCTTATCCGGTTGGCTTTGGCAACACTCTAAGTTCAGATGTTGGGATCAAAATTCTAAGAGTTCTATTGGATTTTGGGGGATGATTTTAGGCCTAAATGAGGTCTTTTTTAGTTTTTTGAGAGGTTCTAAGCTTGTTTTAGACTTTTTACGCCTGAAGTTAGTTTCTTGTGGTTTTCGAAGATGTCGGGTAAAGAGACCTCAGATTCATGTTTTGACGGTTCCATTGTGTCTGATAAGTCGAGTAAAATTGATTTGCTTCTGTGGTTTGTTTTTATAGGGGTTCCAAACGAATCATGAGGGTCCATTTGGAGTTTTGGGACTTGGCTGTGTTTTCTGGTGCATCAGGCATCATTTTTTGCGAAGATGATGTCACTTAAGCGACCTCCTCTTAAGGGAAAGGGGTATCGCTTAAGCGGCCTATGATTTTGCGATGCCCGATCTTTTAGAAGGGTTCGCAAAGTTTTTGCGACATCTTAGAGGAGTTTTGACCTTTCATTTTCTGGGTCTAAGCCTCATTTTTCATTTTTGAAATTGGGAAACACTTGGTGACAATTTTAGAAAAGTTTTCTTATGCTAAATCTATCATGACCTTGAGACTTCCTTTTCTTTTTCTTTGATTATTTATGAATGTTAACATCAAAATATGATATTTTGATTGATAAATGATGAGGTGTTTCAAGAACATAAGCTCTTAAATCAAAATGAGATTTTGAACTATTTTTGAGTCCTTTTTCAAAATATTTTTATCAGTGATTTCATAAAGCCTCAAGTATTGCTTTCCAGTATTAAATTTCAAATTCAACCCTTCTTTTTGAAATTGAGTTTGAATGAATTGACCCATTGTTCTAAGCAATAGATGTATGTATTTGTGAATACTAGTCAGGGGCGGCTCAATACTATCGGAGGCCTAAAGCGAAATTTCAACTAGAGGCCTAAAATCTAAATAACTTCATATGCATTATTTTTAAAAAGAAAAAAAAAACTTGCTTTTCAAAATGCAAAGTATACTTAATATTTTTTTATATGATTTATTCGATTTTATCAATTATTGAAAAACATTTGCTAATTATATGAATTGTTAACATAGAATCAAGTTGATAATATTTTGTATACCCCTGTTTTACTATGTTTGTTGTAATGCTAGAAAACCTAAGAAGAAACAGAAAAAGAATTTACAGTTCACTTTGTTCAACACTTTTGACTAATGAATCATATTTTTTTATAGAGTATTACTCGACTTGTCAAAAATGTAAAGAAAAGAGTGTAAAAGGAGTTAAAAGAATAAAATAATGTGTATATTAGCATAGAAATGATGGCAAAATAAAACAAATCTTCTTGATTTCTTCTATTTAGATGGGATTAATGAGATAAAATAGTAGTATTCTAAAAAATATATATTTTAACATAAATAATTAATTTTTTCTAAAAAAAAAAAATTAACTCATAACTTATTATTGGTAAAAAATTGAGGCCCCCTAAAATTGGGGGCCTAAGGCCAATTCCTTATTCAAATAGGCATAGGAGCCAACCCTGATACTTGTGTGTATATGGATTATGTGGTTTTGGAAGAGATTCGAAATGGGAAGACTCAACTATTGTAGTGATTATTGATTGATTTAAGACGTGTAATCTCTTAAACCTTGTATTATAGTATATTATGTATTTCCTTCATTGTTTGTGTGTTTGGAGTAATGGGAAGGAGGTGAAAGGTTAATTGTCCACTTGATAAATCTTAACGAATAAAAATGGATTGAAATTTAAAAGTTATTTGATGAACACAATGATATGAATTTCCTTGTTGTGACCCTTCATGATCGATTGATGAAATGCTTGATAGGATGAATGTGGACTTGAATTGAATGAATATAATCTCTTCTATATGGTGTGATATTGGTTGTGTGCATTGATTGTTAAACACCATGTTGAGACATATGATTTTTATGAAGTCGAGGTTATTCCGACAAGTGTTATTATGTCGAGGTCATTTTCGGAAAGTGTTATGATGTCGATGTCATTTCCGGCTAGAGGATTGACATAAAGCCGATGAGAAATGGTGCCGACTAGGGATTGATTATTGTGACTTGAGGCTTTTGATGATTATATGTGACTTGCTTATAATTGTGATTGATACACTTTTTGTGTGATTGATCTACTTGACATTGAGATCAACTTACTTGATTTGTTTGGTTGTTGCATTATGACTATTGAACCATGATTATTGAGCCTTGTGAGTTGTGCATTATAGAACAGCTAGGCTGGGCTGATTTCTGTGTTAGTTGTAGTTTGAGTGTAAGGGGTATTCAATTTATAGCTAGATATCTTATTTATTAGGTTTCTTCTGGGTACCGTATTGTTGCACTCACTCCTTGCTTCTACACTTGTGTAGGTTCCGACCCCAGTTTAGCATGAGCTTCCTTCTTCTCTTACTTTTCAAGGCTTGTCAAAGGACTATCGAGAGGTAGTTGCTTGTCATCCCGGTGGGCCCTCTTTTTCTTTTATTAAGCTTTGTTCTATTCGAGAATCAAGGACTGAGACTTGTACTTATTTCTTAACTCCGCAACGTATGTATTTAGTAATTTGTATATGTGACAATCAAATTTCGGGTATTTTAATAGAAAGAATAAGTTTTTCCGTTTTATCTTGTTCTTGCTTCATTTTTTTCTTTTTTGTGACGTGCTCTTGGTAAAAATAGACAAGTGCCGTTACGTTTATTTTTGGATTGTGACATATAAACTCATTATTGGTATCGTAATTGTGAGCTCGTATTCTACTGATGGTATGACTCGGATTTGGTAAAATGTCCATTGACCCGAAGATCACTTATCGTGTGGTTTATTAGACTTATAAATTCACCTTATGGAATATGATTAAAAAGCAGCTTGTGGTCTCTTGTTCTTTTGCAGAAGTAGAATACGGGTTGATGGTTATGACTTATGATCCTCCAAAAGTGACAAGAATTTTTACTCTTTTCATAAATAGCTGCTAATGTCTTCTCTATTTAGATTGGGATTGGACTGTACAAATTACAATCTCAATAATCTTACTTATCCTAAGTTATGTTAATATTTAGGATTTTTGTAATTTTGTATTGTGAAGTACTACTAGACAAAGGAGCAGAGCAAATTGCATATAAGAAACATGAGTTTTTATTGAAATAAAAGTATAGAACCTTTGTAGAAGCGTAAGAAATTGTCGTCATGACTCATATGAATAAGAAGTTGCAAATTCGAATAATGAAAATAGTCTCTTAAAGGGATGTAAGGTACATTAAGTATAACCCGATGTTGTCGTCACAATAAGTTCATTTCATAATTCAGATACATATATCCAACAAACCAAATGATATGTAAGTTTTGGATTTACAATCTTCCTTTTGCAAATACACTTCAAAGCTTTAAGTAATATATTCCAAATGTCCCCAATCCTTTGATTTACAAGAGAAACCACTAATTGCATATACAAAAACTAATAATATGTACCTATAAACATATATAGGAGAGATTAATTTTACACTATTATCTTTATTTAAAATATGTCATGTAACATGTAACATGTTGCCTGCCCTATTTTTCAGGTAGCTAGTTCTGCTTATTATGGATAGTTACCCGTTCTTAAACAACGTGCATGAGAGCGTACATAAAAATTCTTTTACACTATCAGCGTACATTTGTACCAACAATGTTTTTGTTTTGAAAAGAATGACCAATACCAGGGCTGTGATCTTTAAGATTATCAAAGCTTACTTTAGGCCTTGAAGCAGGGGAATTTTCTTTTTTTCTTGTAAATTGAAAATGATTTGCTTTTTCTTCATACCTTTGCTTTGAGTTGATAACAACTTGACTTGGGATTTGAGTTGAATCAAACTTGTGTTTCTTCAATGTGTTTAGTTGTCTTCCTTCAGTAAATAGAACTTGATGGCAAGCAATAAGTGCAAGAAGGAAAGTAAATGCATAGATATGATAGATACATGCCATAATTGACTAGTTATAGGGTGATTAAAGAAATATTTGCACTAAAACTTTTGTTAAGATGAAGTGGCTGTTTATTTTTGCTTGTGAAAGAAGAAGAAAAATTCTGAAGAGAGAAAATGTGAGTGAAGAATGTTTGTTCATTTTATGTTTCACCATATATATAGGCACCACCAAAGGAAGTGGTATAGTGGATCGGGGCAAAGGCAGAGCCACCTAACAGTTAGGGATACATTCGAATCCTCTTTGGCAAAAAATTACATTATTTATGCATACCTGATTAAAACAATTTTTTAGATATAGATAGTAGATGTCGAACTCCCGTGAACTACTTCATGTGACTTTTTTTAAATTTTGAACCCCTTTCTTGAAAATCTTTCCGCCGTTGATCATGGTAGTGCTCCTTCTGTAATTAGAGATTTCAGATTCGAGCATGAATACAAAACAAATCCTTGTTCGGAGTGCTTCCCCCCTCCCCCACCTCCTGCTCTATGCCCACCCACCTTCGAGGAATGGGATCCTACACTACACAGATCTAAATTAGTCAAACTTTAATATAAAGTATCAAACATAGAAAAGAAACATATCAAAAAGTGCTTTTATTATATTTTATAATTGTCATTTGTTAATTTAAAATTATCTTGTGGAAGCATCAATTTGGTTGATTCACGTTACTTCAAAATCGTTGGAGAAGTCAAAATAGGCTACAATACTAATAGGAATTACTTCTTTTTTTAAAAAAAACACACACAAAAACACTAATGTATTTGAGTGATCAAAACTTGCAATGCTCTTTATTTTATGTAGCTTATTTGCACAGCATTCTACAAAAAGAAATATCTATTTTTTTATATATATTTTTTTGCCCAATATAATTTTCTACAAAAAGAGAAATCTATTTTATACTTTGCATCTGGATTTTATATTTTAACCGATTCTGAAATCTCTTATACAATTCAAAATAAAGCCTCCACTAAAAAATGCTAATTATTGTTGAAATGACTTTATCCTAGATAAATTGAGTCTCAACTTTAATGCCTCTGAGATTTTTTTATCAATTATCAATGAGCTTTGAGGATAAATAACTCACTGTGAAAGATTCAATTAAACATTTTCTATTATTCTATCCGTATTTTTATTTGTCCTTAATTTTAAAAAGAAAAAGGGTCTTATATATCTCATGAACTTTATCATATAAAGCCGCATCTGACTCATATATATATTTTTCCTTTAATGAAAAGAAAAAAAAATTATTTAATCTTCTAATTATTTCCTTTTAAAAAATTTAATTCATTTGAGGTATATTTGATTCTCCTCACATATATTTTTTGACTTTTTTATTTTAATTACTAATTTAAATTTATTATTTCGATGGTCAGATTCATTTATGTTTCACTAATTTAAACTCGTATAATTATAATCAAAGAAGTTAAAAAATATTTTTGTATGAAAAAAATTGAAATATATCTTGAACTTTTTACAAGGATAATATATATTTCCCTACATAATTTTTTTTTAAAAAAAAGTAAAGTAAAAAAAAGTAAATGCAAAACTAATTTTTTCAATTCCGTTAAATGAAGGGTATGCGTGAGTCATTTGTATAATAATAGGGTATTCATGAGTCACTTTCTTAATAAGGGGTATATCAGTTCTAAATGACAAAGTTAAGGATAAACCCTTTTCTCAATTGAAAATAAAAAGTTAGCATTCTCAACACGAGTTGTGAAAATCAATGATTAAGATATCAACCATATGAATAGACAGTAAAATGATAATGGATGCACACGTAAGGCAAGTGATGCGTCATATTTTCAAAATTTTAGATCAAACAAAATGTTGATAAGTGAAGACAAGAAGGATTTTAAGTGTCTATCGATAAATATTTGTACTTGAAAGGATTTAAGCTTTATTTATAACATAACAGGAAAGTAACTTTTGTTCTCTAACATTAATTACTTAATCTCTAAATTATTTTCTAAAATATAAAAAAATATATAATATAGATAATTGTGATAAAATACTTATATTCATTATTATTTTCAAGACATACATGAATAAATAAAATGAATGGAGAAGTGTATGTTGCTCAACGCATTCACCCTTGTTGTTGTGCAAGAACACCTAATTAAGGCTCACGAACAATTACACGGAATCGATAAGATAAAAAAATGGGTACAAGATTTAACAAAGTTCGATGGTAATGTCTGCCATCTTTGCAAAACAAGTAGAAAAAATTGCTACGATGAAATTTTTTACTTAATATTCCCTTGGTCTTATTTTATGCGAGATAGTTTAACATGATATAGCATTTAAAAAAGAAAAAAAAAATTAAAATTTGTGGTCCAACATGAATGATAAAAATTTGTGTGATTGTAAATCGTTTCATTAAGGATAATATAGATATTTTATAATGAAATTGTTACTTAATATCAAAATATATTATTTTTTTAAGACCGACTAGACATGAAATAAATCAGGTAAATTGATACACATGAAGTTATGGTTTAGAGATATGTTATGCAAAGATGAATATTACAAAAAATAATTAGTAATGTAAAATCTAATTATGGACATTGCTTGATCTTTTCTTTAAAGATTTCTCCCTAATTTGAGGATGATGTCATTAGTGGCGCTTTATAACATATTTGGTTATAAAAAAAATTGGGAAAATGCACGAGTAGCCCCTCAACTTATGTCCAAAATCTCAAAGACACACTTATACTTTACTAAGGTCTTATTACCCCTCTCAACTTATTTTATACGTATACTTTTACCTCTTTTTGATCTACGTGGCACTGTCTTGGAAAAAAAGTCAATCAGCATTTGGCCCACAAAATAGTGTCACGTAGGCAGAAAAGGGGTAGAAAATTGTTAATAAAATAAGTTCAGGTGGGTAATAGGACCTTAATATAGTATAAGTGTGTCTGTGAGACTTCGAATATAGGTTGAGGGGGTACTTGCGCATTATCCCAAAAAAATGGGTACATCTTGATGTTTTTATTAATATTCCAAGAATTTATGGGATATTTGAAATACCTATTTAAAAAAAAAATGCTACCTATATATCATATAATCGATTTAGAGTTGTGTAGCCTCCAAACTAATAAAAATAACTCGATCTTATATAAAGTTCTACAAAATTATTGTGTCCTCTATAGTTCTAAACAATGTATAAATCTTAAGAGATACTGCAGATATTGAAACTTTGTGGCACTCTATATGACATGTTTAATTTGAACTAGAACTCTACAAAGTGTGTTCGATTTGAATAAGGATTCTTGGAGGGTATCAAACTTAAGCCCTAGTTCATGCTTATATAAAGAGTATTATATTTTCTTTAAGAGTCTGTCACGAACCAAAGTACACCCTAGACGTGACATGGGGTATAAGACCCCGAGAGACCTTACGCAAGTCACTTAGCACAGATCATACAAGATAATACAATTTAAAGAGTTCAAAAGATAGCATTTCATATAAAAGAATTTTTTATCAAAGCAGAAGTCTAACATTTTTCTCAATAAGTCATCTAATACATCATAATAAATTAAGAATAGTGATTGGGACGTAATTCATACATCACATATCAAATATGAAACTAAAATACATAAGCTGTAAAAATGACATCGTCCTCGAAGCATGAGGATTCACCAAGTCTTAAATCTTTAATGCAATCAAATAGCCACTAACGGAAGGAGAAGAATCGTCAAGCCCTACTATAGAGAAACAAATTTAGGCACAAGTATGCATTAGTATGAGGGGAATGCAATAAAACATCATACATGATCACAATGGAACATAATAAAAAAAATATGGAATGCATGACCAAGTTAAAACATAATAAAATCATGTATAAAGATTCATAAAACATGAACATGGTTAATGCATCTTTAAATCATAAAAGGAATCTTTATAATCATTATTAATTAACTTAGTTCGTTTTGTGGGAAGTTTACTAGTTAACCGACATATAGACCATGAAAGTTATAACATATAATTGAGTGTCTATCCCACACCAAAAAGGGATGTCCTATTTGCCAAGGTAAGGACCATAGACTTCTAGATTACGTGAATCCACTAGCTACTGTCTATCTAAGACAATCATCCTATGGTGGCACATAGGTATGGGTTAAGTAGATTACTACTAGAAAACCCGGCCTCAATCTACGGGAGAACTTTCATCTCAATATCTTCTTGGTGCTATGGATAAATCTCACGAAATAGTCGTTAATCTGAACTTGTCTTATCATTATGAGACATGGGTATTCACCACTTGTCTTATCATAGGATAGCTCCATACATCGTACGTGAGAAAACCTTTCACCATCTATGATCTTTTCATAATAGCTTTTAAGGACCATAATCATTCACTTCATGCTAGAAATGTCCTACTTCTAATGTAAATAGTCTTGAAAGTGTGATCTATAATCATTGGTAACATATCCGGATTTCATACTAATCAAGACCTAATTTAGAAAAATATCTCGAAAAGCATTGAGAGCAAATTTGGATGTAATTCATGTCATGTGTCCAAACTTCATAAAAAATATAGATACCTTCATATATAAATTTACTTGAGTCATAAACATTACTTTCATAAAACATATTCATAATATATTTCATAAATTCATGTAAATAAGGGTTCACAGTTAAAATTCATAGATCAATGCATGGGTTCACATGGAATTGGTTGAAAAGTATGTAATTAAGTCTAAATCATCAAAATAAGACCATAATATAGCAATTGAAACAATACAAATAGAACCCATGAGGAATTGATTAAAAGTCTAATCAACTCTTGAAAAATTGAATCGGACAATTGAAGAAACTTTGGGGACTCAATGGGGGAATTGAACTCATTAATGAACTCCCTACATACCTTGATTGTAGCCCTAAGCAATAATGAAGAAATAAGACTTGAAATTGAAGAGACCTAGCTTCTTCTTCTTCGTTGATCTAGAGAGAAGATTTTTGGAAAGGATGAATTCGGTCAAGTTTAGAAAATTTAGGAATATGAATTGAAATTGGTAATTTTAGGACTTAATTCACTTGTATAGGCCTTGAAATAAGGTTTAAAATTGTCACGACCCAAAACCGAGCCGCGACTGGCACCCACACTTACCCTCATATGTGAGTGAACCAACCAATACAAAACCCAACAATTAAACATAATGACCAAAATACAATGCGGAAGATTTAAAACTCAACAACTATTATTATTATTCCCCAAAATCTGGAAGTCATCATCACAAGAACATCTATGATCAAATTACTAAACTAAGAGTATTCTAAGAATGGTAAAATAAAACAAAAGCTAGTCCATGCCAGAACTTCAAGGCATCAAGACATGAAGAAGAAGATCCAGTCCAAGCTAGAGGCATTAGCTCACCCTGAAATCCGGTGAATTGAAGACTGGCTAGAATTACGGTTGTGTTGAAGACGACGGTACGTTTGCTGCACTCCACAAATAACAAAGAAAGAAACAAACAAGTAGGGGTCAGTACAAAACACTGGTACTGAGTAAGTATCATCGGCCAACTCAAAATAGAAAACAGTATATATCAGTTAATATTATAAAAACCAACTACAATACTCCACATGTAGCAACAACAAGTTCTATAATCATTAATATGTACCACCAAGTTCATCCATGAGGACTCAAGCCTCAATACCATACTCATTTGGGAATTAGGTTCATTATATTGAGTATATTAACATCTTTCATGATTCATTATCTTTCTTCCTCTTGTGTCGGTACGTGACACTCCGATCCCCTACTACTATGTGTCGGTACGTGACACTCCGATCCCCTAATTCTACGTGTCGGTTCGTGACACCCGATCCCCTAATACTATGTGTCGGTACATGACACTCCGATCCCCTAATTCTACGTGTCGGTTCGTGACACCCCATCCCCTAATTCTATGTGTCGGAACGTGACACTCCGATCCCCTAATTCTACGTGTCGGTTCGTGACACCCGATCCCTTAATTCTATGTATCGGAACGTGACACTCCGATCCACTAACATCATTCTATCAATTCATCAAGCCTTTTCTTATTCCAAGGCATCATCAATCTCATTACTTTAGTTCATCAAGCCTTCTTTTACATCAAGGCATCATCAATCCCTTTAACAAAGTAGAATAGGGTTTCTTTCAAGATTTGGGATTCAATAGCTTCATCATGCTTATTTTATCACAATCATATAATCATATTCATGCAAGCATACAATTAAGCATATAGAAGGATTTTACAATACTACCAATACATATCATTCGCTATTAAGAGTTTACTACGAATATCATAGAAACAACCATAACCTACCTCCACCGAAGATTAGTGATCAAGAAAGCAAATTCCCCAAAGCTTGGTTCTTCCCCTTGTTTCGTCTCTCTTCTCGTTCGATTGTCTCTCTCTCTCTCTCTCTTTGTTCTTTTTATTTTTCTTCTTCAAAACCCTCTTTCTTTTACCCTAATTAACATATAATTAAGTGTAAAAGATAACAATAATAACCCACAATTTAACTCAAGGTTACCTCTTTTATCCCCCAAGAAATTGAGTTATAAATATTAACCCACGAAATCTATAATTATAGCAGGAATAGTCCAAAACGCCCCTTTAAAACTTAACCAGAAATCCAACCCAGATTGGGATTATGCAACCTGTGACGGCCCGATGTCCTGCGACGGTCCGTCCTGCAGGTCCGTCGTAACGATCAGAGACTAACTTTTCTCGAAGAGTCTGTGAGGGTCCGTCGTACCTACGACGGTCCGTCCTGCACCTTCGTCACGACGTTCAGAGAATTGTTCCCAGTACCAACTTTTCAAGAGTTTAAGTGTTTTGAAACGGAAACTCACGACGGTTCGTCGTATCTGTGACGGTCTGTCCTGCAGGTCCGTCACAGAGTTTAGAGAGTCGATTTCAGTACTCAAATTTCAGAATTCCTAAGTGTTTTGGAACGAGACACACTCGACGGTCCGTCGTGTCCATGACGGTCCGTCGTATTTCCGTCGTCTCAGCCAGTT
>CM064965.1:11507482-11518505 GCA_032847665.1 Solanum chilense
AAAATACTAACAAATATGCAATCTAGCTAGTATTAGTATAAGCAAAATGTTTAAAAGTTTAAACTTTAACTACTCCATTATGAATAAAATGTATTTGAATTATAATTGATAACAAAAATAGTTGTTTATAGTTTATTTTGTATATATATTTAATTTCTACCAAATATATCATACCGTAAAGTATCAAAATCAAACTTTAAATATCAAATCATACTAAATTAATATAATATTTTAAATAATTATAAAATCAAAAATATCAAATATATATCGTATCATATCATAAATTCCTATTAAATGACTTTATTATTGAAATGTGTTTTACGAAGATGTTATCTACTCTGTCAATTGAATGGTGCTCAACCAAAACAAAAAACAGAATCATTTTATTTTAAATTATATTTGTTGTTATTCCAATTGTCTTTTGTAAAGTTGACAAAAGTAAAATATATTTGCAGGGGCAGAAAATCTGACTGCGCCGCCACTATTTGACGTTTTCCGTTAAGTGGCCGACATTTACCCAAAACTTTGTCACTGTCTCGTTTTCCATCAGCTAACGGCTATCCATTTAGAGCCGTTACTGTCATATTTAATGAGTAATTTATAGGTATATAAATATTTATAACTTTATTTTGGAATATGTTAATTCAAATAATACTACATGAATTTTAATTAACTATTTATTCTTTTATAATTTTAGTGCATACTACGTAACAAAAAAAATAAATTATTATAATCATGGGGATATATCATTTTTTTAAAATTACTTTCTGAAAAAAAATTAATAAATCTATTCATAAATTAATTTTAGATTATATATCACTTTAATTTTTAATAAGTTATTAAATTAATAAATAAACGAATTAACAACCCATTCAAACTTAAATGCATAAATTTTTAATGAACTAATTCAATTTATATGAACTCTGAATTAGAATAAATATAGTTGGCCAGCCAAATAAGCTGACTCAACATATAATGATACTTACACTTGTTGACAAAAGTATAATAATTACTGTGGTCCTTAGCTCCTCATTGTTTGTGCCCCCCCCCCCCCCACACCCCCAACCCCCCACACCCTTACCAAAAAAAATATTAATTGGTCCCTTATTTTATATTTCGTGAACTGCTTTTTTTATTTCATATTAATTAAATTTGTGAGGCAAAACAAATTTGTTTACATAATTTAAATTATATTTTAATACTGTTCTCTTTTGTGTAGAGCTATTAATATATGCTAGTTCATTTTATTTGGGCTAACTCATATAGGTTTCGATATTATCGAACTAGTTTATTTTTTTATGTGGCCCAGAAAAATGACCTGTCCAATCACGAGTACGTGGGCTACATGCTTGCAGGACCAGCTCATTTTATATAAAAATTATATTATATTTAGAATTATTAAATTAAATTATAAATTATAATTTTAAAATATTATCATAAATATTGACAAAACTATATTACATGACGTTAATGTTGTTACTTTTTAATCAAATCCACACATAAATTATCTTTATAGTATTTATTAGTTTTTTTTTCAAGTAAAATTATAAATATCTAAATAGAAATATTAACTTAATTGTTTTGAGTTTCAACTCTCTTTAATTTTAAATTTTAATATTATATTATATTTTTTAATTAATCTTTATTAGCCCACGCGCCGGCCCTATCGATATTTCTCAAGCCCCTCAAATCAGCAAGCTTATTCAGAGAGTCCGGAGCCTAAAGGATATAAAATATCAACAAAAATTTTAAAATGGTATATAAAATTATATATTAACCAAAACGGTAAAATCGCTGCGACAACAGCGACTTACCTCACCTGAAAAATCAAAATCGCTGCCTCTGTAGCGATTTTACAACAGTTGATTTTTTTTTTAAAAAAAATGAGGCAGCGATTTCAAAAAAAAAATCTTAAAAATCGTTGCCAAGGCAGCGATTTTTTTTTTAAAAAAATAAGGTGCATCGCTGTTGAGGCAGCGATTTATAAATCAAAAAAATAGAAAATCGCAGCCTAGGCAGCGACTTTAAAAAGAATTTTTTTTAAAAAAAAATATGTAAATCGCTGCTGTGGCAGCGATTTAAAAAAAACTAATGAAATCGCTGCCAAGGCAGCGATTTAACATTTTGTAAATTTTTTTTTTTTATAAATCGCTGCCTTTGTAGCGATTTAACATTTTGTAAATAAAAATAAATTATAAATCGCTGCCTTGGTAGCGATTTTATTTTTTAAAAAAAAATTCTAAATCGCTACCTAGGAAGCTATTTTCAAAAAGAATTTTTTTTAAAAAAAATATATGTTAAAGCAGCGAATTTATATATACAAAAAAATTATAATATTTTTTTAAATTTAAATATGTAACTTGTAAGAAAATATACATTATTTTAAAAAAATAAGAAAAAGTAAGGTAATAAATATATTTTTTTCTAAAAAAAGATATTATATTGAATTTAAATTTAAAAATTATTTGAATTCAAATAGAATTTTAAATTCACATAATTAAATTTTTTAAATAAAAAATTAAAGGCATCGATTTTATTGATTTTTTTTATAAACAAAATAGCTGCCTACAACGATTTCCTTTATATATATATATATATATATATATATATATATATATATATATATATATTTAAAAAAATTAAAGATAATCACATGTAAATAGTGTAGTTTTTATTTTATCATGGATTGATTGACTCACATGTAAATAGTATAGATTTTGTTTTATTATAAATTGTTGAATACAGAGTTCACGTGTAAATAGTATCAATATTCTTACAATGTTATAAATTGTTGAATTATCATTCATATTGCATTCTACTTTTTCAATTTTCCAACAATCTTAAAAGTCTTGCTATTTTTCTAATTTTCTAAAGTTTTTAAAAGCCTTTTCTTTATAAGGTGAGTTTGAATTTATTTTATTTTTAATGTATTTTAATTATTTTTATACTTTTATATGATATTGTTGATATATTCAATCGTTTGATACTTATATTAATGTTAATATTTCTTTTTATTTTTTGTGTATGGATATGCATCCGTCAAATGTATACGTACATCCTGGTCCAGTAGAGCATGATTTATTAAAAATTCAAGTTCATCATCGTTCCGAAGGAATTTGGAATGGTAGCATAAAAGAAGAGAGATCTTGCTTATATACGCGTCGTGGTGATATCGAATTTTGGCAACATATAAAATATCATCCATTACATTCTCGCATCCGTCAATATTTTGAAAATTGTAGATTTAAAGGAATTCTTGATGTAGGATGTGTGCCGTATGACTCCGGATTAATTTCTGCTTTAATTGAAAGGTGGCGTCCAGAAACTCATACTTTTCACATGCTTACTGGCGAGGCTACCATAACTTTACAAGATATTAAAATTTTATTCGGAATGATAGTAGATAGTAGTCCTATAATTTTAAATGGAGCTGATTCTTTAGGGATTATAGGTGGACAAGAAATGATAGTTGAATTAACAGGATGGTTACCCGATACTAGTTGTTTTTCTGTTATTAGTAGATTGTTAACATATAAATTGATTGATTATATCGAAGGTTTGGATGGTATTAATGATAACTCAACTAAGCATGAAGTACAACAAAGATTTAGATTATATTTATTATGGTTATGTGGTGGATCAATATTTCCGGATAAATCTAATAATAAGATTAATTTGGACATTTTGATTGACATGAGAAATTTAGATTTAATGTCAACTCAAGCATGGGGATCAACCGCATTATCATATTTGTATAATTGTTTATGCCGTGCATCAATGAAAAAATCAAATGAAGTTTGTGGATTTCTCAGTGCAGGTATACATATTTTTTAATTAAATATTTTTTATATACTAGTAATATGCACTTTTAAATTTAAGTGCATTATAAGTAATAGGAATTTATTTATTGTAGATTTGGGTATGGGAAAGAATTATTCCCCTGCAACCACTGCCAAAGCCTCTAAGGACCAATCAACTTGAGGCTTCAACTGCGCTTGCACGTAAATGGACACGACGTAGAAATCATCAAAATGAGCCACGGACTGTAATCGTTGTGATTAGGGATGTACTAGATAATCTAACTAATGAACATGTATTTAATATTATTAGTATCTTAAACCATTCATATTTTATTTTATTTTAAATGAAAATATATTTGGTAGATTTTTAAATGAGGCACTTATGTTTCACTACCCAAGAAAATTATGTGAATAAAATGACATATACATATTTTTTTTTCTGCCAATGTTGTTTTTATAATTATCTTACTTAATTATTTTTTTATAGTTTATTTGGCAACCTTATCCGGAAGATGTTATTAATGGATTGCCTGAGTGGTGTCGGTCAGGACAACGTGTCTGGATGGCACAGGTGCCACTGATTTATGGAATTTATCGTGAGTGGCACATGGTTGATCGTGTTGTGAGACAGTTCGATTATTTACAACATATTCCTGGACCGTGTACCCAATTTTTCGAATATCATTTTAAGCGTGATAAACGATCCAAAATGAAACAAGAAGATATAGATGTATTTAACTACACACAATATTTATGGGAACAACGTCAAAATCGTATATTTCGACCTCCATTTGCAAGTAATCAAACAGATTACTTTCGTTGGTACATGAGGCATACCCGCGTGGTCATTGAAAATCCACAACATGTTGTACAAAAAGGGTATCAACACATGGCAGGAAGTCGCTCGTATTTCAATGGAGTCAATGAATGCGGCCTTCCACGGAACGTGATTGAGCTTTGATCCTGATTACAATCCTCCCACTCAATACGATGAACCACCACCAGTACAAGTATCTCGCCGATCACGACAAAAAACACCGAGAGAGGGTGCACGTCGAGGTAGAAGGACTGCTGGTGAAACAGTTGATTTTTCTGCAGGGCCCTCTAACACTAATGTGGCGACTCCCGAGCCTTATTATCCCACGTTTGATTTTTCTACAGGGCCCTCTAACACTAATGTTAATTTTTCTAGTCAGCAAACAGTTGATTTTGTAACTCCACAGGTTCCAATATCTGGTTTTGCGCAATTTAGTGGATCTCAATATGGTATTCAACATGGTATGCGTGAATTTCCTATACATAATTCTCCATTTGGTGGAAGATTGAATTTTTTCGAATGTAAGTATAATAATTTTCATACAATTTTTTTAATTTTTATAATTTTTTAATTTTATTGCATGTTTATTTGATTATATTATATTATATTGTATTATAGGTAACTGTGTCCGATGATTCAAGATTTAATGTTGGAGCTTCACAAAATTTAGTTCTTATTAGACAAAATCCACCTCGGAGAACATCTAGGCTACACAAATCAACTAGATGTGGAACAGGCAGTCACTATCAAAATGAGGAAGATTTTGAAAATGAAGATGAAAATGAAGATGTAGAAGATTCGGATTCAGAAGAATAATTTTTATGCACCTATATAATTAAAAGGCTGAAGATTCGAATTTTGAAATATGTAAATTTTGTTGTTTCGTGCAAGTTTGAACAAAGTAATGAGGTTCTTCCTTTTTTCTTATTTTATGTTTGAACAAGTTTGCAGGATTTAATTTTTCTTTATGTCATAGGTCAAATCAATACTTTTTATGTTAGGTCAAATTAATACTTTTTTATGTTAGGTCAAATCATTATTTTTTAATAGAGTTCAAATTAATAATATAATAATAATATAAAGATATTATACGTATAATATTTAAAACGCACAAGACAAATTAAATTCATGTCAACAAATAAATATAAAAGATATATCATAATATTAATAAAAGGGAAAATACCCAAGTACCCCCTCAACCTATGCCTGAAATCCCAGAGACACACTTATACTATACTAAGGTCCTATTACCCCCCTGAACTTATTTTATATGTAATTTTCTACCCCTTTTTAGCCTACGTGGCACTATCTTGTGGGCCCAACGATGGTTGACTTTTTTTTTGAACTAGTGCCATGTAAGCTAAAAAGGGGTAAAAAAATATTAATAAAATAAGTTCAGGGGGGTAATAGGACCTTAGTATAGTATAAGTGTGTCTCTGAGATTTCGGGCATAGGTTGAGGGGGTATTTGGGCATTATCCCTTAATAAAAAGATAATAAAAATATATTAACCTTAAAAACATAGACAAAATATTTAAAATCGAGTAGGACATCATACCTTTGTGTGACCTGTCTCCTTACAAACACTACATTTTCTAGTCATGCGAGCCGGAACTATATCCATATCATTCTTAAGTCTGCTTCTTACTTGCGTACCACTTGTCCGCAAATATTCAGTATTTGCAATTAAATTTAAAGGAGTTGGTGGTCAATACATTTCATCACCCACTGGGTTAAATGTCTCATTGTATGTTCGTTTGTAATATTTTGCACTGTAGAATTTACTTGCATAAGATTTTTGCACGATTCCGCGAAGTCCACAAAATTTGATGGCATGCGAACAAGGCATATGATAGTTTCTCCATTTTCCACAAGAACATTTCTTACCTTTTGCAGTAACCTTGTGGACATTTCCACCTTTACCATCATGAGCAAAAGTAAGAATTTCAAAAACTCCATCACCTGTGTTGTAAGTCATCATATCTGTGTGCCCTTGAGCTCTTTGATAATAATCATTAAATTTGTTATCTAGCGCAAAAGGTCATGGCATATTACTTTGAAGTAATGTAATTGCAAGATTGTTTCTTTCAACAAAACGATCAACGAGAGCTTTGAACGTCATTCGAACCATGGCAGTCACAGGAAGCCCCCGAGCTTTTTTCAATAAGTCATTATATGACTCAGACACATTTGTCGTCATAGCACCCCATCTACAACCATCATGCTTATACATTGTCCATTTTTTCAAAGGAAATTCATTTAACCATTCATATGTTGCAGGAGACAATGTTTTGATTTATTGCATCCGTTGCACAAACTTTTTCTCTTGATGCTCAGTAGCAGCCATCAACATTAGTTTTTCGAGTTCACTATTTACAAAATTTTTATTAAAATTTGCTTTTAAGTGTCGAACACAAAATCTATGATATGTGTTGGGTGGACTCAACCAATCATAAGATTGAACACACTGCAAGATTCCTTTATGACGGTCAGAAATAAGACCAATTCCTTGTTGTTCACAAACTACATGTGTCCATAATAACTTGAGAAATCATGACCAAGACTCAAAACTCTCACGTGCAACTAAAGCATATGCAAGTGAAAAAATATTTCCATTCGCTTCAATTCCAACCGCAATTAACAATTTGATATCATACAAACCATAAAGATGTGTGCCGTCGATCGAAATGACCGGCCTACATCTTTTGAAACCATCAATGCTCTGTTTAAAAGCCCAAAAAAGAAATTTACAAATTTGCTCACCTTGCATTGTTGTAGAATGATGCTCCCACTCAATAATAGTGCCTGGATAGAATAATATTGTAGTGCAGCCATGTATCGAGGTAATGCCTTAAATGAACTTTCAAAATCACCATAAACCATTCGAAATGCTTTTCTTCGACCTTTTTGTGCTCTTCGACCTTTTTTTGCTTTTCTAGGACTAGGAGTATAGTGATGCTTTCCTTTGATAATTTCACGGATGATCTTAATATTTATGTCCGGATTTTGTATAACATATGGTATTAATGAAGTGGCAATCATGTTATCATTCAAATTGAAATGATCCTCCTTATAGTTATCTATAAGACAAGTATGTGGTTCAATCATTTTTCCTGTCTTCCACATACCGCTTGAAATCTCTCTAAACCGAATCATCCAATCACACCCTAACTCATGACGCTTGCAAATAACTTTCCAACTTTTACTCTTGGATTGATCACAAAGAAAATCTTTTTTAATAGCAATACTATATGCTCTTACTGCAGATTTCATTTGCATCTTATTCATAAATAACATACCTAGTTGCATATACAAATTAAATTAATCAACATGAAATAAATAAACAAATAAATAAATAAACAACTATAAAATATTTAGTTTTCAACAATCGAACCTGACTGGATATGTTTAGGATTGTTTGAATTCCAAAGTGTCGTTCGAATGGAACCATCATCTCTCGTGTAGATAAAATCTTCTGCATTTTCTTCAGTGTGATCTAAATATGGAATCGCTGTAGAATGATAATTAATACTTTGATCTTCAACGGATGCATTAGGTGAATTAGGTGCATTGTCCACATTATCATCATTGTCGTCATACATATCATCACTATCTTTTAATTCATGCCTGGAAGGTTCATCATTGTGCAACTCACCAACTCGTTCATCATCCATAACATTATTATTTACAATTTGTGTACAATAATTCACATCATTTTGAATTTGATCATACCTATAAAAATAATAATATAAATATATTACATATAAGAAAAATAGTTTTTAAGAAATAAGAAAACATTACTTTATTTACCTATTAGGTGAATCCGATGAGAAAAAATTCAAATGACTGAAATTTTGGCTAGACTCTCCCATAATACCACACTTCACTTAGAAATAATGATCTCTTGAAGTAATGATTATGAATGTATATATATAACATTTTATGAAATCGCTACGTGAAAAGCGATATTTAAAAATATTTTTTAAAAATGAAATCGCTATCTAGGCAGCGATTTTAATTTTTTTTTTTTATAAAAAAGAGCTGCCTAGGCAGCGATTTTCAAATTTCTTTAATTTTTTTTAAAATAAGAAAAATCGCTACCAAGGGAGCGATTTTTGAAAATATATTTTTTATATAAAAATATATGTTTAATCGCTGCCTTGGCAGCGATTTTTTTGATAAAAAAATTCTTTTTTAAAAAATGTATATTTTTTAATAAAATCGCTGCCAAGGCATCGATTTAATATTTTTAATTTTTTTAAAAAAAAATCGCTGCCTGGGCAGCGATTTACATATTTTAAAGAAATTTTTTTAAAAAAAAAATCGCTGCCTGGGCAGCGATATCTTTTTTTTATAAATCGCTGCATCAGTACCGATGTACCTTATTTTTTAAAAAAATTAAAAATCGCTTCCCTTGGCAACGATTTTTAAGGAATTTTTTTTTGAAATCGCTGCTTAAAAAAAACAACTTTTGCAAAATCTCTGCAGAGGCAGCGATTTTGCTTTTTCTGATGGGATAAGTCGTTGTTGATCCAGCGATTTCACCGTTTTGATTAATATAAAATTTTATATACCGTTTTGGAATTTTGTTAATATTTTGTACCCTTTGTTTTTTTCAGATTCCTTATTCAGACAGGGCTAAAAAACCCTTTACTCAAATGGGCTCCAAAAATCGTAAATCGACCCTATTAAATCTCGACTTAGGCCAGACCGGTCCAGCAGGATTAGCCCATATTAACGGTTCTAATTTTGTGAAATTATAAATATAACTTTGTAAGTAGTGTAATTTATCTCCTAAAAAATATCAAATTTTATTTAAAAAAATGACAAATATGGAAAACATTTCAAATATTCATCTTGAATTTCAATTGTTTTGAATAATGAAAAAACTCAAAAAAATCAATTAATATGAAATAAATAGAGTGTAATTTAAAGATAAATGACATTTGATATTTCTTTTCATTCTACTTTTCGTTTTGATTTATGAATGTCGCGATCTAAAAATTGGGAAAGTGATGATACCAACTCAAATACATAAGGACATCAAAAGAATTGATAGAAGTACGAAAATAGATGCAAAGTTTTCCAAAAATCTAATGTCACTAGTATAAACCCTCTAAGAATATGAATACAACTTAAGATCTCTACTATTTTTACCCTTTTAAGAAGCTTCTATTATTTTCGTTCCGTGATTACTCAAATTCACAACTTTTAAGTTGAAAATGAGGAGTATTTGTCATCCGACCACTCCCTCTTGTCAACCTAAGAGTTCTAGAATATTAAAAAATAAATAAATAAAGATAGAGGAGATCCAGTGAACTACGGATCAGCCAAACAACTATCTCTAAATCAAAAGCAATATGATCAACAAAATAATTTACTCTTACACAATGCTAAATAACCACCAAATAAAATTCACAATACTAACAAACGTATTTAGCACAAAATTCAAAAATAATTAAGCAAATGATTAAGAATGAATGCAATTCAATTCAATTCAATACACATGTTTAGTATATATTCACTTTCTTTTTCACTCGCAAGGTCCATATTCTAACAGGCAGATCCATATTCTAATAGGCGTTCACTTGGATTCATATATAATATTGTGCAAGCGTGCTAACTCTGATCCATATGTAATATATATATAATGTGTAGGTGTGCAACTCTGGTCCTAATGAAATGTAATGCATGATGTTAAAGCATGTAACATTTTATTCTAATTAAACAACAAATTTACATTTCAAAATAATAATCTCACTAAGTAACTCAATTATGATTTAATTTAAAGTTAGTCATTGTAATATTTGGGCCTATATAAGCATCTCATATCAACCCAAAAATACAATTATCACAAGATATTTATCATCATATTTGACTTCAAATCTACAAATGATAGCAAATCAACTAGCATGCCCACGAGCCAAAACAAGTCACATGACATGTAAGGCATGCTACCAAGGCAAGGAATCAACCCAAGAAAGTTAAATAATCACATAAATCTACAACATCATATTGATACTCGCATAAATAATGGTTTTAAATCATCAATAAGGTGATGTAAAGGCATAAATAATGGTTTAAAATCATACCCAACAAAGAAATTGTAAGAATTTTATCACGATTCAAACCATCGAACATGCGACACCTACTCTAACAACACCTAGATAGAGTAATCCTTACCACTTATATTAAAAATTGTTAATCTAGAAGTGAACAAATATAGATTCATCATCGTATATATTTGTGACACCCGCTCGTTTGAATGTTAGGACTTAGCTCGTACTTTTGAAATTGGGCTAAGACTACTAAACATACTAGGAAGGATGATTTATGAGTTATTTTAATTGCACAAAATTTTTATTTGAAGTGTAAAATTCTAGAAAGTTGCAAAATAAAAGTTGGCA